>CM065727.1:66015681-66088181 GCA_033310375.1 Conus canariensis
TAAATATTTTAAGCATGTAGACTGTTTATTGCGGAAATGTATCCATTCAGCATCTATTTATTGCCATACTACCTAAAAGTTATGATAATAAGAGTTCGTGCCATCCAGATAAACTGGGTGATAATCTTTTGTGTAACAAGGTTCTAGATCTGGATGATATTGGACAAAACGTATGATTTTGTCCAGATGGCTATCTTACATATTTTTTTTTTTTTTATTCCACTTTAATATTTTATATGTTAGTTTGTTAACGATTGTTCTCAGTCTTTCATTGCAGCTGAGACTTTTGGAGGGTACGTTCATTCATGACTGTCTCCGTTGGTCCTTGCTGGACTGCCTTCTGGATTCAGTCTCTCAGCATCCGCATCATTTTTCGACTCGTAGGCCTACATTAAGCTCATACGAACCTCTGTCTCAGTCTTTGCTTTAAATCCTTTTAGCTTGTGGTCGTGCACCATACACTGATTTCTGTTGATTCCGGTCGCTGGTTTGTGTGTGCCCTGTTCTGTTTCGGGCTCTGATCTTGGGGTTTTCAATACCCACTCCATTCACTTTCCCCCGGTTGAGCTTTTCATTTTTCTGCCATTGAGTTAATAAGCTTGGGCTGAATTGATGAATTGATGACTGAAACGCATGATCTTGTCTCCCGGGTCTTCAAGTAGGCCTATGGCTAGTAAGCTAAACCAGCGACGACACAACAATACCAACAACAAGCACAACAACAACAACAACAACAGATATCTTCAAAATTGTACGTGCTGTGTGTGGACTAGCAGGCTCTGCTGTGTGTGTTTGATAGGAAGGCCACGAGACGGAAAAGTTGGGGGGGGGGGGGGGGGGGGGGGGGGGGGGGGGGGGGACGGGTGCGGGGCGGGGGAAGGGGAGGAAGTGAAGTCCGGAAGGAGGGGGTTTAGGATATATTATGTGCGCGGGCGGCGTCTGTCGTGTATGTACACAGCACGACTCCTGCTGTGCTGCTTATTACTGACACGCTGTGTTCGATCTGAGTCATGTGTGTCGTCAAGCCATGATTATCACTGTGCTGCATGTCTGTCCTGTTCTCACACATAGGCCTACTGTGTAAGAGGTGTCACATGTGTCGGTGATGTTCACAAGCCTGTTGGAATTGAAGTCTAGGCCTAGAGAGCTGAGTGGCGGAATGAAGCGTCATGCGCTTGGCGATTCGCGATGGTTTTAATGAATTTAAACAGTTTGGGATCCCTGTGCTTATTAATTTGTGCAGTCCACGCTGGTAGAAGTGAAAACGGTAAAACAAACAAACAAGTAAACAAACAACTGAGAAAAAAAAACTAAACGGAACCGCATATTGTCTTAACTTTTACATTTTATTGTGATGAAAAAAAAAGTGGTGCACACACGCATAGAACTTTTTCTTTTTAATTGCTGCAGGGAGACAGTGATACCAGGCCTCTGTGTAGATAAACTATTTTGTTTAAAGTCAATTCACTCAGCTTTAAAAATGATAGTGATAATTACGATTATAACGGTTTCCTTCGTGCCTCACGGATCATTTTCAAAACGCCTGGCATACAACTATTGAACATAAGGAGTTAAGATTCTTCTTTAACACCATACATGCACTCGCACTTCTCCACACCGACTCTCCCTTGTTTTCTCGCCCCCCCCCCCCCCCCCTCTTCCCCTCCCCTTCCTTTCTACCACCTACCAGTTACGTCCTCCCCCTCCCACAAGCTCCTGACCCCCTCCACCCCCCAACACACACACGCTCCTAGCATATGGTCAATAATTCATTACTGACCTGATCCCACCCCTACTCTCTCTCTCTCTCTCTCTCTCTCTCTCTCTCTCTCTCTCTCTCTCTCTTATGCTAGTCACGCTTAGTTAGTCCTTTAGCGGGGCAAGGACCGGATGAAAAAAAGCATGTGTTTGCCTATCTGTTACCCTTGGAAATAAAGATTACCATCATCAAAGATTATCATCATCATCATCTCTCTCTCCTCCGTTCAGGCGTACGTCTGAGCGCTCATGTGCGTGCGTGCGTGCATGCGCGCGCGCACGCCCGCGCGCGCGCGTGTGTGTCTGTGTGTGTGCGCGTGCGTGCCTGCATGCGTGCTCGTGCTACTTCAATATGTTCATGTGGGTGGGTGTTCAGGCTTGTGTGTGTGTGTGTGTGTGTGTGTGTGTGTGTGTGTGTGTGTGTGTGTGTGTGTGTGTGTGTGTTTGTGTGTACTTTTCTTCTTTATGTTTTTAATTCTCTCTTCTTTTTTTTCTTTTTCTTTTTTCCTTTTTTTTTTTTTCTTTCCTTTTCTTTTTTTAGGGCATGGGTAATAGAAGTTTGCTGTGGTTAATCCATGTCACCCTAAAAAAAAAGTTCGTATTCCACCAGTCCACAGGAAATTGCTATTCCTCCTCCCACGCTGCTTTGTCTCTCGCTCTCTTCCAATGCTCCCCATTTCCATCCTAGCACCCCTCCCCCCTCCCTCCTCACTCTCTCACCCCTACACTCTAAACCTGACGAACAGGACATGCAGTCAAGTGCACTTGTACTGCAAAGCAGTGCCCTGCGTGCTGCTATGCCATTGGTTGATTTTTTTTTATTTACGCCTCAAGCGACCTAATTTCTTGCCACATAGAGAAACTAGGTACATTCGTTGCGAGACTGCTGTAACCGACAACATGGCAGCGAGTGGGGTGCTCCCGACTTATCAACGATATGTTAACGGAGTTCCTGTGCCATCATCGAGGAAGACCCTCCGTTTGAGGGAAAAATATATTATATTGTTAGTCTTTGCGACGTTTGGAATTGTTTGCTTTGGGGCGTTCTTCTTTCTGCCAAACTTGCAAGACAGAGTGACGCTGGTGGAAGTGAGGAACCGATTTCGCGATGCTGGTGAGGGGTTGTTTTTGCCACAAGGGGGGAGTGATGGAGCAGGCAAAGTTATACGGCATGATGACATCGTGGATCCTCATAAAATAGATGACAAGATAAGATTGCAGATGAATATCGAGAAAGACATTATCAATGTCAAAGAAGCACTTGAAAAAACAAGGTATTAAAGGAGAAGAAGCGCAAAAGATGAAGGATAAGATACAAGTAGATAAGGAAAAAGTCATTCAAAAGAAAAAAGAGGAAGAAGAACAGAAGAAAGAAGAAGAAAAGAAGAAGGCATTGGAAGTGGACAGAGACCATGAGGGACATCCAGGAGCTCAGGGAGGACAGCCGTCAGATCCATCTGTCAAAGAAAAACGGGATAAAATTCGAGAGGTAAGCCCACCTTTTTGCATAATTTGCCAGAAAGAGGCAAGGCAGTGTGCTGAAGAGGGCATCTTGCTGTGACCTAACTCCACGTCACACATCACTGGTTACACTGGCACTAAGTTGCAGTATTTGCAGTTTTTGTGGTCACACATTTCTTCCATCTGAGTTTCTCTAACACAATGTTTTTCACATACATGCTCACACATTTTTTATTATCCCTTCTCTCAAATACGGTTGTTGTTCAAGATGTCTCTCGATTGTCTGATACAGGTTCCTTACGAGAGGTAGTTAACCAAGCAGTATTGGTGTAATGTTTATAGATGCCATTTTATTAGTGTAAAAAAATATCTTCCAGTGCATATCGTCCAGTGGACGAACACAAAAAGTAAGGATAAATGACGTCACTTCACAAAGATCAGATGTACTAAGTGGTATACCTCAAGGCAGTATCCTAGGACCCATACTTTTCACTATATTCATAAACGATCTTCCAGAATCTGTCCAAAGCAATTGTAAGACTTTTGCTGATGACACGAAACTGTATGGAAACTCTACCAATCATACAGAAATACAAAGGGATATATACTCATTACAAGAATGGTCTGATGAATGGAACTTACATTTCAACGTATCCAAATGTAGTGTTATGCACTATGGTAAAACAAACCCAAATCATAATTATTATATGAAGGTAAATGGACAAGAAAATGAAATAAATGAGTGTGAGGAAGAAAAAGATCTTGGTGTTATATTTGACCCACTACTTTCTTTCGATGTTCATATCAATAAAATCATCAATAAAGCAAACCAAATTATAGGACTAATAAAGAGAACTTTCACATACTTGAATAAAGATATATTATTGAAATTGTACAAAAGTCTGGTACGGCCACACTTAGAATATGGAAATATGATATGGTATCCCTTGCTCAAAAGGCAGTCAAAGGCAGTGGAGAAAGTACAAAGAAGGGCTACAAAGCTACTACGGGAATGCAGAAATATGAATTATGAACAACGGTTAAGATACTTAAACTTACATTCCTTAAAAGGTAGACGTATCCGCGGTGATCTGATCAAAGTCTATAAAATATTCAACGGTATGGTGGATGTACAAATAGAGCATTTTTTCAAACTTTATACTGATAGTGTTACAAGGAAGCCAGATGGGAAAATCTTCATTGAACACTGTCAGACTAATAAACGTAAAATGTTTTTTGGAAAAAGAATAACACATCTTTGGAATGATCTACCAACTAACACCAAGTTTGCACAGTCTACTAACTCATTTAAAAATCTCCTTGATGCGGATCGTAAATTCACTAAATTGTTATTTGAATTTGATTAACAAACCAAAATGCGCATACGCAACAAACCAATTCAGAATACTAAACAATACATGGATGGGGATTCAAGAAAGGCCGTGAGGCCTAGGCTACGTATATCAGCCTGTCCCCTTACTACTACTACTACTACTACTACCACTACTACATGATCTTTATGAAACCACTTTTGAGTGAAAGGCTCCAGGGCATCATTTGTGCCAGGTAACCACAGTATCTGGATATGAATTCTTTGTTGACTATCAGTGAACTACTTCATATAACTGTTAATTTTTATAGGCTTGGTGGGTTGTTGTGTGTACTGTTGTCACTCTACTGAAAGTCTAGTGCAACTGCAAGTCATTTGTGTTGCGTCTGCAACAAATCGAAACTGTTATTGTTGTCTTTAGTTTTGGGAAGTTTTAGTACTTGCTGCTGATATGTGTACGTCATTGTCTGTCAATATCATTTCCCCTTGGATCTATTGAATGACAAGATATATATCACTCTGAATGAGGAGCCTGTGGTCAAATTGTTTGAGCATTTGGCAGCAGTGCTGTCAGTTATGAGTTCAAACCACTCGTGGTGTCTTTTTTTTTTTTTTTTTTTGAAAACCCTCTCAGTGTGCTCAGCAGAAAAGTGTACCTGATTGACTTCTTGGAAGGTAAAATGCGACGGAAGAGTAGGGATTGGTGTCGCCTTCCATCGTACCATGCCCTAGACACGGTGAACCTAAAATTCATTGCCCATACAATCAGTAGGATGTGGGAACTCAAACCACCCTGGAAAAAGCATTTTGATATAATTCATTATACAGTGTTTTAGTTCTGTATAACTTGACAGCAGCAAACCACATAATTGTTTTGTTTTGTTTGCTTTTGTTGTTGTTTTTGTGTTTTTTTCCCCAATGAACGTATCAGAGTTGTTGAAAGCAATAATTTTGTTTTTGTTTTTTGTTTTTTGCTACATGTCCTGACATAAGGTCCTACAGATCTAAATAGAAAAGAATGTCCTGTTGATTTTCCTTGAGCTATCCATTCAAAATGAATGTTTTGATTTTTTTTTATGTTCTGTTTTGCCAGCAGCAATTTCCTCTAAAAAAAAAAAAAAAGAAATACCTAAATGTAGTTAAAAAAAGGAAAAAAACACACTAAATGTAGTTAAAAAACAACAACAAAAAAACAACTTCCTCAGTGTTCTGACACTTTGGGATCAATAATTTTCTAAATTGTCCAGTTGATTTTCCTTGATTTATTTTGCAGATGAGACACTGTGATATATCAACACTTTATCAAGGACATCATCCTGTTAAATAGGAGTGAAGATTGTAGTGTCTCATCTTGAAATTAGTGAGAGATAAAAAGAAACTTTTGTGAGACTGAAAGTGAAAATATAGACTTTCCAGTAAAAGATTGAAGGGTTGCTGGCGAAAAAAAAAAAAAAAAAAAAAAAAAAGGATTTCAGGTTGTAAGGGCCAACATCTGTCTGGGCTTCATGGTGGAACTTTGTGTGACATACCAGGAAGCCTGACTCAACTTACAATCTTGAGTGCATTTTGAATTAAGGTACAACTTACAAAATGACTATGCCATGTGGCAGTCCTTGTCTTGAATCAAAATTAAGAGAACAGAGTGAGAGATATGTATTTTTTAAGTGTTGCAGTATTTCTTCATTGAATATATGAAAGTGAACTATGTAGACAAGCTGATGAACTGACCAAAGTTAAATCAAGCTTGGGTAAGTCATGATTTACTGCAGAAGCCAAATGTACCCACATGCTATAATCATGATTTAATCATGATTACTTATCACGGTTATTGCATGTGAACTATTAAAATAAGAAAGAAAAAAATGTAGGAATCAGTAATAACAAGTGGGACAGATTCACTTTCTGAACACATAAATTCTCGTCCATAACATGGATGTCAGCCTCTGAAATGCAGTAAACCCTCTTAAGAAATGCTTCTCAATTCTTTCTGCTTATCATTCAATTAACAAATAAGTATAAGGACAATGTAGTAGTGTCTCCGTACATTCTTGATATATAATTATTGTAAATGCATAAAATATTTGTTAACATGATAACATGGCATGGTACACTGTGCTATACATGATCATCAGTGGCTAAAAATGTGGTTTACATCAACTAATCTGGACCTGTGTTTTAGATTAGTACTAGGGTCTCAAATCATTGGTCATTGTGCTTCATATGCTTTCATGTGGTCGTTGCCAACTTAGCAGCAGCAGCAGAGATTGGTTCAATGTGATGTTGATACCATTGCTTCATTATTAACCTGAGACATTCTGGTCCAAGCACAGGGAAACATACTGTCCAGTAATGACAAATCAAACTGACCACAGTGTTTTAGGTAACTGTCATCAAAAAAAAAAGTTTTTATCTGGCAGTTTTCTAGGAGGAACCTTTAGTTTTAATATTGAAATTAAAATCAAGGTTTGCCAGACTATAAATTTACCCTACAGCATCTGCTCTTGCTGTACAAAATGGGCCAGTTATACTAGTTTGTGTTTATAAATACATACAAAACAGTTTCTTCTAGTACTTTTGTTAATCATTGATTAATCAGTGGCAGTTGACATCAGTTTTCCAAATTCCTAGGAATGTGAAAAATTAAAGGCAATTTAGAAAAAGGAAAGATAAGTAGTACTAGTACTGTAATCATCCAGGGAAGGAATGGTTGTTGGGCAGTTACACGGGCAGGAGGTCACTTGTTGAGCATGTGATGAATGTTCTGACCTGCCCTCTGGGCAAGAATAATACTTATTAAATTAAACATCTGTTGCAGAGAAATAAATCATTGAAAGTTTGATGTTGCTTTCTCGATATAACAAAAAATCATGAACTCATATTTCTTGTTTTTGTAGCGCCTGCACATTGTGTGTGTGTGTGTGTTTGTGTTGTGTTGTGTTGTGTTGTGTTATTTTAATTTCTGAGTGCATGACAGTAAGTTTGTTTAATAGAATTTGCAGTCGTGTGTTACATTTCAGATCACAAAAGTGGAGTTCACATGAAGTCTTCAATTCTGATTTTCTTTTTTTTTTTTATTGGATCACTGAGGTTGTAAATATGTCAGCATGCTACACCTCAGTAAGCAGTGATCACTTAATTAATAGGGCTGCAGGTTCATTCAGCTGTGACTGCCTGTTCTTCCATTGCCGTTAGGCTTCCAACCTTTTATGATGCTCTACAGATGTAGCAGCTTCCATTTTTACAACTAGTAGTAGTAACATAGTGGCCGTAGATTCTGTCACCTCCTTTCCCCATTGCATTATCTTGACACTTATGTAATTTATTAACACATGTGTTATGTGACGTACATTTCATTTGATTTAGAACATATCGGTTAGGGTTCTTTTCCCTTCCACAAAAATACACATTTTATGACTGACATTTGCAATTTTTTTAACTTGTGCAAAAATCTTAAGGGTCTTTTTTTTTTCTAAGTTTCATAAAACTACACAGTTTGTGACTAAGTACTATAAACTGAAAGTTCTACAAGTTTTGATTTTATTATCAGTAGAAACATGTTTTTTTTTGGGTGGTAATTCTATGTGCAGGGTTATGTGTTGTTACTTTCTCAGTGTGGGTTGCTAAATTTGATATTTTCCATCTGTTACATGATGAGATATGCATGAGAGCTTTGCCTTGGAGCAGGAGTAGGCTTCATTGATCTGTTAACACATGAAAATTTTATGCCGGGGGATTTACATGGCATGCAAAGCTTGAGACTGTTTATTATAATGAATTTTTTTTTCCTTTCTTTTTCTTTTTTTGTTTGAAAATACTTCTGCATCTTGTTGCTCAGTGATTTAGTGCACTGGTTTACTTGTTTCTCTAGTTAGTGGCAGTGTCTACTACAGAAATAAAGAAAGTTATCTGTTGAATCGATTCAGATAGGCTGATGATTGAAGTTCTTAATGTCACATTTTAACCATGTAAATTACTATCATATGATATTGGTACTTTGCTCCGTCATTGTTCAGTTTGCTTTTCCCCTTGTCTTCTTTCCCCTTATTTTATCTCAGCTAACTTGCTGTGTGGCAGTTGTCACAACAGTCACTCACTCACTCACTCAGGCCCATAACTACAGAAGTAGTCGTTGGGGAAACCTGAGGACTGCAGACGCAACCTCCCCTCTCATCTGTCTCTGTCAGCAGCCGCCGGCAGCAGCTCACAACAGTCAGCTAGGCTGAAATTAAACTCAACAACAAAAACTTCTTCTTCTTCTTCCTGGTTCACTTCCCGTTAGATGAGCAGCCCGGTGTCCTCGATGAAGGCTGCCGTCCACCGCAGCTCCTCCAAGGTGCTGTACAACTTGGCTTCCACTGCTGTCGGTGTTGACCAGTACTTCCTTCTGGATGCTGCATGCGTCATACAGTCTTGAACTTGAAGGATGTGGTCGGTTGTCATTGGTCCCTCACCACAAGGGCACTCTCCACTCTGTCCAATGCCAAATTTTGTGTGCATGTAGTGGAGCAGGCGATTGTGTCCAGTCCTCAGGCGGAAGATCTTGACCTGTTCCCGTCGTCCCAGCAAATGGTATAAATTTGTCTTCTGGGTTGTGTTTGGGGTGCTGGAGGCGCCACTTTATTCCTTGCTGTGCCTTGATGATTGTCTTGATTTCATAGTAAGACACCAGGTTGTTGGGCTGCTCCTGTGCACCGTCTTTTGCCAGAATATCCGCTTTTTCATTGCCTCTGATACCACAGTGTGCTGGTACCCATTGTATCACCACTTTCTCCACTCAGGCACTCAGGGCAACAAGGGCTGAAGTAAGATGGTTCTGTTCTTTGCAGCTGGAGTTCTTGAGGGCTTGGAGCACAGAGAGAGCGTCTGAGAACACCACCACCCGCCCTGTTGTTCTTATGGAGTTCTGCGAGCCTGTGGTGGCTGCCTCACAGAGAGCTTCTCGCTCAGCTCGGAAGTTGGTGGAGTATTTTCCTGTTGGGATTGCAATTTCTTCATCTCCGTCTTTGTATCGGAGGAAGATTCCAGCTCCACCATCCCTTGTTGCTTCTGTGGCGGAGCCATCTGTAAAGACATGGGTCCAGTCTTCCTGGGGGTACTGGTTGCAGATGTACTCCATGGCCAGGGCTTTCCTTTGGGTGTCTGACTGTGTTCCTCTCTTCTCCACTCCGGGAATGCTGGTGACGACTGTTGGGAACACCTGCCTCTTCCAAGATGGGTGGGTGACATTTGCCGCGATAGGCTTTGCTTCGTGTTCCATCAAGACTGGGGTTTGTCTTTCAAGGCGTCTTGACTGGTGGATGAAGCTGCCTCTTTTCAGCTGGCTCTTGGTGGGTCTGCTCATTCTGTTGTTCATTGGATGGTTTTCAAGGCGTTTGAATTTTGCTGCCTGGATGAGGATCTTTGTGTCCCTTCTGTCCTCCAATGACTGTAGCCCAGTGGTCTCCTCCATCTTCAGGATTGGGGTGGATCTCATGGCGCCAGTTATGACACGCTGAGCTTGGTTCTGTATCTTGTTGAGATGGTCAGGGTTAGACTTTGCAGCTGATGCCCATGCTGATGTCCCGTACTCAACAACAGGTCGGACTCTCCCCATATAGAGTCTCTTCAGGATACGTTCGTCAGCCCCCCAGTCCGTCCCTGCAAGTTTCTTCATGATCGCCAGTCTCAGCTTGGCCCTGCGACAGCATCTGGTGATCTGCTGTTTCCAAATGAGCCTGCAGTCAAAGGTCACTCCCAGGTAGGTAGGTGTGGGTTCCTCTGCAAGCCTTTGGTTGTTCAGAGTCAGCTTCACCTCTTGCTTCTTGCTGGGTAGGCTGAAGACTGTATAGGTTGTTTTACTTGAGTTGACAGAGACAAGCCATTGCTTGGTCTAGTCACTGATCTTATTGAGCACAGTCTGGAGGCGTACCTGTGCTGTAGTGGTGTACTCTTCAGAGCACCATAGTACCAGGTCATCTACGTAGATCGCTCCTCTGACCCCTCTTGGCAGATCTGACGATGTCATCTATGAAGATGAGGAACAGTGTTGGAGAAAGGACTCCACCTTGTGGTACTCCCTGTCTCAGCACCTTCTTCTTCAAGTTCTTGCTCTTTTGGCCCTGAATCTTTACTCGGGCTTGGCGGTTGTGTAGGTACTGGCTGATCCAGGTGTACATCCTCCCAGACACACCACATCGCCGTAGTTTAAGCCTGAGTCCGTCCTTCCAGACTTTGTCGAACGCCTTCTCCATGTCAATCCAGACAGCAAGCGTGTTCTTCTTTTCTTGGAAAGCGTCCTCTATGCTTTGAGTGATGAATGTGATCTGATCTTCTGTTGATCTGTGTTGGCGGAAGGCTACCTGTTCAGGGGTCAGTGCTCAGCTGATGCTCCTCAAGGTGCCAGACAAGCCTTGTGTTGACAAGTCTCTCCATCAGCTGTCCTAAGCAGCTTGTAAGGCTGATGGGTCTGTAGCTGTCAGCCTTCGACTTGTCCTTTCCCTTTTTGTGAATGGGGATCATGTCTGCTTCCCTCCAACACTGTGGTACTGATCCTGTCTTCCAGGTGGAGTTAAAAATTGTTAGAAGGACTGCCTTGCTCTTCATCCCAAGATGCAGAATCATTTCATTGGTGATTCCGTCTGGTCCAGGTGACTTCTTCAGGTTGAGGCTCTGCAACGCTTCCTCCAGCTCTTTCTCTGTGAAAGCTGTGGTCATGACTTCCTCTTGGGGCTCTTTCTCATGAAGTTCACCTTGAGCCCTGTGCACTGCAGCTCTGTGTTCAGGAGGGACTTCCAGATTGCTGATGTTTTCATAGACATCTATGAAGTGGTCTGCTGCTTTCTTTCCAGAGAGGTAATTTCCATTCTCTTGTATTGTTATTGTGGACTGACTTGTTGTTTCGTTACTGAGGGTTCTAGCCAGTTTCCATAGCTTGCTGCCATCCTTGTCAAGATTCAGGCTTTCAGTTTTCTCTTGCCAGCTTTTTCTTGCAGCTTGTGCGCAGGACAGCTTGTATCTGGCAGTTACTTTCTTCAGCACTATGTTGTTCTCCAGTGATGGCTGCTTTTCTGCTCGATCCCTGGCTTCCGTAACAGCATCTTCCAGATTCTGGAGTTCCTCCGTCCAGTAGGGCTTGTAGTCTTTGCGTGCTTCTCTTCGGATGGATTCTGTAGCAGCTTTCAAGACGGCCTTTGTGAACTCTTGAACCATCTTGTTTGAGTCCTTCTGCCTGATGTTGATTTGGCTTTGTGTATCTGTGACGGTCTCGAAGAGAGTCCAATCTGCCTTTTTATAATTCCAGCGGGGAAAACACTTTGCTTGAGGATCCTGCAATTTGAGGGTTGATAGAGAGTTTGACGGGCTTGTGGTCACTTCCTCCAAGCTGGTTGAGAACTGTTCTTTTGGTCCTGATGAACAAGTCATTGGTGGCGAACGCTAGATCTGGTGTTGATGTGGTCATCCAGCGTCTAGAGTAGAAGGTGGGTTCATCATCTTCTTGGTTGATGAGATGAAGATGTGTGTCAGTCTCCCAATCCTCAACTTCTTTGCCTCTCTTGTCCGTCTCGTCATAGCCCCATCTCTCTGAGTGACTGTTAAAATCTCCCACCACCACGCAGTTGTTGTCTGGGATGTTCATGTATGTGAGGGAAAGATATCGATCTTGAGGGCAATAGACATTGTAGATCCTGATGTTGTGTTCTTTAAGGACTATATCAACCCCTTGGATCTCTGCCTGTTGATTGGTGTTGATCTTGAGTTCTTGTGCGACGATGGAATTCCGCACCAAGACAAGCACCCCTCCTTTGTTTCTTTCCTCATGGTCCAACCTGATGGTCTGGTAACCCCTCACTTGAAAGCGATGGTTTACAGTCAAATGTGTCTCTTGGACACATGCGATACCAATATTTTCTTGTTGCATCCTTTCTGCCAGGCCAAGTTTCTTCTTATGCACCCCTTCTGCATTCCACTGGAGAATGTTGAGCATTCTGGGTGATATTGTTTGCTTGGCACCAGCAGGAGGATGAGGTGTCCTTCTTCCTCACATAGGCATGCAGAATTTCCTTGTCCGACCACCGACTGCTTGGGGTGGGCCCCTTTGAGGCATAGGGCCCAGCTCCCGACCTCCCCAGCGGGTCTCCGAAGGTCGAGCGCCACATTGAAATTCTGTGGACTGCATCATCATGAAAGCGTAGGTGCGTGGTATCGTGGTTTTAGTTGCGCCAGTGGCCCGATACCTCCGTCTTCAGCTGGAGTTTTCTTTCGGGATGCCTCACCCTTAGCTCATGGCCCGTACGTCCTACCCTGTGAGCACAGGGGGGATTGTTTCTCCGAGGATCCCACCCCGTGGCTAGAGGTTATAACGCGCCTCTTGACCGCATGATGAGCCCGTCATAGAACACATGGGGTACTTCAGTGAGGACAACAGTGCCACCTGTTGACCCACCCCGTCCTGGTAGGAACATCGCCAGTTGGTCCGGGACTGCTTATTCTGCAAGGCAAGCCTGACTTGTATCGCAGCTAACCCCCATATCTGAGGGCCGTTCCCCTATCCGCCACCCGGGGACCCGCCAGGTTGGGGATGGTTGCCCCACTACTGAATTGGAAGCAGCCTGGAACAACAACAACAAAATGTATTGTTTCAAAATAAATGATGTGTACACCAAAGAATATATTTCCATTCTCTCATGTATAATAGAAGTTATAAATACTTAATTTTGAACAATTTAACTTTTCTACCGTTTAACTTTTCTACCGTAATCATGATGTTGTTGTTGTAAGTTTCCATATTGCATCAGTTTTCCATGGAAAGGATAGGATGACGGGATGGAAGCAGCCATGGTGTAAGGTATATTATAGTGAATGTGTGGTATCATTGATCTGATGGCTATTTCCCGCAAAGTAAGCCCATACTGTATGTTTTTTACCTGTCACGGGGGGGGGGGGGGGGGGGGGGGGGGGGCGGCATCTTGCAGCAGCTGGAGTTTTACTGCCCCATGGGAATAGGGTGGTTAGACCATATTTTGTATCCATTTTTGTAGTGTTGAGAAATCCAGTCTGAGTCGAGAATGCAGCTGGGTTTCACAGTTTTGAATGAATGACTTCCCATTTTCATCAGAAATAAAATTGCAGATCAATACAATTATTGAGATGATAATATTTAGGAAGCCTGATGCCCCATGAGCTAAAATCATGGCAAGAAGTAGAATGCAGACACTGGGTGACAGGAAGATTTAATGATGGTATGTATAATCTCCCTCCCCCCCTCCCCCTCTCCTCTTTTTTGCCCTCTAAATGTGTGCGATGTGCATTTCTGAGATCTGACTGATAATGATATGCAACCAGTATCACACAAAGGCTGTCAAAAGGTACAGTGGTAAAAAGGAATGGTATAATCAAATTAAACTTGAAAAAAAAAAAAATCCAAAATGATTTATTTTCAGAATATGCCATTTTGTACTTTCAATAGAGGTCATCTCTGAGACAGGAAGAAATAATAAAGACTTTATTTCTTAGCTGCTTCTGAAAGTACAATCATTTTAGAACAGAAAGTATTTTGGGGATAGGGGATGTTTTTTTATTTGTCCAACCAGACCAACTCTACCCACTAAATATTCTAGAATAACATCATAACACTGTCGTTTCTGAAGTTCTTTCCAGCAGTAATGAATATTCAACCTGTGCTTAACATCAACAGTAGGAGAATGTGTTAACAAAAGACATTAACATCATGGACAAGAAGTTTAAAGCATGGTGAAAGTGAATTATTTTAAAGTACATGCAAGTACAGTGTATGAGAGCCCATCATCTATGTGATCTCTGAAACAGACTATCCAATAGTTTTTGTATCCAAAAATCTACGTACATGAAATGCATAATAAAAATTTAGCCATTCTTCCATTGATATACACAATTTCAAAATGATGTCATCGGAAATATAAGAGACAAATGGCTCAATAGTCATAGAAATAAATTTACAAATTGGATTCAAGTGTTGATCAGATTTTTAAAAAGCCCTTGGAGGCAGTTTATAGCGCTGATTGCGTGATTAATCATACAGTCTGCAGGTGGATTACGCGCTTTAAAGCAGAGAGGACAGAAACTTGAAGAGATCTGAGACCATTGGGAATAAATAAAGTTTGTTTTTGATGAAAAGACCAGTGGAAGAACACATTCACTTTGACTAAGGAAGTAAGCAACAGAAACTTGAAGAGATCTGAGACCATTGGGAATAAATAAAGTTTGTTTTTGATGAAAAGACCAGTGGAAGAACACATTCACTTTGACTAAGGAAGTAAGCCAGGCCAGTGCTGCCTATCTTTGGACAGAAGAGACAGAGGAATTCCCCAAAATGACCTCGTTCTGAAAAAAAGAAAATCTGTAACAGAGAATTGGTTATCTGAAGAAAACAGTACATCCATTTGTGGATGTATTCTAAATTTTTGGACCAGGTGCTCACGTGAGGTGTTTTATCGGTGAGAAGACTTGCAAGTCATTTTGTGGTGATGGTATCTTCAGCCAGTTTTTGAATCAGATATGGATGTCTGAAATGATGAGAGACCATTTGTTCTTCAGTCAAGCTTTCAGCATTGGAAGAGACATTTCCCTTTATTGGTGAAAAATACCAGTGACCGTTTTCTCATTGATATTCTTCCCAAGAAGTCCACCCTGGCTGCTCATTAATCAGTGGAAACCATTCTTCTAAAAGTGATGAACTCTTAGGGTCTAAGTGAGCGGCACCCAGCTCTTGGCATTGTTAGAGGTCAACTGTGCCATGATAATCCCAGTCCTTGTAGCTTTAAATCCTGGTCCCTACAACATTCAATAAAGGTCGCTGTGCTTTACCTTGATAAGCAAAAGTAGTCCACGTTCACTCCCACCCACACATGACAGTCTTGACTGATGATAAAGTGAGTGCAGGTTGGAAAGGTGTGTGTGTGAGTGCTTGCGCATGTGCGCACGTACGTTGTGTGTGTGTGTGTGTGTGTGTGTGTGTGTGTGTGTGTGTGTGTGTGTGCTCTGACATGCTTGCATGTGACCTGGAACTTCAGTTACATGCAGGTGAAGGGGAATGGGGGAGGGATGGTGTCTATATGCCAGCTAACTGTAGACACATCATGATGTTCTTCATTATTTAGAGCACTTTTAGAGGAACATTGATGAAGAAGAAGAATGGAGACGAGTGGAAAAAAAAAATCACAAGTGGAAATAAGTACCAATTACTAATTCATTTCCAATATATTGGTCTTACACTGTAGGCTTTGGTTTGAAACAGTCTGGAAATGTGAGCGAAAATTAGAATTCATTATTGAAAGGGCAGTAAAAAAAAGAAGTGTCGTTTAAACGGGAAAAGTAGCTCTTTACCGCAGCCTAATATGTATGCACAAACACATAATTGCACACACAGACACACACACACATTCCCATGTGCACGTGTGTGCACACACACACGCATGCAGGCAGGCACACATGCACAAACACACGCACATATGCATGCATGCACGCACGCACACTAATGGATGCACACATGTGCACACACCTATGCAGTGCACACATCCATTGAGAGACAGGTATGCAGGATGGCGTGTGTGTGTGTGTGTGTGTGTGTGTGTGTGTGTGTGTTGTGTGTGTGAGAATGTGCAGGCGCTCATATGTGTATGTGTGTGAGTGTGTGTGTGAGTGTGTGTGTGTGTGTGTGTGTGTGTGTGTGTGTGTTGAGAAAAAATTGCACAGCTGTAAGATTTGCTTCCTCCTCTTAACAGCACAGTAGTTTCATTTTGATAAGATTTACTTCCACCTCTGAACAACTCAGTAGTTTAGTTTCTTCTTAACTTTCCCGCTGTAAGCACTTATTTTAGCACTTATTTTTAACAAGTGTATGTTTTATCATCATCATGATTCTGAACACGGATAGCAGTATTGGCACTTTTATAGGATTCAGTGTCTAGAATCTGTGTGTGTGTGTGTGTGTGTGTGTGTGTGTGTGTGTGTGTGTGTGTGTGTGTGTGTGTGTGTGTGTAAATATAGCTTGATATAGTGCTGGAATCCACTAGTGCTTACTACATGTGTGTGTGTGTGTGTGTGTGTGTGTGTGTGTGTGTGTGTGTGTGTGTGTGTGTGTGTAAATATACCTTGATGTAATGCTGGAATCCACCAATACTTACCATATAATGAGAGGGGGAAAAAAAACAAGCACACCAGAAAATGTCAGTCTAGTCATATGTCTTAATTTGGGAAGATTAGTACAAGCATTTACTGATAATTATGATAATGGGAAATTGCCTGAGCATGTAACCAGAGCTCTGCTGACAGTGCTTACAATGGTAAGCAAAGTCATATAAATGAACTGTAATGAAACAAAGAAAGTGGAGCCAAGCATTCCACAACACTTAGTACAAGTATGACACAGACGAAATGCGAACAAAGGACTTTAAAACACTACCAGCATCAAACAGCAACACATGCAGGGGAAGAAGACCACAACAAAAAGCAACATTAAAAAGAAAAAACAAATCATTGTGAACACATTCCCTCCAATTCAAATCAGGTTTTAGGGGAGTGCAGGTAGAATGATCTTGATTGAAAGTGGGTCATCTTCTAAAATTTACAGCGGAGTCCATGAAGATCCTGTTCAGGGATGTCCCGCCTGACGTGATCCTTGAGTTTTTGAGAGAGATTAACATTTTTCATCTGATTTAAGATTTTACGGAAGAAAGATTTTTAACGAAGTTTCTGGTGCGTTTCTAGAAGATGTCATTTAAAGAGATGTGTGAAAGGTTTTTATTTTTTATTTTTTAATGACTTGTGAGTTGATTTTAACGTGGTGACAGCCCTGATGTGGCCCCTTGCGGTCGGCTGGGCTATAAGCAACATTATCTTATCTTCTAAAACAATAGGATATGAGCTGGGGTATAAATGAAGGGAAAGAACACACGTGTCTCAATCTTGATTTTCAGATGACAAACACACTTTGAATCCTTCCTGTATGCCTTGCAGCAAGCAAATTAACAAGTCTGCAGTGTCATCACATGATGATGACACCATGGTGAAGTCAGATAGAAGCTTAAAACAAGGGGTGTCTCGTTTGTCTATGATAACACCTACATCACCCTCAGCTGTAACTGTTAGTTTCCGTTTGGTCTGGCGAAAGTGTGGTGATAAACTTTGACTCAGAGATCAGTCGTTGACGCAGAGATAAGTCGTTTAGTTTCAGGATTTGACTTTGTTCTGAATTTGGAGTTTTGGCAATTGAATGTGTACATTGTTCTGTGTTGAACTGACTGGCAGCCCTGTTGTGGCCTCTGTGGTCGGCTGGGTTATAAACTGTGCGACTTGACTTGGAACTGGAGGGGTTGGTGAAGTACATGATGTAGGAAGGGGACACTTACTGGCAATTGGTTAATGCAAGTTCATAATAGTTTTGTGTGATTGATTTTGCTTCAGACTTCTCTAGACCCTTTTCCATCTTTTTCCTAGATGTTTAATTTCCAGTGTCAGCAAAACCCTGTTTGCATGAGATGGGATATGCTACCATCGTCATACAGAGTGCTAGACAGCATTAGTTATGGTGTCAGCTTGCAACAAAGCATTAGCTGACCCAGCTGTATCCCCACGTTTAAACTCAAATGTATTGTAACAGGGTATATCTCATCTAGGAGCACTTTTAACAAGGTAGGTAAACGAGTGTTCCCTATGGGTTGTGAAAATCATGGGTAGCTAAAGCCGGCCTGTTAGGACAAAAAGAAGATAGAAAAATGGTTCTCAGCAGCGACATCACTGATCAGCATCTGAACACAGAGTATAAACAGAGAATTTTTGTCACAGTTGTTCATTGTGGCAGCATGGACTTGACATGGTTGTCTGTTCACAAGCAGTGTTTCACTTTCAGATCTTCAAAAAGGGGCTATAATTGATACCTTTTGAAGCTAGAAAGCACATCAAGAAAAATTTATGGAAAGAGTACTATATTATTTTTCATCACAGACTGATAATTGACTATGGAGCTATATGGTCTGAGAAAACTTTCTGTCAGACTGGTATGATGTGAATATGTTTTTGCCATGCGCCACAGAACTGCCAGTCGCTGAGTCATTAAGTGATTAACAAACACTGACTTGACAAAAATAATCTGGCCTTGGCTCTTCTGTTTTACATCAAATGACTGTGTCCTGTACCGAAAACGTGCCCTCTCTTTGAGAAGCTTCAGAGTTGTTGCGAAGTCGCACTTATCTAAGAGTGAAAATGTCCTTGTCGGTGAAGCAATAGAAACTGTCAACCTTAAAACACACACACACACACACACACACACACACACACACACACACACACACACACACACACAGGCTCATTTCGAGCTAATCTGTATACCCCTGAAAATTCTAGCGGGAGGCATGATTACCCATTAGTTTTATAGGAAAGAGTGAATACACCTTGGTTTGAGATGATTTGAAGCACTGGCCATATTGAAGCGGAGAGATTTTTATGGCAGCAGAATAAGTGGCTGAAAGTGTCTGACTGCAGTGATAAAAGGATGATGGCTCCATGGATTTATTGTCATCATCTGATCGGTGTGGAGGACGATAGACCAATTGTTCTTTGCAGCCTCATGGATTTCTCATCAGAATGGGACTGTAGTGTCTTCTTCTTTGTCATTGTCAGGTGCTCAGACAGGGACATCGGAGGCTGTTTTTATTATTTTTTTTCTTCTGGTGCAGCTGTCCAGTGGTCTGCAGTATGGTTTGTAAATGAAAAGAGACAAGCGGTTCCTGAACACAGCAACAAAGATGGAGTTATCATCATGTGAGTGCAAGATAATGTATATATAGGGAAAAAATCTACAATAATCACTTGACCACCGTATGATTTATCATGACAAATAGACAAGCTCATCACTGTAGTAGCAAGGATGTATCATCAAATGACCACAGCATGACATAAAGAAAAAGACAGACATGCTGTGGTCATCAAAAAAAAAGAATTTATCACCAACCTCTGACCACAGGGTGCTTAGTGAAGGAAAATTGACAAACTGTTCTGTGTAGCAACATGGGTTTATGATCATAGTTGACTGCACTATAAATCAAAATAGATAGACAGCTCACTGTGGCAGCTGGGATTTAGTGTTATCGTTAGACCATAATGTAAATCAAAATGGACAAGCTGTTCTCCCACAAAACATGGATTTATCATCATCATGTTAAAAAAAAAAAAAGGTTAAAGTACCACAGCATGATTACCACAGGGGCAGTGATCTGTATATAAAGAGAAAAAAAAAAGGTTTAAGTACCACAGCATAATTACCACAGAGGCAGTGACCTGTCTGAGTTTCATCATGTGTTGGGTACAGTATGACGGAAAGCAGAGCCCCATCCCCCTTCTTACGCCACCTGTAACCTTCCCTGAATTAAATCAGGCCCCTTTCTGCAACTGGGAAGACAGAGACGGTTTTCAAGCCGAAATGAATTCAACCCCAGAAGTGGTTAGTACAAGTGATCGTCAGCTCTGCTGATAAACCAAAACGCTCATACCATTCAAAGGGTTTTACCATTTGACTCATCCTGTGACCACAGTGTAAGGGAAATTAGACAAGCTGCTCCTAGGGGGTACAGAAGATGATGATGATAACAACTCCATATCGTCATCATCTGGCCACAGTGTAATTTGAGAACATAGGCAAGCTGTTCTTGTGCCAACATCATGGTATCATCAGCATCAGAGAGTCATCGGCATCAGTCCACAGCATGAGTGGCCATTGCGCGCATGAACTTAGTTGAGCCATCACTTTGGTTGATCTCTGCAGATTGCACTGTTCCTGATCAGGATTTGTTTCACTTGTTTTTTTTTTTTTTTTTTTTTTAATCTTGTGTGCTGGTGAAGCGCTGGCACGAGAAATCCCTGTCAGTTTGTGTGTCGGTCTGTCTGTCTGTCCAAAAGGGAACTCTGCAACAGTTGAACTTTGATGGACCTCCATCCAGTGTCACAGGGTTGTAGAGTCTGTGCATTGTCCCAGCCACAAGTGATTGCATGTGTTGGCCTGTTGACACAGAATTGTCAAAATGCTCAAAGCAAAGCAAAGTGTGTGTGTGTGTGTGTGTGTGTGTGTGTGTGTGTGTGTCACTGTGTGTGTGTGTGTGTGTGTGTGTGTGTGTGTGTAGTTGCAATTTTTCATTTGTGCAGGGGATCATGTTAGCAGGCAGGGTTTGCATCCAGATCTCTTTTAACAGATCTCCCCCCCCCCCCCCCTCTCTGTGTGTGTGTGTGTGTGTGTGTGTGTGTGTGTGTGGGGTGTGTTGTGTATGTAACATTTTTAAATGTATGGTTATGCAAACCTGTAACCGGATGTTGCACAAGTCATTTCCCATCTTCTGTGCTACATATTAGCTGAATGCTCCAAGCTGTCCTCTTCTCCCATCCTTCACACCACCCTATCCCTCCCCTTCTCCCACCCCACCGCCCCGCCCCTTCCTCACCCCCTCCCTACCCCTTCCCACCCCTTCCCTACCCCTCATCTACCCATCCCCACCCCTTCCCTACCCCTCATCTACCCATCCCCACCCCCTCCCAACCCCTCCTCTACCCATCCCCACCCCTTCCCTACCCCACATCTACCCATCCCCACCCCCTTTTCTCCCAACTTTCTGACCTGCCATTCCCCCTGGCTGTGATTCTGTGAAGAGAAAGGTAAGGAACAACTTTTCTGGGTTGGCTGCTGTTATGTATGGTTGTGTCTCTACCTTGAATTGCCTACCTTGGTGTTGGCGTCAGTGGGAGGTCTGAAACTCAGGCATACCAAAAGTGGCTGTTGTTATCTCCTTGGTAACATAATTGTCTGTCCTGATAATGTGGTTGTCATGGTGAAACTGGTGGTGGGGATGGGCTGGGGGTGTGAGGGGAAAGAAGAAGGGGGGGGGGGGGGGGGGCTGTGGGAGGGGGGAGGAGATGGCATAAGGAGGTTGTGCAGTGTGTAAATCTTCAGAGAATTGATGACGACTTTTGCCAGTCTAACAGGAAGGCATGTCTTTGTGGCGTGTGTGTACTTTGTGTGTGTTTGTGTATCTCTCTCTCTCCTCTCTCTCTCTCTCTCTCACACACACACACACACACACACACACACACACACACACACACACACACACACAATACAACACACTCACAAACACACTCACAGTCTTACGTGAGGGGGGTGGGGGTGGGGGGTGAGGAAAGGGGAGGTGATGAGGGAGATCTCTCTCTCTCTCTCTTACCACACACACACACACACACACACACACACACACACACACACACACACAAACACACTCACAGTCTTACATGAGGGGGGGGGGGGGGGGTGAGGAAAGGGGAGGTGATGAGGGAGGAAGAGAGAGAGGTACTGATGGCTCAGAGACAAGTATATATGTATGACATGGAAGTGGGGAGAGGGGAGACTGATGAATGGATGGATCAGAGAGAAAGAACTAAGAGAGAGAGAGAGATAGGCAACACAGAGAGATGAATATGGTGAGAGGATGGGATGGGAGGGGGGGGGGGGGGCATGGATACTGATAGCTGTATAGTCAGGAGAGAAGAAGAGACCATGGAAGGGAGAGACACAGGGACAGTTGAAGGAGTTAGGATATTTTGCTAGAGAGGGAGCAAATGGAGAGAGAGAGAGAGGATGCTGTAAGAGAGAGGGAGCAGACAAAGAGGAGAGTCAGAGAGAGAGCAAGAGAGAGAGAGAGAGGATGAATAATTTGTAAAAGAGGGGAAGGGGGAGGGAGAGTAAATAGTACTGATAGCAGATAGGGTGAGAAAGATTTTGTACAAGTTGAAGAGAGGGGGGGGGGGGGGGGGGGGGGTGACACATGGAGATTTATCTCAGAGAAGTATAGTATGGAGAGAGAGAGAGAGAGAGAGGGGGGGGGGGGGAGAGTATGTGATAGCTGAAACTGGAGGAGATACCAGAGAACAAAGAGAGAGAGAGACAGAGAGAGAGAGAGAGAGAGAGAGAGAGGAGAGAGAGTCCTGTATAAAACCTGGCCCTGATACTTTAAGAGTGAGAGAGCAAGCTGTATAAAAGGTGGTCCTGATACCTTCATCAGATGTATAAAGAAAGTTGAAGAAGTATAGGGGAAGTAGAAGAAACATGAATAATAATCATAATATATCAGAGCTGTGTCAGAAATACCTCCTTACATCAGCTCATGATGCCTTTGGCTTTGATAAGCTCAAGATGCTTTCCTTTCACCATCACCAGTGCATCATCAGCACGTGCGCCATTCAAAGAATCCCACTCCAGAGCCTGCTTTTGAAGCCCTTGCTATCATTAGCTACACTCATTGGACACAAGTAGCATGCCAGGATTGATTTTTCCCACTCCATGAGCAGCTCTGTATATTGATTAGACTATCAAATTGGCCAAAGGAGAATATTTTCCACCTATTTCGGAAAGGGTTGTGCAGGTTTCAGATTGGCAGCAGCTGTTGCTCATATCAGTATTGATCGCAGTGTCTTCTGTAGATCATTTTGTGTCCTTGAGAGGCCAGTTCATGTACATCTGTAGATTTGCCTAGCTTCAGCAGCTGGTAGGATCATGACTGCACGACTAAAGATGGTGTTCTCAATGAAAGGTAGATCATCAGACGAAGAATTTAATTGATGTTTATTTTTCCCCCCTATGTTTATCAACTGTATTTGCTATAAAAAGAAGATCTTGGAGCAGCCGCTGCAAATGCCTTACTTGACACATGCTCCCGAGGATGAACAGTATCGTTGACAGTCATTAGCCTCTGTTCGGTTGCTGGGGTCTCCTTCAGTACAAGCTGTATCTCTGCCAAAGAGTTCACCTTCGCCTCTTCTCCTGTGCCATTCCCTCCAAATATGAATTGCAAAGTGCAAAATGCAAAATGAATTGCAAAGTGAAATCTGAAAATGTTTTGTATAAATTTTGGGATATGAAACCATTAACAGTCGAATGCCCTTTGACCCCAGGTCCAAATTTGAGCTAACATGAATGCATCTGTTGGTCTCAGCTGCATTTCTCCTTTTTCTTTCTTCTTTTTTTGATATTTGAACCCAAACTTTGGGTTGGCTTCCTTATGACATTTCAGTCCCTTAGATTCTAGGTTAGACAGGTGTACATTGTGTTTAATTAAGAGAAAATTCTCATAGTGAAGTTGAACTTTGACATCGTTTTGACAGGGATGTTTTCGCCTTCTGAAAGTTAGTGTGTCTTAGTTGAAATTACTTGTATGTCTCTGGTAATAAGTGATATCCAGTGTTCTGCAGTGTCATTACTTGTAAGTCTCAGTTTGGTATCCTTTTTTTTTGTTTTTTGTAAGGTTTCGTTCTCTTATTTTTCCCACTTTCCTTTTACTTATTGATTTGTTTGTGGTGCATGTGTGCCAGAGGTTGTGATCATTTGTGTGTCTTGATTTTGTGCCCACTGTCCTGCAGTTGAATGTTGTGATTACTTGTGAGTGTGTGTACCCACTGTCCTGCAGTTGAATGTTGTGATTATTTGTGTCTGTACCCACTGTCCTGCAGTTGAATGATGCGATCACTTGTGAGTGTCTGTATCCACTGTCCTGCAGTTGAATGTTATGATTACTTGTGAGTGTGTGTACCCACTGTCCTGCAGTTGAATGTTGTGATTATTTGTGTCTGTATCCACTGTCCTGCAGTTGAATGTTGTGATCATTTGTGTGTCTTGATTTTGTGCCCACTGTCCTGCAGTTGAATGTTGTGATTACTTGTGAGTGTCTGTACCCACTGTCCTGCAGTTGAATGTTGTGAGTGTGTGTACCCACTGTCCTGCAGTTGAATGTTGTGATTACTTGTGAGTGTCTGTATCCACTGTCCTGCAGTTGAATGTTGTGATTACTTGTGAGTGTGTACCCACTGTCCTGCAGTTGAATGTTGTGATTACTTGTGAGTGTCTGTATCCACTGTCCTGCAGTTGAATGTTGTGATTACTTGTGAGTGTCTGTACCCACTGTCCTGCAGTTGAATGTTGTGAGTGTGTACCCACTGTCCTGCAGTTGAATGTTGTGATTACTTGTGAGTGTCTGTACCCACTGTCCTGCAGTTGAATGTTGTGATTACTTGTGAGTGTCTATACCCACTGTCCTGCAGTTGAATGTTGTGATTACTTGTGAGTGTCTGTACCCACTGTCCTGCAGTTGAATGTTGTGATTACTTGTGAGTGTCTGTATCCACTGCCCTGCAGTTGAATGTTGTGATTACTTGTGAGTGTCTGTATCCACTGTCCTGCAGTTGAATGTTGTGATTACTTGTGAGTGTCTGTATCCACTGTCCTGCAGTTGAATGTTGTGATTACTTGTGAGTGTCTGTATCCACTGTCCTGCAGTTGAATGTTGTGATTACTTGTGAGTGTCTGTATCCACTGTCTTGCAGTTGAATGTTGTGATTACTTGTGAGTGTCTGTATCCACTGTCCTGCAGTTGAATGTTATGATTACTTGTGAGTGTGTACCCACTGTCCTGCAGTTGAATGTTGTGATTACTTGTGAGTGTCTGTATCCACTGTCCTGCAGTTGAATGTTATGATTACTTGTGAGTGTGTACCCACTGTCCTGCAGTTGAATGTTGTGATTACTTGTGAGTGTCTGTACCCACTGTCCTGCAGTTGAATGTTGTGATTACTTGTGAGTGTCTGTACCCACTGTCCTGCAGTTGAATGTTGTGATTACTTGTGAGTGTCTGTACCCACTGTCCTGCAGTTGAATGTTGTGATTATTTGTGAGTGTGTATACCCACTGGCCTGCAGTTGAATGTTACCACTTGTGAGTGTCTGTATCCACTGTCCTGCAGTTGAATGGTGCGATCACTTGTGAGTGTGTGTACCCACTGTCTTGCAGTTGACTGTTGTGGTCACTTGTGAGTTTCCGTTTTGTATCCACTGTCCAGTGGTTGAATGTGATGATTAGTTGTGGGTTGCCATTTTGTACCTGCTGTCCACCATTTATATGTTGTGATCGATCATCACTTGTGCATGTGCTTATCCGTATTGTATCCACAGCAGTTGTGTGTTGTGATCATCACTTGTGCATGTCCATGTTGTATCTACAGCAGTTGTATCTTGTGATCATCACTTGTTCTTGTCCATGTTGTATCTACAGCAGTTGTATCTTGTGATCATCACTTGTGCATGTCCATGTTGTATCTACAGCAGTTGTATCTTGTGATCATCACTTGTGCATGTCCATGTTGTATCTACAGCAGTTGTATCTTGTGATCATCACTTGTGCATGTCCATGTTGTATCTACAGCAGTTGTATCTTGTGATCATCACTTGTGCATGTCCATGTTTATCTACAGTAGTTGCATGGTGTGATCACTTGTTTATCTCCATTTTGAATCTGCTGTCCTGCAGTTGTATATTTGTGATTACATTGTAGTGTATGTCTCTGTTTGGTGTGAATACTTATGTGGCTGAGTTTGTTATCTTTTTTTTTCTTGTAGGGTTTCATCCTCTTATTTTTCCTACTTTCCTTTTTATCTATTCATTTATTTGTTTTATTGATGTATTTTAGTTGTTTTTTTTTTTGGTGGGGTGTCCATACTCTTGTTTTTTTCTTACCTTTTTCTTCATTGATTTTCACCTGGAAATGCAGCTCATATATACAGTGTTACTTCTGTGTTATAAATCTCAAGGAGCTATGATTTCTTTCTGTTGAATGTGGTATTTTCAAGATTGTATAAGGTACCCCCCGCCTCCCTTCCCTCCCTACCCCCCCCCCCCCCCTCCAAAAAAAAAAAAAAAAAAAAAGTTAAAATGACCATTTTTTTGTTGTTTTGCAGACCCTATACTTTTTTCTTGACATAAAACAAGGAAGAACCAAATGTAAAAAACAACAATAACCTGAAGGTATTACAGACAATAAATTGCTTGCCATCCAGTTTCCGGTATTAACCATCAAAACTGGAAAGGGAACATAATTTTTGTGCAGTCTTCAGCAGTTTAACTTCTTTAACTGAACCCACAAAAAAATGGGATCTTTTGCTGTAAGATTGTGCTAGTCTACTCTATGCATAATGTGTAAATACAAACTGCATGTGTTCTCTTTTCTTTGAATTTCAGGAATTCAGAGAATTGTAAAACAGAAACTGCTTGAAGAAAAAATAAGTTCAGGGAGAGGTAGAAGTCAGCTGGATGCTCAGATTTGCATCAGATTGACTGCTCATGTTGGAATGCAAGTTTCAAATATGTTCTGGTGAAAGAGGAGGGGTGGTGGTGGAGGAGCCACCACCTCCTTCAATTTCTCTTCCCGGCCCCTCCTTCCTCCTACCCTGATTTTCAGGTACCTTTGCTTTTTGTTAGTGGAGAGCCATAGTTGATAAAGGGTAATGATCCAGATGTGAGTGAACAATGTGCTTCACAGAGTGTCGGTTTTTCATGTGTGTCGGCCATTGCTGAAGGTCAAAAAGAAAGAAAAGGTTTGAGCCAACCTAACAGTCTTAATTACCATGTTAGTGTAACCACAGATGTGTGTGTGTGTGTGTGTGTGTGTGTGTGTGTGTGTGTGTGTGTGTGTGTGTGTGTGTGTGTTTTGCTTGGGTATGGATTCAGTTTCGTTTGTGTCCAGTGCTTGTGGTGTAATGTCTTGTGCTTCATCCATTACCCCTTTGTTGTTTTGATGTTGCTGTCACTTGTAACTCAGTTTAGGGAAGGGAAGTTTAGGTGCGTGTAACTTGTGACTCAGTTTAGGGAAGGGAAGTTTAGGTGCGTGTATAGGATGGGTAGGGTGTAAATGAGACTGAGAGATTGGGGGAGGGGGGGGGGGGGATATAATTGAAAACTTGAAACAATTTCTTTTTTTTTTTTTTCAAACTTTGGACTCTGGTGAGCAACGTGAAACAAAAGTAACAATGAATGATAGTTTAGCCAAGTTGCTTCAGTATCTAGTCTGATGTTCTGAAAAGGAAGAATGGTCATGAAATACCCTGTATGATAGCGGCATGTTGCTTAAATTAAAACCCTTTGGCTTTGAAGAAAAGAAAGGAAAAAAAAAATGAAAAGGAGTTGTATTGCCTTTCTTCATGTGAAGACTTCTTGGAAGTGAAGTGCAATCCAGGCCTTTGTGCGTATGTCAACAGATAATTTTTACCCAAAGGTTTGTTTGTGCATATGCCTATTCTTCACTGATGTGTAGGGTTATGTGGTTTGTGAACCACTGTGTACAGTGTATCGCTGTACTTTTAGCGATCCCTGTTTGTACTGTGTTGTGTTGTGCTGTATGGCATGGCTTTGAGTTGCATCAGTTTCTCAACACAGCATCATTCTCTGTGTACAGTTCTGGCTGTTCTGTCTTTGTAGACTACACTGCCAGATTGTGACACTCCTTTAGATTAAAAAAAAAAAGCCCAACCTTTTATTCCTGTGTTGCTGTATGGATTGTTCACCTATGAGAGAAGTATTTTCTACAGAATTTGTTTGGAATCAGCTCACTGTTGGTTTTTTTTTTTTTTTTTTTTTTTTGGTGTGTGCATGCACATGCGCACACACGCAAACACAGAGCACACACACAGAAACACACACACACACAAACACACACACACACACACACACACACACACACACATGCACACATACACAAACTTAACAATGTGTATACATGCACGCACGCAAACTCTCACATGTGCATACATACACACACACATGCACGCACGCACGCACGCATGCACGCACACACGCACGCACCACAACACACACACACACACACACACACACACACACACACACCACACCCACACACACACATTATGCTTCAGTCCTACTAAACTTGTTTTGTTTGATATACTTTAATTCCCCCTATCAACATACAGTAAAGGCTAGATAAACAACCAGGATAAGTAAGTATCTACTTACCTCACCACCCATTCCAACCTTCCCCTCTTATCCCTAACACAGTCCTCTCTCTCTCTCTTGCACACACACATACACACACGCACGCATGCACACAGCACACGCACACACACGTACACACACACACACGCATGTCCACGTACACACAGGCACACGCACACATACATGCACACACATAATCGTACATTGTTTTTTTTTTGTTTTTTTTTCGTCTAATAACACTTATAGTGAATAGACGTTAAACTAAAGAACTAAACACACACACACACACACACACACACACACACACACACACACACACTTGTTCATGGGAAGCAGAAGGAGGAGACAGTGTTATGTAGGTTGCACATGGGTCACACATTCAGCACTTATTTATCAGCTTCTGACAGTATTAACCACCACCTCATTGATTGAAAGCTGGGATTTGCATGACATGGGACATAGCACTATACAACAGACCTCTTAGGGACTTTTTTTTTTTTTTTTTTTTTTTTTTTTACAGAGGCAAAATGGAATTATTGGGCCACCAAATGAAGGAACAAACAGAAAAGAAGAAAAAAAACTTATCCAAACGAAGGAAGAAACAATGAAAAAAAAACAATTTTTTTTTTCATAAGAGGATTCAATCAATATACTTCAATCTCCAGTGATCGTGTATAGTTTGAGAATTTTTTTCCCTATAAAAAGATTTGTTTTTTGTTTTTTATTTTAGATGTGGATTCATCTTTTTAAACAGATATTGATTGTAGTCTTGCATTCCTGTTTTTCCAGTTTAACTGGATTTACAGCCCTGTCCATGCGAACAGTTATAAATAACAAGAACTGGAAGGTGAACTTGACCCTCTGGGCTACCTTGCCAATGTGGGACTGCTTGCCAGCATGATCTGCTGCCTATGTCAAGTCATTGTTTGTTTTCTGATGGTATGCTGAATGTGAAGCAACCTGTCTCAGTATCTGCTTTGGGGGCTGGAATAGCGCAGTTGGTAGAGTGCCGGATTTGTAATCCAAGGGTTGAGAGTTCGATTCTCTGTCGGTAAGGGGGATTTTTCCCTCAGAGTTAACATTAGTTCTGACTTCATTTCCCATACAGTCCTTCGAATGAGACTGTAAAGCGAGGTTCCGTGTGTGAACGCATGCGTAACATCTTGTACACACGTAAAATCCCGTCACCAACTTTTGGAAGAGAAGGCCAGTTTGGCCGTTGGTATGGATGACGCATTACACATGGCATGCACCTTCCCCAAAGATGGAGTATGGCTGCCTTAATGGCATGATAAAGAACGGTCATACACACAAAACTGGGATTAATACTTGTCTGTCCATACAGGGAGTGTCCGCGGGAGTATCAGCATGCGTACGCAGAAGAAGAAGAAGTATTTGCTTTTTTTTTTTTTTTTCATCGATCGGTGAAAAAAAAAGAATTTAAATCATGAAAGTCAAATGAAATGTAATGAAAATAGAGGAGGAGGGAAAAGATAGAACAGGAAAATGAAGAATACTAGCTGCTCTCCTTCACCTAACTCGCCTTCCCCTTCCACCTCTCCTGTTCCTCCCTCCCTCTCCCCCTTGCCTGTATCTCCATCCTCCCCTTCCCCCATTTTTTCCTCCCTCCACCCCCCCCCCCCCCCTTTCCCAACCATCATCCTTTCTTCCCCCATCTCCCCCTCCCTCTTCTTCCACTCCTTGTTCCTCCTGTTCCTATTCTACTTACTTTGAAAAAAAAAAAGAAAAAGAAGGGGGTTTGGGGGGGGGTGGGGGGGCTGACTAGGCAGTAGACCAGAGATCGAAACAATGATCTTTAGATCTTCAGTCTAATAGTCTTGCAACAGGGCCTTTCCGGCTGACAGGAAGCAAAGCATTTTTGTTGTTTTTTTAAATCATGTAAATGCTAAGGGCCAGGCGTATTTGACCTCTTGGAATCCTGACATTCCTTCGCTTTATATATTTGCATGAAAATGTGACTAATGTGACTTTCTAGCACAAATGTTATTTGCTTTTGACCTGTCCAGTATGCTAATGAGTCACCATACCACATTTGAAGATCAGACGAAAACTTTGGATTTAAGTGGTGAACAACAAAGACTGCAGACTGTAACAACAGGACACAGAGTGACGCATGCGTGCACAAGAACGCGCAAGCACACACGTGCGCATGCACGCAGTTGTCGACCCTCCCAAACTTTTCTGGAATTTCCCAAATTTAGAAATCATTCCTGAAATTCTGAATTTAGTGGAAAAATCCTGAATTTCAAAGTTTTGTTTTTAAAAACATGTGGCATTTAGGGGGTCTTTATAGGAATTATAAAGTATTGCAAAGTAAAGCCCAAATGATGTGTGGATGTTAGCAATTATTTGTATAGGAAATGGGTTTTTTTGTTGTTGTTTTTTTTTGTTTTGCACCCTTCATTTGTCAGCTGAAACTGAAGGGGGTTAGAAATGTTTTCAAAAAAAGCAGAATTGCCCTCTCTTCAGCCCCCCCCCCCCCCCCCCCCCCCCCCCCCCCCCCCACCCCCCCACCCCGCCTCATCCCCTGTATCTGATTTTTGACTCCAGGAGGTTAGCAGTTATTTACACAAACATATTTGAATAGAAATTGATAATAATGTTTGTCATAGTAACGTTTATTTGTGTAGCACATATTCCGTAAAAATACTCAACAGCGCTTTACATTGAAAAAAAGAGCAAAGGATTGTCGTATGCAAACAGATATATGTCTGAAGTCCATCTGTTTACTTTTTCTTACAACACATTCTTGTTCATATCCTTGCACACATATGAGCTTGCACATACTCATGGATACATAGCACATACAGTAATGGGTGCAGGTGGGTTTTTTTTTTTCATGGCTAGGAGGAGATGAGTTAATTAACCACAGGTAGATGTGTGTGTGTGTGTGTGTGTGTGTGTGGTGTGTGTGTGTGTGTGTGTGTGTGTGTGCACACATGCACATATGTGCATGCTTGTGTGTGTCTGTGTGTGTGTGTGTAAGAGCGAGCCACTTATACATTTGTGTGTTTTATATATGCATTTCATAAAGAATGAAACACACTCAGCTAAAAGATGTGTCAGACAAGAAATTCCTTTTTTTTTTTTTGAGTGGCCTTTTTTTGCACACCAGATTGGCAATGATTTTTGTGTGAAGTATGAACTTGCAGACTATAGCACCAGACAGTGCTTGAGACACGAGGACTGCACATGTATATTCATCCTCATAGAGCATCCAGTATACATTTTCACAATGACCGTTACTTTCTCAGTCAGCAAAGTTTTTGAACGTTTGTCTGCACTGAGCAAACATGCACAGCAAAATAATTTTCTTTCAGACAGCAAAAAAGTTTCATAGACAAATAGCTCTGTTTGGAAAAAGTATAAGAATGAACCAGGGATTAGGGAAATAGCTCTGTTTGGAAAAGTATAGGAGTGCACCAGGGATTAGGGATTCATCTCATGGCAGATCATTTGCATATGATAAGTACTGTCTTTCAGACTTTTGCATAACCCATTCCGTCAAGTCTGACAATGACAGAATTGTGGAAATGAGGTGCCCAGAGATCATTGGGAGGCGCAGCAAGCTGTTGTAGCTGGTAAAGGAGAGCACATGATTCTGTTAGGATTTAACAGGCAAATAGTTAGGACTGAACAAGTGAGCAGAACTTGCTGCTAAGACAAGGATGTACCATGTATGAAAAATCTTTATGAATGTATTGAATACTTTTTTCCCCCCTTTTTTATCTTCTTTTTCTGCTGCTGCTGCTTCTTCTTTTTTTTCGAAATACGCCATGTGAAAAAGTGCTTCATGCACAGCTTTGGGGTAGGCAGGTCTGATGTGTGTGTGTGTTTTCATATCATTTTAGCTTGAAAGTGTGTGTGTGTGTGTGTGTGTGTGTGTGTGTGTGTGTGTGTGTGTGCTTGCGTGTGTATGTGTGCATTTCACATGTTTGCATGCTCGTCTCTGTGTATTTATGTGTGCATGCTTGCAAGCGAGCAAGCACACATTTACAGCCTAGCATTCAAAGTGATTGTTAGAGTTTTTTAAAATCATTTTTTCCCGTGAGTTTCAGATCCTGAACACACCAGATGCATGCTGTAGGGTATCTGGCTAAAATGATAATAATGATTTTTCACTCTTGATGATGTTGCAGATGATGATCTTGCCAATAAAAATGATTTCACTCTGATGATGTGCGATGATGATTGCAAAATGATATAATGATTTTTCACTCTTGATGTAATGTTGCAAGATGATGATCTTGCCAAAATGATAATAATGATTTTTCACTCTTGATGATGTTGCAATGGACTTGCCAAAAGATAATATGATTATCCTGTGTCTCAAAATGATGACATCTGAGATGTCAGATTATTTCCGGACTCTTTCGATGATGTGCTGCCAGATTCGATGATAAACATGCCTGGGATAATTATGTGAAGTATGCCTGGGGCTCCAACGAGCTGCGGCCCATCTCCCGACGCGGGCACTCGGCCAGCATCTTCGGCAGCTTGTCGCTAGGGGCGACCATCGTGGACGCCCTTGACACCCTGTACATCATGGAGATGGAGGAGGAATACAAGAAGCAGGGACTGGATTGCCACCAACCTCAACTTTGAAGGGGTGAGTGAGTTAGGCCTCCCTCCATCCCCATGTCTGCCCTGCTTGCCTTTCATTTTCCTATCTGTTGTTTTGTTCTGATTTGTGTTCATTAATGATTTTAATCCATTATCTTTATTGAACATCTGCGTTATCATGATGATTTTGCATCAGTGTGACTTAGAAAAAAAAATTGTTTTGTTAGTTGATGACATGCCTCCTCATTTCACTGTTCAAAGGGGCTTAAATGAGCCATTGGCTGCTTGTCTTTGGTTACTGTTGCATGATAATGTTGAACGCAATGAGTGTGGATGTATGGCTCCAGTAAAACATGTAAGGATCCACAACTGCTTTTGTACTAGGATCCACAACTGCTTTTGTACTGGAATGTTTTGTTGTTGTTGTTGTTGGTTTTTTTGTGTGTGTTTTTTTTGAGTATGGTAAAAAAAAAAAAAGGAGCAAGAAATGGCATGTGGCGTAAAATTCATTGTGAGCCAAAAGTTGTATGACTCTCTTGCCATAACAGATGTTGTGTATCTGGAATGTGAGTGGTTTTACCCATGGAGAGCATATCACTGTAGTTGTACAGTGCCATACCTTTTTCTTTTTTTCCTTCAAAAATGCATAGGTGTACATAGGTATTTTTGTTTGTTTGTTTACTATCTCCAAATCAGTGCTGTGTTGGTAGCATTGCTCCCAAGCTGCTCATTTTGGCTAATGCTCCCCCAACCCCCACCCTTTCATTCCCCCCTCCCCTCCCCCTTACACAGCCACACCCAAGTAAATCCTATATCTGGCCTTGCACTGCAGTCTACTTTCAGCAATCAGTATGAAGTCGTCATGATGCTTACCTGCCCTGGGAAACTCTGGGCAACTTGCAAGTCACTTTGGCTGTGTTCAGTGGCGCCTGTTCTGATCCAAAATATGCAAGACACGACCTGCGGAGCCTTCCCACTGACAGCATTTAATCACTTAAAAAAAAACAGGGAGCCAGTGTAAGAGCGTGGCCCCCCCCCACCTTCTCTCTGAAGGGTGTCACTGTGGCTGACTAGCAACCATCCCCATGAACTTGCCGCTGTGACTTTTGACGCAGATCCACCCTGAGCATGGGTGTGGAATGGAAATTGAAACTCAGGTTGCCATGAGAGTGGGGCATAAGGGGCATGAAGATTATGTACGGAATTCTGTTCTGGTGTATGACTGCATGACAGGGCTGTACTCCACACTTTCTTTCATAATTGTTTATGTATCGAAGTGGGTCCCTTTAGAATGCAGGCAGTAACCACTCCTTTGTTGCTGTAGATTCTTCAACATATAGTAAATGCATGCTGCACACAGGAGGTTGCTTTAAGGTTTCATCTGAAAGACTAGTACTCACATATCTTAAGGTATAGGGGATATTGGAAAGGAAGAAGTAGTTCCTTATGAAACTCAAACCATGGAGTGGCAGTTTTCTTCAGCCAAAATGAGTGCATTATTTACATTGGCATAGTTCCAGTTAAAAAATGGTAGACTATTGATCACTAAAAACTACTTGACTATGTCTGCATATATATCCTTTTTGAGCATCCCAGAAGTTGTACATCCACACAAGGAAGTGCAGGGTCCTGGATTACTTTTGCCCCAAAGAGAGGTGCACTTCATCTTCAGAGTACTTGAACACAGAATTGCAAGTGTCAGTAGTTTATCTGTTACAATTTTCTGTGAACAGATATGTTGACAAGAGTTATGTATGTTGCTTTGGATTTGACTGGCAGTTTTCCTTCACACATATGGACACAGCCTACAGTTTTCTTTTTTTAAATATAGTGACAGCCTTGAAAAAGCCCTGTGTGGTCAGATGAGTTATACCTAGTGTTCGACAGGAAGGAAGGATGTATACCTAGTGTTTGACAGAAATGAAGTATATCCCAGAGTCTGGGCCTCTTTAATGGCATTGTTCTACATTGCTTGTTATGTACTCCACTCTTTCTTCTTCCATATATACACAGCAGGCCACACACACTCACGCACAAACGTGCGCGCGCGCGCACACACATACACCACACACACACACACACACACACACACACACACACACACACACAGATGCACGCACATGCATGCATTACACACACACACACACACACACACACACACACACACACACACACACACTGACACACGGTGACACACACACACACACACACACACACACACACACACACACACACACACACACACACATCCTACTGAAAGAGAGCCACACCAAGGCACTAACAGGGTTACAGAGGTTGGCTAACTGATAAGGGGGCAGGAAATGCCTATGATGGATGGGTCCATGCCCAGGGGCAGGACAGACTGACAACTGACATGTTGACAGGTGGACAAGGAGGCTCACTGTCTCCCTGGCTATGTCTGGCTATGTCTGCCTGGCTAGCTATGTCTGGCTATGTTGTTCTCATCTACATGAGACAGAAAAGCCATCTCACACTGGTGGGTCTGAACAAAAAGCATTCGGTGGCCAGTCCAACTGATGTGCAGTCCAGTGAGTCGATCACTTAGAGAGAGAGAGAGAGAGAGAGAGAGAGAGAGAAGCAAAAGCTGATGACCTGGGGCAGAGTAATATATTCATGCTAATAGGGATGGACGAGGGGGGGGGGGGGGAGGTTAAAATGGCCAAACTCTCTTTGCTAAATGGCCATGGGGGCTGTAAACTGCGAGAAATTCATTGTGTTAAGGGCAAGATATTAAGGTAAGATGGAGCTTTTCTCTCTGTCCTTCTGCTGCCTGAACATTTCCCTGAACTGAACCAGGTAGGTATTTGATGAGCTGCTGGGTGGACAGAGAGGATTTTCAACAGTGAAAATGGGACACCATGATCATCATCAGCTCCACAGTTGAATGCTTTAAGTAACCATTCAGCTGCTGGGTCCTCAAACTGGACTAACACCCACAACAGTCTTACTGTGCCTTTTGAAACAGATCATCACTGAAATTAGGAACACAACAGAATGCAAGCACCTTCAATAGGTGGGGTGGGGTGAGGGCTAGGGGAATAGGGTGTGGGGTGGGGAAGTGAGGGGGGGGTGGACAGGAAGGTGGTTGTGGAGCATGGAGAATGATAATATACTCACACACAAAGAAAATGTAAAGCAAGTGTATAAAATGGTTATCTGTGTTTCTCTTTCAGCCTTCAGAGCTGTCGGTGTTTGAAACAAACATCCGATTTATTGGAGGCCTGCTGGCCGCCTACGCTTTGACTGGTGACCAGGTGAGACTGTCTGTGTCTGCTTATCTTGTCTTTTTGTTTAGTAACTTTATTTCAGATCTTTCATTCACACCTGGCAAACAACAACAAATCATGCCATCATTAGCACATTGTGGATTGGACAGACAGCTCAGATGGCTTAATGGTGAATCATATTGTCCAACTGTTCAAGATCCAAAAAAGAGAGGAAAAAATCAAAGTCATTAGCATCAGACCAAAGACTTTATAGAATACTCAGACTTATATTACTCATGAATGCAGATGTTTCTCTTTTTATATATAATGTCTTTTTGATCCTTTGCTAGTTGGTCTACAGTTCTTGTAACTGTGATGAAGATTTATGGCTTATAAATGTAGTGATATTTCATTATGGATTTTTTGGATGGGTGATATGGGTGTGGGGGGTAGGCTACATTTTTTAAACTGTTACAGTGACTATATGATGCTGATAAAATGAATGTGTGAAACATGGTGGGAGATATGTTTTAAATGTTATTGAACTTTTTGTCATTTATTTTGAAAGTGAAAGTCTGCTGTTTTGTAGGAAAAAAAGATACCTTGGTCTCCATCATTTTCATGTCGGATAACATGATTTCTTGGTCAGGTGCACAAGGTTACTATTGAGCCATCCCAATTTTAGCATTTATTAGATTCTTCTGTACTCAAACCCTGTTAAGAAATCCAGTGGGTTAGCAGTGAGGACTTGACAGTTGGACACGTTTAGACTCTTTATTCAGCACAGTTGAGACACACATCTGGCATGCAAAAGTCACTGAAAATAGATTGCTACCAGCCGCCGTGGCGAAGTGGTTAGCATTGCGGACTCCCGGCTGGGAGGTCGTGGGTTCGAATCCCATCAGAGTCATGTGGGTTTTTCTGCCCCGACCAGCTCCTACCCAGAATTGAGTTTGCTGCGGACTCAGTTGGGAAGACTGGGACCACACAGTCGAGTTTCATCCACTTAATGGATGCGTTTCTGAGAGTGTTGCTCAAATGTCCTGACCAACACTGCAGGTGTCTGTATCTCTCGGGCCTGGTTGACGCTGGGATATATTATGAAAGGAAGCGTAGAGTACAGCCCTGTCATATAGTCTCAGACCGAAATGGAAATCCGTAGCATCATCTTAATCATCCTCATTCTCATCGATCAGCATTTAAAAAAAAACAGTCTCAAATTCTGTGGCCCTTCATGCCCTGCTCTCATGGTGACCTCAGTTTCGATGTCCTCTCCACGTCTGTTGCCTTGGTTTGGTTCCGTCGGGGTCACCGGTATCGGCGAGTCCATGGGGGCTATCGTTGGACGGACGTGGTGGCGCCCTCCGGAGGGAGAGCTCACTCACGCCGGCTCCGCGACTAAGCAATTATTGTCGTCAGTAGGGGGCTTAGTAGGTGGTGTCCTGCGTATGTTAGATCAGAACAGGCGCCACTGAACACCACCGAAGTGACTCGGCAGCAGTGCAGTGTCTTCTTCAGTGGGTTGCCTCTTGACGACTTGACATTGACTGCTCCCTGTGGATTGTCGGTGCCGGGGCTGTGACGGGGCTGACTGGGCTGTGGCTGTGGATGGGGTGTCGGAATGAGCGGCATGTGTGCACTGCCTCTGAGGTGGCGCAGAGGTTGGGACAGCAAAAAAAAAAAAAAGAAAATAGATTGCTGGGTTGAGACGTTGACTTATTATTTAAGTAATTGTTTGCCTTTCAGAGCATGCTGTTCAGACTGAAACTCTGCTCAGTCTTTTTTTTTTTTTTTTTTTTTTTAATACATAATCCAGTCATCTGTTTCATGTAACCTTTCTCTCGTGGTCTTTGGCTGTGAGTCTGTCTCTCTGTCTGTCTGTCTCTCTCTCTCTCTCTCTCTTTCTCTCTCTCTCTCTCTGTCTCAGTCACACACACACACACACACACACACACACACACACACACACACACACACACACACACACACACGCACATTTACTTTTTTTGTTACTTTGTTCAGGTTTTTTTTTTTAAATGTTCTGTTGATAATCATATATGTGATGACAGATAATGTAATGAAAATGTTTTAATGTATAAAGGGTATGAAGTCATTGGTGTGTAAGGAATTGTGAATGATCTTGCCGTATATTCTTGTCATACAGCCTTAGTGTTATTAAATGTTCTGTGCTTTTTTTATTTTATCTTTATTTTGGTTGTTTTTGTATCATTTGATTCAGTTTAAGATGCTGAGCATTGCAATTGTGGTGAGAGAGAGTGTGTGTGTGTGTGTGTGTGTGTGTGTTTTGTGACTCAGAAACAGATATATATATATATATATATATATATATATATATATATATATATTAGTGTGTTTGTGTGTGTGCGTGCGTGCACCTGCACATGCACATGCACTACCAAGCCTCCTTTATTCTGTTCAGTCAAAACATGACAAGTTTGATGTAGAGCTCAGAGGTAGGAAAGGAGTGCACATGCGGTTGCCAGAAATGCATGACTTTATGAGATGACTTTGGAATGTTTTCACTCAACATGATTTCGTAACATTAAACAATATGTGAAGGGTGACCACAACAACAGCATTCTGGTTTGACTTCTTTGGGTTGACGCTGAATGACAAACTGTGAGGATGATGGTGATGATGCAGATGTTCAAGAAGAAGTCCCAGATGATAGCGGACAAGCTGTTGCCTGCCTTCAACACGCCCACCGGCATCCCTTTCTCCATGGTCAACATCAAAACGTGAGTGGATGCCTTTCGGTGAGAGAACAGGCACTGTCAACATTTGTGTCAGTAAAGAGGTGGATGCTTTCCGTGTGTTCCAGCATTATGCAATATATCATATAAAGAACAATCCGCTTGCATGAATATACAAGAGAAAACAAATTCATATATACCAGTACCATGTACAAATCATCTGTTAAAGAAACCTTTATACTGACCTTGGCTTGCATGCATGAGAAATCGAACAAGGTCTTCCCGAATAGCATGAGAAATGGAATGGTTGCTCTTTTTCTTTTATTCTGGCTTATTCCCAAAGTCGTTTTTGGAATGCACGATACCATGTGAGCCAGCCTGAATTCACATACCTGTTGCACTTTGTTTCACACAAGGGCGAACATTTACACATTGCATACTTCACAGCAAAGCTGCATACTTGACAACAAAGCTGGGTTTTCTGTTGTTTTCATGGCTGAGGCGTGAGTGAATGTAATCATTTCTGTGCAGTCAGAAAACATGACAGTATTCCTCTTAGAAGTGTCAGGTTGAAGCTTTATTATTCCAAAAATGATTTCTCACATCCATGTGGCAAAAGGAGTGTGTGACAGTGAGTGTAGATAAATAACAAATTAAGTCTGATCTACTTGCCCACAAGCTTACACAGCATGCGTGTAGCACAGGCGCTGCTACATGAGTGGTGAGAAAGCATGTGGTGTGACTGATGCACTCCTTCGTTGTCGGCTGCTTTTTCTGTTTATAATAACCAGTGACCTGTTTGTACAACCTGTCAGATCTGTGTGTTCTGTATGACAGAATTTAACACCAGGGCCCACTTTTTATTTGGTTTTTGTTCACGTTGCCAACGGCACATGAAGATCATATTGGTCTTTAACTGTTTTTAACATTGTTTTTCTTCCAAGGTTCGTAAAATATTTGTGTATGTATACAGTCGATTTTAGTCATGGAAATTCCTGTACCCGGTGGTCCAGAGACATTGAGTAATCGCCATGGGTAAACTTCTCCACATTCTTTTTCCCAGTCTTTGCTTTTGGTGGTTTCCACTGCTGTCAGTGGTATCTTTGAAGCACAGGAGGAAGAGAGTGCATAGAGTTTCTTTTAGGTATGGTCATACAGCAGGTGTACATTAATCATATTGCTGTTTGCTTGTTTAGGAATGTGTTTACTTTAAGTGCCTTGAGCTTTGTTTTTAATAAATGCCCCTTCAGTACTGGGGCTTTGACCTGAAATGGGATAAACATTTTTCTTTGTAGAGCTTCCACTGTTGCAGTTTGTCACTGTGTTTTATGTGTATTAGTCATTTCTTTGTCTCTTTTCTTTTTCTGTTGATCTTTTTTGCCTGATTGGGGCTTTTCTCTGTTTCTATGTCTGTCCCTGCCTTTGTCTGACTCGAACTTTTATGTGTCTTTGTCGTATGTGTGTCCCTGTCTCTTGTCTGTCTCAGGCTATTGTCTTTTTGTCTTTTGTCTCTCTTTCATCATTTACTGTCTCAGATATTTTGATTTGTGAGTCTTGTATCTGTCTCAGTCTTTGCTTTTCATAGTTTTTTTGTCTGATTCAGCCTTTAGTCTGTCCCAGTCTTTTTACAGTAGTTCTGTCATTTTTCTCAATTCTTCTTTCTCTTAATCTTAAATTATGTCTTTGCGATTTTGTCAGTTTCAGGATTACGTCTCTCTCATCAGTTTGTAAGATTGGGGGACGTCTTCGCAGTTTAAATCTCACAGCACTTGATACTGAAACTAGTGAAAGCGCTTTCGTGCTGTGGTCTCCCACACACAACCTTTTCGTGAATAATGCATGCCTCTTGTCACCTTGCGTGTGCAGAGTTCATCAAGTCACGCAGCACCCAGGAGGTGCCTACAATGCTAAAGGAAAGGAGAGTAAAGGACTGATCAATAAATGACCCAAACGATCACAGCAACATCGTGTCAGTTGGGCTGATTCCAAAAGAAATAAGGGGAAGGCACTGTCTGTGGGATCAAAGAAAGGGGGTTAAATATGGATGAAGGTTGCCATTGCGTTCACCCTGTCGAGGGTTGTGCTTCCGGCCATTGTGGCTTGGGCCTAGGATGCCAGGAGGCACACACATACATGTGCAGATACAGAGAGGGTTAGGCACACAGACACACTGACATGGATGTCAGCACACACACACACACACACACACACACACACACACACACACACACGTTGCATGTACATGTGCGAACATGCGCGCGCGCGCAGACACACACACACACACACACACACACGCACACACACACATGCATGGACACACAAACACACACATGCACACAACACACACACACACACACACACACACACACACACACACACCCCCCTCTTACATATACAACACCCACACTCTCTCTCACTTTTACACATACACACACATTTGCACACACACACACACACACACACACACACACAATGCACGTACATGTGCGAACACGCGCGCACGCGCAGACACACACACACACACACACACACACACACACACACACACACATGCATGGACACACAAACACACACATGCACACAACACACACACACACACACACACACACACACACCACACACACACACACACACACCACTCTTAATATACAACACCCACACTCTCTCTCACTTATACACATACACACACATTTGCCACACACACACACACACAACACACACACACACACACACACACACACACACAACCTCTTACATATACAACACCCACACTCTCTCTCTCACTTATACACATACACACACACACACACACACACACACACACACACACACACACACACACACACACATTTACACACACACACACACACACACACATGTACATATTCTCACCCCCCCCCCTCCAACACACACACATGTACATATTCTCCAACTCTCTCTCATCAAATGATAATGGAACAGATGCTTATTAGATGTTCATTTATCATAGATGAGGAGACCACACTTTAACAGAGAAGCATCTCCGTGTCATAGATAGCTTTGCAGTTTTGGTAGTGTCCTACATCTCTTTCTGTTCCTGTATCTGTATCTGTCCATCTCTCTCTCTCTCTCTCTCTCTCTTTTCATTCTCTCTCTCTCTCTCTAAGTCACTTTCTCTCTCTCTCTCTCTCTTTGTATCTTAATTGACTCTGATGTGTGTTTAGTTTATGTATGTGTTACTATTGTTTGATTACAGCTGAATTTTGTTTGATTACAGCTGATTTTCTTTCCTTTATCAAATGTGCGCCCCCTGTATACGGGCTGGTGGCCTTACAGTAAAACATTTTGGAGTTCGGAGTTCTCTCTCTCTGTCTGTCTGTCTGTCTGTCTGTCTGTCTAAGTTCTCTCTCTCTGTCTCTGTCTCTATGTCTGTCTGTCTCTCTCTCTGCTGTTTGTAAGTCGGTCTCTCTCTCTCTCTCTCTCTCTCTCTCTCTCTCTCTCTCTCTCTCCCCCATTCATTTATCTGCTTTCAGGCTTTTGTCTGTCTCAGTATATATGAGAATGTCTTGTCTGTGTTAACCTTCTTACAGTATACATGAACACAGATAGACAGACAGACAGACAGACAGACAAAACTTCTTGGTAGATTCAGCCTGGCTGTGCCAGTCCACCCATGGTCTCTGACAGGGACATACCATACATTTCAATGGTATTCCTACCACCACAGGCAGGAAATCTGAATCCAACAGCCTCCCATGACAAATGGTCATCGGAATACTGTTAAACACAAAAATGATTATGCGGAAGTGCTGGGTTTCCTTCAGTGAGTGACATTAGGGTGACTTGATATGGATATGTTGCTGTTGACAAACTAGCATTGGTATTTTGGCAGGAGCATGGGTGTGACTTACCCACTTGCTTTAAAACATGTGCTCATTGATTTAATTTGAGGTAAACATTGAACAGCAGAGTCAGGGATGCTCCACCTGATAGTTTGTTTTGTTTTGTTTATTTGTTTGTTTGTTTCTGTAACTAGTTTAAAGCGGCAAATATTGTTGATTTGATTTAAGATTTATGGAAAGAAATGGGTTTTGTGTTCTCTTTTTGTTTGTTTGTTTTTTGTTGTTGTTGTTTTGACGAGTGGGATTTGGTGATGTGACAGTCTGATGTTTCTCCCTGCATTATAAGTGACATAGATTGAACTGTAGGTTGTGGAACATACAGGATGGGAGATGTATGAAAGTTTTGCCTTGGACAAAGAAGACAGGTTACGAGCCGCCGTGGCGAAGTGGTAAGCGTCGCAGACTCCCGTCTGGGAGGTCGTGGGTTCGAATCCCATCAGAGTCATGTGGGTTTTTCTGCCCCGACCAGCTCCTACCCAGAATTGAGTTTGCTGCGGACTCAGTTTGGAAGACTGGGACCACAGTCGAGTTTCATCCACTTAATGGATGCGTTTCTGAGAGTGTTGCTCAAATTTTCTGACCAACACTGCAGGTGCCTGTATCTCTCAGGCCTGGTTGACACGGGATATATTATGAAAGGACGCGTAGTGTACAGCCCTGTTATGTAGTCTCAGACCGAAATGGAAATCCGTAGCATCATCTTAATCATCCTCATTCTCATCGATCAGCAAAAAAAAAAAAAAAAAAAAAAAAAAGAAGACATAGGGTGAACTGTAGGTTGTGGAACTTACAGGAAGGGAGATGTGAAAGTTTTGCCTTGGACAAAGAAGAGAAGAAGAAGGGCAGCCAAAAGGGAAAGCAAGTTCATGACCACCAAACCTCCTGAATTTTATTGGTTATTGGAACTTCTCTGGTTTGAAAGTTATTTCTGAAATCCCAAATTTAGATGGGGGGAAAAAGTCTGATTTTCAAAATGTGTTGAAATGGTGGGGTTTTGGATTTTTGTTGTTGTAAGATGATCAAATGTTACTGAATAGCTGGTAGGATGGATGATCCCAAAAGAACCCAAAAGGCATACACGAAAAACACCGAAATATGGACACTTGGCACATGCTCGGCTCTGTGATTCCAGTCTTCCCATTGGCATCACAACATACTCAACACTGGGGGCCAGAAACCTTACAGAAATCAGCCTCAAATAGGAGCCCAAGCCCACAAGAAGGTGGCCCTAACCATTGTAACACAGCAGCTGGAGATCATGCTTTTTTTTAATGATTTCTGTGGACACTAATATTTTCGAAAGATTTCACCTTACACAAACATTACAAAAAGGCCACACATATATTTTTTAGGTTCGTTTGTTTCTGCTCAGATGAGGATGTGTATTTGAAGCATTTGCAATAAGCACAGTAATGAAACATGACCACGGCCATTTTTATGACAATATCCAGGGGAAGTGCACGGAACTGGGGCTGGGCCTCTGGCGGTTGTTCCATTCTGTCCGAGTTTGGCTCACTACACCTGGAGTTCTACTACCTGTCAGCGGTCACCAATGATAAGAAGTACCTGGAGAAGGCCAACAAGGTGCGCAGCGTCTTGCAGCAGTTGGATAAACCCGGAGGTCTTTTCCCCAACTACCTCAACCCCAAGACTGGCAAATGGGGGCAGCGTGAGTCACTTCTCTTTGTCTGGTGGTCATTTGCACAGTTATGTTTGATCAGTTCAGCGTGCGTTTTTCTTCTTTCTTTGTCTCTTTAGCTTATGGAGGGAAACAATGTTTAAAAAAAAACCCTCTGTTGGGGTCGTGTCTTTGCTTTTAAAGAGGTTGTCAGGTCTTCTTTATATTGATTTATCAGGCTTGTTGGTAACTATTATATACAAATGGATGCATGACTACATTCACAGACACAAGTTCATACAAACTGTACAAGGACACACACACACACACACACACACACACACACACACACACACACACACACACACACACACATGCGCATACATTCATGCTCAGGCATGCACACAAATACACATGCATGCACACATTGAACTGATGCTTTCATACTAAAAAGCCCACAGATGGGCAGACTGCACAGCTCACAAGACACCGTGGCATGATGATGTAATTTTACCATATGACTCATGTATGCCGTGCTGCACTCAGAAATTTTGACCTAGTGCTAGTGCATTAACATTAAATTTTTTTTTTTTTTTTTTCAGTGTTTAGATTTTCCATTTTTATTCTCCCTGAAAACCGTTCTCATCTTCCCTCTAAACTGTTAATTTTTCTGGAGTTATTTTTCTTTTGTTTTTCAGCACAGTGGAACCTCTCTTCATTGAACTTGAAATTGTTCTGACAATTCAGTCTATGTAGACATGGGTGTGTGCAGGGAGATAAATTGTCAGTTCACAACAAGTGAAAACATAATGATGATTTGACCTTGCAGAGAGCAGTCTATCCAGGAAGGTAGACTGAGTGGCAGATGATATAAGATCATGATAATTCATTCTGTATAAAGCTAATAATGGCTGAAGTGACTGATACTTGGAAGACATGGTTATAAGACTGATTTTGTTTTTTTTCCAGTAACAGTGTAGCAAAAAAAAAAAAAAGAGTTGTCATAGATTATGGATGAGTCACTTACTTGTTCAAGTTGTTGGATAAAGAGGGGTGGTTCTACACAAGTTGAAAATAATGTCATAGTGTGAGAGAAATGATCCATCACTGTTGTGAGGAGTGTGTGATTGTACAGTGAGGTCATTAATGCAAGTTCCACTGCACAAAGTGTACGCTTCTGAGACTCTCTTCTACCTAACATCTTGTTTTTAAGCATTAATTTCCAGGAGACCGCTGGTGGAAAAGTCTCTGATGAAGATTGTGCGTTTCAGATCATGTGAGCATGGGGGCTTTAGGAGACAGCTTCTATGAGTATCTGCTGAAAGCTTACCTGCTGTCGGGCAAGGAGGATACGGAAGCCAAGGCCATGTACGACTCCACCATCAAGGTCTGCTTGTCTTTGTGCTGTTGTTGTTTTTGTTGGTGTCTTTATCTTCCATGTCCAAAGTGGCATCACTCCCACACTGCTCATTCTAGCTTCTCAAACACAGCCCCATTCAGGCTTGTTCCATCGCAGTCTTGGCACTGCCGACAGTCCTCAGGGAGTAATCAGTATGACAGACTTGTTTACCCATATGATTTTGCCACATTTTGTACTCATGTTTAGCGAAAATATGACAGTTGTAATGAATGTCAAAAAAATGAAATGAAAATCTGGAGACGAAGTTCTTTAACTCAGTGCAGATGCAGCTTTCTGCCACAACCGCGACACGCTGTGACGCACTATTTTGGGTATTTAAAAAAAATATATATACAGACAGAACCAAACCGAATACAACAATAATAATTATGTTTTTGAAAACTTCAAATCATGTTCTTTTAGAAAAAAAAACAAACTACAGTCCTGTGCTCAGTACACACTTCACTCACCACTGGTTTGAAAAGTGTAGGGAAACAGCTATCAGCAAAAACTTTTTCTCCATGTAGGTATGGATGAAAAATCGGTATGATCATAACTGTAGTAAACACAATGTGTAGCAAACACATAAAAACAATGTGTCTTTCACACACACAGCTGTGTGCATGGTCAAGACTTCAAACAGAGTGCTGCTGTCGCATATTTGAGGAAAAAATGCAAAAATTTCATCATCATTTGGTATGTGCAACTCACCATCGTCACTCATATCCTCTCTGTCTGATTCGGCAAGTTCGGAAAAGTTTGACAAGTTCGGAAAACAGTTCCAGTTCTTCATTTGATCCTTCTTCCATTATTCTTTCAATTACTTCTTGAAATAAGATGTTTCTGTTCGCTACCACTCGCTCACGCTTCGGTGCCGACAACATGATGAACACGGGCAGCCAGAGTTATCTCCAGCTATCCCATAATATGAGCGAAAAAGTAGAATTAAACGCGAGATATACACCAAGGGAGAGTACCACCTAATAGAGGAAATCCTCAGCTTTCTGTAGATACCAAGATTGTTTCCCTTAGACCGCACAGCTACATGTGAAAATTCGAGAAAATTGTTGATCACCTGGCGGGCGACGTGTCAGTGCAAAGCACTCAACCCGTTGCCTGCCAGGTGATCGACGAGGCGCCAATGAGTTAACAGTAATATCACTTGAACATTCAACCATGGTGGTTTCTTGACGTTCTTTGACCAAAGCGGAAAACCTTTGGCTAACTCTTGAGTACAAAATCGCCTGTGGCTATGTCTGCTTCTTCAACAATATGCCAATACATAGGAACAATAGCAGGAACTATAGGCCCTGACACATAAAGCAGAACTTCAAGAGACTTTTGAATTTCTTCCAAGGTATCCTGATGAATTAGTTTTGAAGGTTTGAAAGTAAGCTGTGTAGGAAGAACCTACTTCTGCAAGATACACCATCTGCTGAATGATGGAGGGGGAAAGCAAACCCTTTCCCACCCCATGTCAGACTCTGCTTTTATAGAAATTTGGAAGATTTTTTTTACACATTCTTTGTTTGAAAGACACTCATTTTCGTTGACTAGTACACCAATAGCACTGTAAGGGTAAACAGGACTGGTACAAGGTCATCATGAGGTCATTGACAACAGGGGGCTCTGCACAGCAGCACTGCGGCAGAGTGACATCGGTGGTGGTCAGTGGTGCCCGTTTTTTTTTTTGTCTTATCCAAAATACGCAGGACATTATGTTGTAAGTTGCCTACAGATACAGTTATTATTTGGTCGCAGTATCAGTGCAAGTGAGGGCCCCCCTCTCTTGTGGGTATTATCACTTCCACCCAGTGACAATCAGGATAATCTTGGTGACATCATTGATTTTGTCACAAAGTCACCAGGGGCGTTGGTGTGGAGTAGAGATCAGATTGGGTCTTTCCCAGTGCAAGGCAATAAGGACCACAGATTTTTCATGTTGACAACGGAGGAAGAAAATAATAGTATGGAGTTTCTTTGCTTATCTGAGACTACATGACAGTGTGCTTCCATTGGTAATATGGTCTGACATCACCAGGCCTGAGAGATGACACATTGTAGATCAGAAGATTAGAGCAACACTGTCTGAGATGCATCCATTACGTAAATGAAACTTGATTGTGTGGATCTAGTCTTCCTGTTTCAGTGTGTAATAGACTCAGCTCTGGGTAGGAGCCAACATGAGCAAAAAAAACCCCCAGTGACGTCATGACATTACGATGTAAATTTATAGCATGACGTCTGTATGCCATGCTTGTACAAAAACATTTTGACATAATGGAAGGGCATAAAACTTCTTTTTTTCTCCTTTTTTTGTTCTCCCTTATCTTCCTCTAAAGTGCTTTTTTTGTGGAATGGTCTTTCTTTTGTTTTTCTGTACTGTGGAACCTCGCTGAAGTGAGCTCGAAATTGTCCTGACCATTAGTCTGTGCAGAGAGGGCTTTGTACAGAGAGGTAGACTGGCTTGCAGTCACAACCCTTCAGCCTAAGGGGGCTTTACTCCCTGACCCACAACAAGGGGATGTGCCCCTAGACCCTGGCCTTCCTGCTTTTCATTTTTTCCTGGTTTCACACATGTGAGAAGCATATGTTCAAAGTTGAGAAATTTTAACCTTAAGGAGGCCGCATTCATGAGCGGTAACTTCTGCCTGCAGCCATATTCTTTTTGGGCGACTGAAAAAATCTGCACACCTGCCTTCTTCAAATTGCTGTAATTTCTTTTCTATTGTTTGTGCAGTTATGGAATTTGGAGTGGATGTAGAGGAGTGAATAAAGAACATGCCAATACCAAATATGTTGTGCTTTGTGTATGCTTTGATTATGGGAAAAAAAATGACATGCCTAATGGGTGTTTATGAGTTGTAGAGCCCTGGAGTGCACAGGGTCTTGCTATCGTCTCTCAGTTCCCATCCCACTCTACCACAACATTCTCAATATCTTCACAATTAAACCCTAAAAACTCTTCATTAGAGTCTGAGTCGAAAAACACCTCCTGCAAGAATTGCTAGTCGGCAGTGTCCATGTTGAAACTTTACTCAAAAACTTCAAAAAAGTTTGAAAATTTACAGTAAACAAACCACATGGAAAATGGCGCTCACACAGGAAGGAAAGGAAGTTGAAATCCTGGTGCATTATGGGATTGCTTCTTTTTTGATTGGTTCTTTTCAACCAGTCGAGTACAAGCTTCCTGATTTCACTACCCCTCAATGGGCGCATGAATGCGCCTGGGGCTGCATCGGCAAGATGGCGGCTCGGCATACCAGTGCACCATGAGGGTTCTAAAGGTTAAGCCTAATGAAGCTCAGGGTTGTTCTTCCTTGACCAGATCGAGTTGGAACTCCTCAGCTGCCTCTGCCATTGCCAGTAGGTTTCTGGTCTTCCTCTTACTAAAGACCACTCACTGTTTCATGTGATTAAAACTGATGAGCCTGTAGAACCCCTTGCTTCAGCTTCCATGGTGAGGATTGGGCTTAAAAGCCGGATTCCCTCAAGCTGAACACTTGCCTGGTATGCTTCTCAGTTTTGTAGATGTGAAGTGCCTCCGTTCTTCTTTCGTATGGCACCGTGATGTCAGTCGGAATCATTTGTTTTGATGAATCTGTGTGGAGTACTGCATCCAGTCAGATGCCACTCGTCATGATGATCTCTGGGTGGTTTTCCCATCCTGGAAGTTCAGGTGTGCACTCCCAGTCATCTACTCCATCCAGTAAACCCCAGTCTTATGCACTTAGTGTTGCAGCTGTTCTCAGCCATGACTTGTGGTCTCCTGCCATGTAGAATACTGCTGCTGGAGCTGTTGGTGGCATAGTGTTTCCTCTGGCAGTGTATCTGCTTGTACAAAGTCCTGAAGCTCTTGGTTGTATCTCAGTGTGTTCTTTCCCTGGGTCAGCGCTGCTTTGCATGAACACAGGTCATGTTCCACTGTTTGTTTGCCCTGACAGAGTGGGGGGAGTCATCTCATTTCCCCCATTTCATCAGGTTTGAATTTGAGGGCAGGAGATCATATACAGATCTGGAGCTGAAACTGACCCAAGACATGCCGCATATCATTCCAGCTGAGACTTCAAGTAGCGCATGCAGATTGCTGTTAATGTGTCTGTGTGTAGTTGATGTTTATAACTGACCATAAAAGTGAGTTTTATATGCGGATGCAGATGCATGGTGAAACAGTTCAGATGTCAGAGAAAATGTTTGTGTCGGGCACCATACTTGGTTGCTCCACCACAGAGCTAGTGAGCTGATTAAGAGTATTGATTGTGTGACCTGACTGCGCGAGGATGTTGGAACACACTCATGGTTATATAGAACGGGAGTCTATAACAGATAGTCTTGCCATATTAATGATATTAATGATCTTAGACAGGATAACATACTGATGCCATGGCGGGGTAGTCTTGCCTTATTACTGATCGTAGATAAGATAAGGCACTGGCGTCATTGTGGGATGTATTACCCGGCCATCTGTGCATACTGAAGAGAAAACATGTCAGCTTGAGAAGTTGTTTCATTGTTGTCTTAACAAACAGTATGTAGGGAAAGACGGGGAGGGGAGAGGAGGGAACAGAGGCAAGGGACTGAGTTTAGTGCATAGAAGGGGTTAGAAATGGAAGGGGGGGGGGGGGGGGGGTGTTTGTTGGATGACATTTAGCATTAGGACTGTGCTGTGCTTTTGGATAAGCACAATTGTGAAAATGTGACATATGTCCGGTGTGTGGTGTGTGTGTGTGTGTGTGTGTGTGTGTGTGGCATGCATGCGCGCGTGTGTGTGGTGTGTGTGTGTGCATAGGTATGCGTGTGTGCTATGAATAAAGAATTGAGCAGATTCTTTAAACCGCACACCGATTTGAAACCCTAGGTTTAGCCTCATATGAAAGACTTCTTGCGAGAAGAATGGAATTCACAGACGATCAACAGTCTCTTCCAAATCTGTCCCAACCTCATTGAGTTTTTGCCTGTGCCACTGACGGCTGTAAAGGAGACACAGTTGTTTGTGCCGTTTGCACACAGCCCACTCATTTTACACCCACAGACATCTTTTTAAAGACGAAGAAACTCGCTGGTGCATTTCAAAAGATATATCATTCACTATAAAAGATATTCTTATAGAGTGTAGGGACTGAAATATGTCAGACATAAACACTTCACAGCCGATTCCTTAAAAATCTTTTTCGGATATTCCCAGCAGTGGTGATTTTTGAGTTTCTGAAAGAGATCAACATTTTTGATCTGATCTAGAGCATCTGGGAGTCATGACCTGGATGTGGCCTGGCCCCTTAGAGTGTAAGGAGTTCAGGGATGAAATGCTTGTCTGAGGGGGGGTTCTTGTCTGAAGACTTTCTGCTGTCAAGCTCTCCCTAGAGTTTCTTTCTGCTTATGGAAGAAAGATTTCAATGAAATACTGACATGTTTTCCGGAAATATACTTTAATGAGTTGTGTGTATATGTTTTGTCAGTGTGGGTGTGGGTGCAGGTGTACGTGCGCAAGAAGGACTAAGCAGAATCACTCTTCAGAGTGTTGTTTGACTGACTGAGGACAGTTTACTACAGAATTTTTTTTTTTTGGTCTGATTTTAATCATCAGAGTCATTCTTGGTATGCTTGCCCATTGATTGATTAATTTGCATGACACCTTGACCCTGTATTTTCCAGACTTTTTCTTTTGTATGAGTGTTTATAATGAGTGTATGGGTGTAAGTCTTGATATGGTGCAGTCCCCCTCCCCACACCCCTGTGGTCGGCAGGGCTAGAAGCATGAATGAATTCAAGTGTGTGAGTGTGAGCGTGTGAGCATGAAACAATGTGGTGTTTGGTGAATTGATCGGCTGGCATTTGATGTTGCTGGTGGCTGGTCTTCAGTGTGAGCTGCTGCTTTCAGGCGATGCTGGATAAGATGCTGCAGACATCCAAGTCTGGTCTGAGATACTTTGGAGAGTACAAGTCAGGTCGCATTGAACACAAAATGGACCATCTGAGCTGCTTCAGTGGTGAGTACTCCACATGCCCCAAGATCCCTTCACTGTGTTTCCAGTGAAAATACTTTTTTCTAAATAAGAAGGAAGATATTTTCTTTTCCTTTTTTATTCTTTTTGTTCTTATTTTTTTGAATCAGCACTTATTTCAAAACGAGATTTGTTGTCTGGCAAGTCACTCACAATAAAAGGCCTATGGATACCTGTGCAATTTTAGTGTGCTTTGTACACCATTGTACACTAAGTGCTCTTGATATGTCACATTACTGACAGAATTCTCTTGGTGAGACATACTCCTGAAAACAGATGCTAAGTGCTGCTGTCTGTCTATATCAAAATGCTATTTGGAAATTGAGCTCAAGAAAGCTCAGCTGGTGCACACACACACACACACACACACACACACACACACACACACACACACACACACACAAAATAGTTAGTGGGATGGGACTGCCAGAGTTTTGGCCCCTGTGTCCATAAACCTTCAGTCTTACATCTTGCAGGCCAAGGGGGGTCATGGGATAGGTTGATCAGAAACCAAGCTCATTGCGTGAGCTATATTGAGACAAGTTTGTCTTTCTGTCAGCTGTGTGATTTTCATGTGAAACATGGTTTAACAGCGTGATAGGATCTTGACATACAGTTGAAACTGTTTTGTAATGTGCAAGTTTGTGTATGTGTGTGTGAGACCATACATATGTGTGCATGCATACTGGCATGCTTCTTTCATTGTCTTAAAGTAGTATTTTTTATGTTGCAGGAGGAATGCTGGCACTAGGTGCCAAAGAGTCTGATGAGGAGGAGAAATACTTGAAGCTTGGAGCAGACATTGCTCGCACCTGCCATGAGTCATATGATAGAACAGGTAGGCAGACATGAGGTCTTTGTCATGACATGGATGATGGACCCTGACAGTCAGCGAGTCATTGTCATAAGGTGTATGATGGACCCTGACAGTCAGAGAGTCATTGTCATAAGGTGTATGATGGACCCTGACAGTCAGAGAGTCGTTGTCATAAGGTGTATGATGGACCCTGACAGTCAGTTGTTGTCATAAGGTGTATGATGGACCCTGAGAGTCAGAGAGTCATTGTCATAAGGTGTATGATGGACACTCAGAGTCAGTTGTTGTCATAAGGTGTATGATGGACCCTGAGAGTCAGAGAGTCATTGTCATAAAGTGTATGATGGACCCTGACAGTCAGTTGTTGTCATAAGGTGTATGATGGACCCTGAGAGTCAGAGAGTCATTGTCATAAGGTGTATGATGGACACTGAGAGTCAGAGAGTCATTGTCATAAGGTGTATGATGGACCCTGACAGTCAGAGAGGTCGTTGTCATAAGGTGTATGATGGACCCTGATAGTCAGAGAGTCGTCATAAGGTGTATGATGGACCCTGACAGTCAGAGAGTCATTGATATAAGGTGTATGATGGACCCTGAGAGTCAGAGAGTCATTGTCATAAGGTGTATGATGGACCCTGAGGGTCAGAGAGTCATTGTCATAAGGTGTATGATGGACCCTAAGAGTCAGAGAGTCGTTGTCCTAAGGTGTATGGTGGACCCTAAAAGTCAGAGAGTCGTTGTCATAAGGTGTATGATGGACCCTGACAGTCAGAGAGTCGTTGTCATAAAGTGTATGATGGACCCTGACAGTCAGAGAGTCATTGTCATAAGGTGTATGATGGACCCTGACAGTCAGAGAGTCGTTGTCATAAAGTGTATGATGGACCCTGACAGTCAGAGAGTCATTGTCATAAGGTGTATGATGGACGCTGAGAGTCAGAGAGTCGTTGTCATAAGATCGTTGTATGATGGACCCTGACATTCAGAGAGTCGTCATAAGGTGTATGATGGACCCTGACAGTCAGAGAGTCGTTGTCATAAGGTGTATGATGGACCCTGAGAGTCAGAGAGTCATTGTCATAAGGTGTATGATGGACCCTGACAGTCAGAGAGTCGTCGTCATAAGGTGTATGATGGACCCTGACAGTCAGAGAGTCGTCGTCATAAGGTGTATGATGGACCCTGACAGTCAGAGAGTCGTCGTCATAAGGTGTATGATGGACCCTGACATTCAGAGAGTCATTGTCATAAGGTGTATGATGGACCCTGAGAGTCAGCGAGTCGTTGTCATAAGGTGTATGATGGACCCTGACAGTCAGAGAGTCATTGTCATAAGGTGTATGATGGACCCTGACATTCAGAGAGTCATTGTCATAAGGTGTATGATGGACCCTAAGAGTCAGAGAGTCATTGTCATAAGGTTGGACCCTGAGAGTCATAGAGTCATTGTCATAAGGTGTATGATGGACCCTGACAGTCAGCGAGTCATTGTCATAAGGTGTATGATGGACCCTGAGAGTCAGAGAGTCGTCATAAGGTGTATGATGGACCCTGACATTCAAAGAGTCATTGTCATAAGGTGTATGATGGACCCTGAGTGTCAGAGAGTCATTGTCATAAGGTGTATGATGGACCCTGACAGTCAGAGAATCATTGTCATAAGGTGTATGATGGACCCTGACATTCAGAGAGTCATTGTCATAAGGTGTATGATGGACCCTAAGAGTCAGAGAGTCATTGTCATAAGGTTGGACCCTGAGAGTCAGAGAGTCGTTGTCATAAGGTGTATGATGGACCCTGACAGTCAGAGAGTCGTCATAAGGTGTATGATGGACCCTGAGAGTCAGAGAGTCGTTGTCATAAGGTGTATGATGGACTCTGAGAGTCAGAGAGTCGTTGTCATAAAGTGTATGATGGACCCTGACAGTCAGAGAGTCATTGCCATAAGGTGTCTGATGGACCCTGACAGTCAGAGAGTCATTGTCATAAGCTGTATGATGGACCCTGAGAGTCAGAGAGTCGTTGTCATAAGGTGTATGATGGACACTGAGAGTCCGAGAGTCGTTGTCATAAGGTGTGTGATGGACCCTGACATTCAGAGAGTCGTCATAAGGTGTATGATGGACCCTGACATTCAGAGAGTCATTGTCAGAAGGTGTATGATGGACCTGACAGTCAGAGGGTCGTTGTCATAAGGTGTATGATGGACCCTGACATTGAAAGAGTTGTCATAAGGTGTATGATGGACCCTGCGAGTCAGAGAGTCATTGTCATAAGGTGTATGATGGACCCTGAGAGTCAGAGAGTCATTGTCATAAGGTGTATGATGGACCCTGACAGTCAGAGAGTCATTGTCATAAGGTGTATGATGGACCCTGAGAGTCGGAGAGTCATTGTCATAAGGTGTATGATGGACCCTGAGAGTCAGAGAGTCGTTGTCATAAGGTGTATGATGGACCCTGACAGTCAGAGAGTCGTCATAAGGTGTATGATGGACCCTGACATTCAGAGAGTCATTGTCATAAGGTGTATGATGGACCCTGAGAGTCAGAGAGTCGTTGTCATAAGGTGTATGATGGATCCTGAGAGTCAGAGAGTCATTGTCATAAGGTGTATGATAGACACTGACAGTCAGAGAGTCATTGTCATAAGGTGTATGATGGACCCTGACATTCAGAGAGTCGTCATAAGGTGTATGATGGACCCTGACATTCAGAGAGTCGTCATAAGGTGTATGATGGTAGAAAGTCATGAAATTTTGTCTGACATGGATGATGGACAAAGCAAATCGTGGAGTCCCTGTCATGACATGTATGATGGAGTATGATAGAACCAGTAGGCAGTTGCATTGTCGCTGTCTTGACATGTATGATGGACTGTGACAGAACAGGTAGACAGTCGTGGAGTCCCTGTCATGACATGCATGATGGACTATGACAGAACAGGTAGGAGTTGTGTTTTCCCTGTCAGGACATGTAAGATGGACTATGACAGAACAGGTAGGCAGTCGTGGAGTCCTTGTCGTGACATGTAAGATGGACTATGACAGATCAGGTAGGCAGTTGTGGAGTCCCTGTGATGACATGTATGATGGACTATGACAGAACAGGTAGGCAGTTGTGGAGTCCCTGTCGTGACATGTATGATGGACTATGACAGAACAGGTAGGCGTCGTGGAGTCCCTGTCATGACATGTATGATGGACTATGACAGAACATGTAGGCAGTTGTGGAGTCCCTGTCGTGACATGTATGATGGACTATGACAGAACATGTAGGCAGTTGTGGAGTCCTTGTCGTGGCACGTATGATGGACTATGACAGAACAGGTAGGCAGTTGTGGAGTCCTTGTCGTAACATGTATGATGTACTATGACAGAACAGGTAGGCAGTTGTGGAGTTCTTGTCGTGACATGTAAGTTGACAGAACAGGTAAGCAGTTGTGGAGTCCCTGTGATGACATGTATGATGGACTATGACAGAACAGGTTGGTAGTCATTGAGTCCTTGTCGTGGCACGTATGATGGACTATGACAGAACAGGTTGGTAGTCGTTGAGTCCTTGTCGTGGCACGTATGATGGACTATGACAGAACAGGTAGGCAGTTGTGGAGTCCTTGTCGTAACATGTATGATGTACTATGACAGAACAGGTAGGCAGTTGTGGAGTTCTTGTCGTGACATGTAAGTTGACAGAACAGGTAAGCAGTTGTGGAGTCCTTGTCGTGACATGTATGATGGACTATGACAGAACAGGTAGGCAGTTGTGGAGTCCTTGTCGTGACATGTATGATGGACTATGACAGAACAGGTAGGCAGTTGTGGAGTCCGTGTCATGACATGTATGATGGACTATGACAGAACAGGTTGGCAGTTGTGGAGTCCCTGTCGTGACATGTATGATGGACTATGACAGAACAGGTAGGCAGTTGTGGAGTTCCTGTCGTGACACATTCTTTTTCAGTGCCTTCTTTGAAACGTTTTGTATGAAAATCCTGGTTTAACATTTATGAAATATAAAGCATGTTATCCTGGTATACTGCCAACCATTAATGAGTTTACAATGATATCGACTAATTTCAAATCTGTGTACAAATTTACTTTTTTTCTTTACCAGTTAATGATTTCAAAGAAAAAAAAAAGAAAAAAAAAAAAACAAGAGAAAAAAGGGAAAAAGAAAAGAGAGAAAAAAAAGGTGATTGGCTTGTTGCTGTGCAGCTGCATCTCAGTAAAAGGTCAAGCAAATGGCCTTTTCCTCTGGACTGAAACACTCATATTCAGACATATTATTCTGTGTTCTGATGATGTTTTTACATGTCAAAAGTTGTGAGTGACACTCCAGCGCTTAAGTTTTATCACAACATCTGACAATCATTGCCATGGTCTCAGGTGGAGGGCACAACACACCATAGAGTTAACTAAGGACCATTGCTCTTTATAACAGTCACTGTCGTGAGTTTAGGCTTAGTATACACACTTTTTCTGAATAGGCTGTCTAATTATCCTCAAACATGGATAGACTGCATGAACACAATATCAAGCAGACCAGAAATAATGGATTTAGCAGATTATTTGTCTCTATGATGTACAACAGATGGAGTTTTACGGTTGATTTTCCTTTTTTTTTCTTCTTTGATATTTTCTAAAAATCTTGTTTAGTGCTATGTGTTCTTCTGTTTAAATTTGAAGCCCATCATCACCTAGGGTGAACAGATTAAATTCAGTCAGCTGAACTCTTCTCATTGATCTGTTTTCCTTTTCACAGCGGTCAAGCTGGGACCAGAGGCTTTCCGATTTGATGGCAGCTCAGAGGCGGTGGCCACACGATCCAACGAGAAGTATTACATCCTGAGACCAGAGGTGCTGGAGACCTATTTCTACATGTGGCGACTGACCAAAGACCAGAAGTACAGGGACTGGGCCTGGGAGGCAGCAGAGGTAGTGTATCAGTCCTCCTGTGCTACTTGTTTCTCTGCACCTGTGGGGATGCCTGGGGCCTTTTTCGGTATCAACAGTATCTGAGCCTGAAAACCTAGTGAATTGTGACCTATCATGACTAAAGATTCTTGAATTCACAGAGATGATTCCACATTACATGCATAATCAGGAAAACCACTGTCTGGTGTGTGTGTTTTGGGTTTTTTTTTTAAGATTTTTTTTTTTTTTTAATCCCAAAATAAAATATATTGTCTTCATAATCTTGTCAACTGTAAGTCCATTTTTTATGTTGACCCATTACATGCCAATTTTAGTCACTGGTAAAGACATTTTGAGTGCATAGTCAGCTAATCATTAAGGTGTGATTTCTCAAAATGTTGAATGACCAAACTACAAACTTTAGAAGTCCGTGACATTGTTTCGGTACAAAATTGAAAACACAATCAAGTGAACTTTTCAGCCTCATGATTTCAAATTGACTGATTTGACACTGTTGATTGTAATGGGTCACCAGTGTTCTTAATTTTTCATTTTTACTGTATATTCTTTAGAAATGGAGAGAAATTCCTCGACCCCCCCGTCACCCTTCCTGTACACACGCACACCCTACCCTCATCCCCTCCCTAAAAAGTAGTCTGCAAATGAAATATTTTCTGTCCTTAGCCACTGTCTGTTTTTATAGCATCCAATAGAGTGATGATGGAGATACTGTAGGAAAGTCTTGGCTGACCGGTGGCTATATGTATTGAATGTGGCCTTGGGGAGGAAAGGCCCCATGAGGTGACAGGAGGGAGGGAGGCAAAGAACTGCATCTCATGTCTCTTGGAACCACATACTTCCTGCACACATACACACACATGCGTGCACACACACACACACACACACACACACACACACACACACACACACACACACACACACACACACTCACATGTACTCATAAAAGCCTCCACCTAGTTCCATCTTTATACCTCTGAGAACAGGCTGTTTGTCAGCTAGGTCTCAAGACCATGTCACCCAGAGCGAGGCAGAATTGGTCATCCAGAAAACATGTTGAAGCTCACAAAGCCAGTGTTAGTGTGTTGTGTGTCTGTCAGAGAACAGACTATCTTGTCTGTTGTCAGTGAGGTGTTGTGTGTCTGTCAGAGAACAGATTGTCTTGTCTGTTGTCGGTGAGGTGTTGTGTGTCTGTCAGAGAACAGACTGTCTTGTCTGTTGTCGGTGAGATGTTGTGTGTCTGTCAGAGAACAGACTGTCTTTGTCTGTTGTCAGTGAGGTGTTGTGTGTCTGTCAGAGAACAGACTGTCTTTGTCTGTTGTCAGTGAGGTGTTGTGTGTCTGTCAGAGAACAGACTGTCTTTGTCTGTTGTCAGTGAGGTGTTGTGTGTCTGTCAGAGAACAGACTGTCTTTGTCTGTTGTCAGTGAGGTGTTGTGTGTCTGTCAGAGAACAGACTGTCTTTGTCTGTTGTCAGTGAGGTGTTGTGTGTCTGTCAGAGAACAGACTGTCTTTGTCTGTTGTCAGTGAGGTGTTGTGTGTCTGTCAGAGAACAGACTGTCTTTGTCTGTTGTCAGTGAGGTGTTGTGTGTCTGTCAGAGAACAGACTGTCTTTGTCTGTTGTCAGTGAGGTGTTGTGTGTCTGTCAGAGATCAAGTTGTTATTGTCAGTGTGGTGGTACATGGGTGTGTTTCTCAGAGAACAGATTGTATTTTCAGTGAGGTAGGTGTGTGTTTTCCAGAGAACAGGTTTGTTGTCAGTGAGGTGTGTGTCTTATAGAGATAAAGATTGTATTGTCAATGAGGTGGTATGTGTCTCCCAGAGAACTAATTGTATAGTTCAGTGAGGTGTGTGTCTCCCAGAGATCAGGTTGTATTGTCAGTGAGGTGGTGTGTGTCTCCAGAGAAGAGATAGTGTTGTCAGTGAGGTGGTGTGTGTCTCCAGAGAACAGATTGTATTGTTAGTGAGGTGGTGTGTGTCTTCCAGAGAACAGATTGCATTGTCAGTGAGGTGTGAGTTCTCCCAGAGATCAAGTTGTATTGTCAGTGAGGTGGTGTGTGTCTTCCAGAGAACGAATTGTATATGGTTTCTTGAACAGTTATGTGTGGTGTGATCTCCCAGAGAATCAAATTGTATTGCCCAGTGAGGTGGTGTGTGTCTCCAGAGAACGATAATTGTCATGAGTGGTGTGTGTCCAGAGAACAAATTGCATTGCAGTGGGGTGTGTGTGTCTGCCAGAGAACAAATTGCATTGTCAGTGAGGTGGTGTGTGTCTGCCAGAGAACAAATTGCATTGTCAGTGAGGTGGTGTGTGTCTCCCAGAGAACAATTGCTATTGTCAGTGAGGTGGTGGTGTCTCCCAGGGAAAGATTGTTTGCAGTGAGTGTGTGTCTCCCAGAGAGGATTTATGTCAGTGATGTTGTTCTCCCAGAGAAGAGTTTGTATTGTCAGTGAGGTGTGTGTCTGCCAGAGAACAAATTGCATTGTCAGTTAGGTGGTGTGTGTCTGCCAAAGAACAGATTGTGCTGTCAGTGAGGTGTGTGTCTCCCAGAGAGCAGACTGTATTGTCAGTGAGGTGGTGTGTGTCTGCCAAAGAACAGATTGTGTTGTCAGTGAGGTGTGTGTCTTCCAGACAACAAATTGCATTGTCAGTGAGGTGTGTGTCTGCCAAAGAACAGATTGTATTGTGTGCAGTGAGGTGTGTGTCTCCCAGAGAACAGACTGTATTGTCAGTGAGGTGCGTGTCTTTCAGAGAACAGATTGTATTGTCAGTGAGGTGGTATGTGTTTCCCAGAGAACAGATTGTATTGTCAGTGAGGTGGTATGTGTCTCCCAGAGAACGGATTGTAATGTCTGTGAGGTGTGTGTCTTCCAGAGAACAGATTGTATTGTCAGTGAGGTGGTATGTGTTTCCCAGAGAAGAGATTGTATTGTCAGTGAGGTGGTATGTGTCTCCCAGAGAACAGATTGTAATGTCTGTGAGGTGTGTGTCTTCCAGAGATCAGGTTGTATTGTCAGTGAGGTGGTGTGTGTTTCCCAGAGAAGAGACTGTGATATCAGTGAGGTGGTGTGTGTCTCCTAGAGAACCAATTATATTGTCAGTTAGGTGATGTGTGTCTCCTAGAGAACCAATTATATTGTCAGTGAGATGGTGTGTGTGTTTACCAGAGAACAGAGTGTACTGTCAGTGAGACGGTTTGTGTCTCCCAGAGATCAGGTAGTGATGTCATTGAGCTGGTGTGTGTCTGCCAGGCCCTGAACAAGCACTGCCGGACAGAGGGAGGGTTCACAGGCCTGCGGGATGTCTACCAGGCCAACCCCCAGAAGGACGACGTGCAGCAGAGCTTCCTGCTGGCTGAGACCTTCAAATACCTGTACCTTATCTTCTCGGACGACAGCCTCATCCCCTTGGACAAGTGGGTCTTCAACACTGAGGCCCATCCCTTCCCCATCAGGGGCAACAACCCTGCTGCCGCCGCCTAAGACAAAATGGGGGGATGGAGAAGGGAGGGAGGGAAGTGGTGCGGGGAGGACATCAAAACTTGGCTGTGATTGAGATTAAGGAGAATATGTGGTAGTGTGTGGGTGGGGACAGTCCTAAAGGGAGGGATAACTGTTGGCATGATGAGTTTTGTGCTGTGGTTGTTGGGAGAGACATGGATGGGTGTGGGTATGTATGTTAGTTCTGAGGATAGTGTGCACATTGCCACCAGTATTGTCAAGACTGTTTCAATTCAGAGATTGATCACTGTCGCAAGACACGAGGAAAGGTGCACTGCCAACGTTTTGATGTATGTTTGTTCGTTTTCAAGTTTGTGTGTGTGCGTGCTCTTCAAGTGATTTTTGGTCAACAGAATTTTTAGCATTGATGACTGACTCCAGTGTGGGAAATGGAAGATCAGGGATGGAACCTGAGAGGGTGAGGTTCCCTGGCTGTATGACCCCATAGCTGTCAGGATGTTACTGTTGTTTGGAAGTGAATGTGTTTTGAGTACATGTTTTTATCACTTTTTTTTTTTTCGTTTTGTTAATGAGCAGCATGGTGTGGGTCCTCAACTTGTACATATGATGTGGGAAAAACAGTTGGTGTCACATGCTCTAGCCGCTATGAGAAGTATGTAAACTTTGGAGTGATTCGATGGGCCAGGTGAGCATGAATCTGAGGGCCAACATGAGTGAAGCAAGTCAGCTAAGGTGAGGGAGGGGATGGAATTGGGAGGAGATGGGGTGGGGGGGGGGGGGGGGGAGGAAAAGAGTGAATATTTTGTGGTAAGATTTGGCTGTGGGATTCATTGTGGCGACAGGATTGAAGATCTGACACAGCCATATAAAAATCGACTGCAAGAAGGAGTATTAAGATTTACAATCTGACCTGTGAACTGATGTGGAAATTGTTGACTGGGGAGAATAGGTATAGAAAGAAAGTAGACAGATGATTGTTGATAACAATGTTGGTATTGAAGACTAGGAGCCACTATGCAGGCATGAAATGTAATGGGGAGTTCTTGAACATTGGGTGGCTGAACTGGACTGATGCTGAGTTTGTGTTTACATTGTTAGAAAGAGCTCTAAGTGATGGATTTCAAAAAAAGAAATTATTTGAATCAGAGAGTACATGCTATTGTGTATATACTCAGAACTGTTTGGTTGGGAAGGCATTCCACTCTGTTTTTCTTGTCATAATGGACTGAGGGAAGGGGTTGTCCATAAAGTAGAAACTAAATGCGCAAGAGTGTGCATCTGTGTCTGTCTGAAAATCATGGCTGCATATTTGTGATGTGGCTTTCCGCAAATCTAACTTGTCGGGAGACTAGTCAGCGTAGGGATACTTGCATTTTTCTGTGTCACTGAAGTCATTGCCTCAGGAGAATTGTGCCAGAGATAGTTCCCGAGTTGTCAAGAACTTAGTTCCATGAGGAAGGTTTTGAGGGCCAGAAGTAGTAACGGAATTTTACTGTATAAGTATATATTTCACTTCCCTGGAAAGACTAGCAATCAAAAAGGGATATCACTGATATGTCTTGAGTAGGGGAGTTACAGAGGGTGAATTTAGAAACTGGTGATTTCTGTAGTGCTAGGCTCACCATGGCACAGCTGTGTGTGTGTGTGTGTGTGTGTGTGTGTGTGTGTGTGTGTGTGTGTGTGTGTGTGTGTGTGTGCTCTGCATGTGGATGTGCTTCGTGTGTGTGTGTATGCTGCGTTTGTGTGTGTGGGCTGCGTGTGTGTGTATGTGTACATGCTCACCATTGTATGAGTGCAAGTGCAGGCACAAGCACCAGAGTGCATCATCTCCCCAGCCAGACATGTCAGGAGTAAAAATATGAATGTGTGTGGAGGGAATAGTGTGAAGAGCAGAGTTTGAATTAGGGTTGTTTTGTTGTTGTTGTTGTTTTTCATTTCCATTCATGATTTATTTCTATCAACCTTAAAAAATTCATTAAAATATAAAAAAGAAACGATCAGTAGAATGGTCATAAGGTTGTCACATTCCTTTCAAGTGCTGATAAGTTTGGGGATGTGAGTGGAGAGAGCACAAGATCTTCTGGGGCCTAGGTTTAGGGTGAAGGTCCTTGTTTTATCAAAACTATATCCTTGCACAGCATTACTGGCACTGGGTAGGGTTGGTTTGAAGTGGGGTGTGTATGTGTGTGTGCTTGATTTAGAAACATTTCAGTCTATGGAAAGCTTCAACTCTAAGTAGTTGTGCGGACAGTATGCTTACATTCTGAAGGAGCGCTTTCGCACTATTATGAAAAGTGCCTGTTTCCCACAGGCACGTGCACAGGAGCTTTTATTTGTTGTAAAGAGGTGGCGGTTTGTCCATATAAAGCCTTGTTGGGTTCTTTGCAAGTTCATGAGGTCTGTGGGAAGTAGGTCCCATAGTGTCGGAGAGACATGGACGGGCTCGGACATTGTGGAGAGAGAAATCTGTGCGGTTTCATCTGTGACCTTCCAATGACTGTGTGTTTAATTTGTTAGTGAAGAATTTATTTATTAATTTATGACTTCTTTTTGAGATTCTTGTTTCAGGATGTAGTCGGTGGTTGGAATGTTCCGTCCACCGCACTGTCAGGAGGGCTAGGGGTGGCAGCAGCATGACATGATCATGTAGTATTTTCTTGACTTAGGGCAAAGTGTTTGTGTGGTTTTGCTAAGGCCAGAGTGGAGCATAACTCCAGTTTGAGCAAATTGTAGAGAGTGGCTGTATCGTGAATTTGGATGGAAGATGATTGCTGGTATGTGCAAGTGTTCAGTGTTGCGGAAGGGCAGCGAAGATTTCAAGTGGTTTTGGGTTATGGAAGGGAGAGTGATGAATTCTGGTGACAATGGTATGGTAGTGATGTTGAATCCAGGTGATGATTGTTTGGAAGTTTGTAAGAGAGAGTGTATTTTGTTTATGACACGGGGATACAAATTTCCATCAATTCAGGGGTGGTAGTGGTGGTCACATTTGCTGATGTAATATTTGTCCCCTAAAAGCAGCAGTTTGATATTCAGTGAAAGACCACAAAGAGTAAAACATGATTCAATGCCATGTCCAATTTGAACAGTAAGAACAGCATAGTGTAGGATGATTGAAGTTGCCTCCTTTCTTCTCCCATGCCACTTGAAAGGTTTGGAAGATGAAAGCTCCAGCGATCCTTGTTCTCCTCCCATTGAGTTGATTTTCAGTCTTTTTCGCTCTGTTTTCATACCCCAGGTTATTCAAGACAGAATTCTTATGATGATAGTCCAGGTGTGATATGACAGAGGGGTACATTCTGGTGATGTTAGATCGGGGCAGGAAAAAAAGATAGGGCAAATTTAGTTTTGGAATTTTTTTTAGACAGAGGGGATGAATTCTGTGATGGTAATTTCAGGTTTTGACTGACAGAGAGGGGTGAATTTTTGGGGAAATAGCTTGGAGCTGTGGAAGATTGGAGGAGCATGTGTGTGTGTGTGTATGAATTCTTCTGGAATCTGATGGTTTGGGCAACCTATGTTACCCTGACAGATTGTAGGTTGGGTAAACTTAAGGCATCTTAGGGGCAAACATTAGGTGTTTTGGGGGCACATGTTTGCTAGTGCAGGGGCAATGGTTATGTGTTAGGTTGGGCAGCATGACTAATTCTGCGGAATATCATGGTTGTTAGCATAACTGCTGAGCAAGGGTGTGGTTGAGGTTGGAGGATGTTTCTGGTTTGTTGTTAAAGGGAATAGGGAGGAAATTGTGTAGACAATGTGTTGGGGGTGCATTTTATGCAGTGGCTGTAAGGATCAAGTTTTGCTTGAGGCAGAACAGGAGTGAGTTCTTGTGGATTGGCTGTTGGAACAAGTGTAACCAGAGGCAGAGAAGTGAATTCTGGGTGGATGATTGATTGTTGTGGCAAATGTTAAGGCAAGGCAAAGGGGTGATTGCTGTCGAGGGCAAATGTGATGTTCAGCAGAGAGGGGGATGAGTTTTGTTTAATGTTAGTGAGGGCGGTTGTTTGAGAGAGTAGAAATATAGTGGATTTTGAAAAGACATTATATTGGTTAGTGCTTCCCACTTTATACTGTGTACATACACTCCTTCCAAAATGTATGCCTGGTGGTGAGTGCGTTGGCTATAACAAGAAGAAGGCATAGTTGGTTTGAATGACTCCTAAGTAGGTGGTCACCAACTGTATTCAGTGGTAGTGTTGTGCAGAGCAGTTGTAATGTATGGTTGTTGATGGAGGACACTTACAGCAGGTGTGGTGTATTCATTATTTATGTGTTCTTACCCAGTGGCCCGAGAATGGCTGTTGGAGATGGAATGTAAAGGACCTGTACAAACTTGTACAAAATGTCTGTGAAGTGTTGGCTGGGTAGGGAATCGTGTGAGGCGGGCATAAGTCAATTAGAAACAAGGACAGCTATGTGTGCTTCCACAGCTAAACGGTGGAAGGCACCTTGCTCCTGATCAGTGCTGCATCATGACCACATGCTGGGGAAATTCCCAGGGTGTCGCCTGTGCCTTCAATTTTGCATATGCATTAGGTGACCGGGTTCTTTGATGAGAGTAAAAATGACTGTCCATGTTCATTGTAGACCTGTCTAAGTCATCAGCAGGTCTTGTGATGGTGTATGTACTACAATGTACAGGACAGTGTCATTTCAGCAGGTGCATATGGTATGGAGCTTGGTTTGGGGACAGTTTTGCATTCAGAGACATTGAGCATTCTTGACTAGGATCTATGAAGAATGGTTTGCTCAGAGAGGCACCCTTGACAGACACACTTGGATGATCAGTATTTGTGCTGACAGATTCCTTCTGCAGTGCACAGTATTTGTGTGTGTGCAGATTCATCTGATGTCCATGTTAGCAGGCATGAATGTCTTTGTGTTTCCCAGTTAAAGAACGCTGCTGTGTTGGAGTGGTGTGCTTACATGAGGCTCTAGTACCTTGTGGCGTAACATGTTCTTTAGGCAAAGAAGAAGAGGAATGGTTTTGTCAGGATGTGCTTAGGGCTGTGGTATGGGTATAGATATCCATAGTTAATTGAGACCTGGTTGTGTTGTCAACAGACCTTGGTCAGGGAATGGCCTGTGCTTAATCTGGCCCTTTATTGTCATCTGTTACATGGGTGCCCGCATCATGTGAAGTTAGCTGGTGGCAACGTTTCAAGTTCTCTTCAAAACTGTCTGTAAAAAGAGAGGGTGTAAATTGAGGGTTTTGTTTGTTTTGTTTTGTTTTTATTTAGTTACTTTTTTTTTTAATTTGTTAATTTTGCACATCTTTGTTGTTGAATATCAGTGTGCATATCAGGCTATTGCTGCTCAGTAGGTACTGTGTGTGTGTGTGTGTGTGCGTGTGTGCATGTGTGTGTGTGTGTGTGTTAGGATTGATGTGGAGAAGTGTGCATCAACATGATCTCTTGTGCGTGTTTTTTTTCTTCCTTCTTCACTGCTATCACTGTTGCTGTCCCTTCAAAAGGGAAAATTGTTTCACCTGTCTTACCTGCATGTAGTTGGTCTTTTTGTGGTGGGTAGGGGTGGGTGTGAGTTCTGTCAATGCACAGATTTGTTTCCCAGCCTTTTAACCATGGTTCACTTACATTTCTTTGACGTTTCTTGGCTCCTGTGTGTGTGTTTGTAGACTGTCAGCACAAGTCACTCTGATGTCGATAGTTTAGAATACTGTTTTAACATCACCATCCTATGTCAGAACAAATGGCTGCATGGAAGAACAGTTTGGTGTCTTTGATAGACGAAATACAACGCAGACCCCAGACCATAAAGTATTTTGCATGTTTTGTTTGTCTCTCTGGAAGTTCGAAAGAGGAAAATATGTGTTAATGCATACATGCTGTATACAACATGTTTCTTTTTTTTGCATCTTTCCTTTTTTTTTTTTAGGTGTGGGAGGGGAAGGTTATTCTGTTTTTAACACGCATTTAAGGTGGTGGTGGTTCGTTTTTAAAAGGATTTGTCAGGTGGATGATTTCAATGAAACTGGAGAAATAGTTCATGTACACCTGGTTTAATAAAATACATGTTAAGGTGAAATTTCACCACAAGAACTTAAGCTGCTGTTCGTCTGCATCTCAGCCATCACTGGTTTGCTCACACAGCGTTGCACCTTTTTAAAGGCTTGCTGTGAAGTGGACCACACTTTTTGTCAGACAGTTTGCTTTGGCTGTGACAGGGTTCCATTCATGATGACTCACAGACATGATTGTGTTTAATGAAGCTGGTCCTTGGGCCAGTGTAGATCCACTGAAATCAGATCCCAGTGTTGAGATGAAAACAGATCGTATGTATGAATGAAAACAGATCGTATGTTGATATGAAAACAGATCGTATGTCATTGAGGGTGTTATTGTGGTGCTTGAGGTGACAGTTTATTCCTACTATGATTTGTTGTTGCTTTTTCAAGACGGCAATACTGATTACTGCATTTCATGGGGGGGGGGGGGCGGATGTGTATGTGTACAGGCCCTTGCAGTCTCGGGTTGTTCAGTGGAAGGGGTTGGGGTGTTTGGAATACACATCATCCCTTGATTGTTCATCAGCTGTGTCATCCTTTTTTGTTATAGTCATATTGAATCGTTTTGACATGGTAACAGTCCTGGCCTCAGCTGGGCTATGAACAGTGCGAAACGAAATGAATTGTCTCCCATGAACGAGGTTGTACAGAGATTATCTTTGAGTATGAACATACTTGCTTATGCATAAGATACCCCTAACATTGATATCTAGCCCCTACACACTTGCACACGCACACATATGCGTGGACATGCGCATGCGCTCGATGACATGCAGATACACGTGCTCACTTGCATGCTCACACCAAGTCCGTAGGTCCCTATGTGTGGACCTCTGTGTGTTGTTTCAATGTTGCATTAAGTTGATGGAGATTACTTACAGTGTGGTGAAACTAGTCCGGAGCTGTGGGAGGAGGCATACCGGTGAAACCATCCATCTTTGTCCGAAAGGCAGGAGAGTGAAGCCACGCCTTCAGGAGGTGCCCTGTTACTTGCAGGGCAGCAAGTCAGCCACAAATCTGAATAAATCAGCAATACAGAACAGAAAATTCTTTCTGACTTACTCCTGCTTGGTGAGATTTTGTTTGCTGGGGTTCTTTCCAGTTTTAAGATGTTTAGGCCAAAAGCAAGATTCTGTTTGTTATTCATTTTTCTAAATAATTTATCTGGTGTAGGTTGAAGGAAAATGAAGCAGATTTCCTGAAAGGAAATAGGTGAAAGCTTTCCACCTCATTCAGTTCCATTTTACTGCAAAATCTGAAGAAAAGTATCTAGATTACGAGAAAGCCTTCTGTTAGAAAGTCAGAAGTACCAAGAAATGACTTCATGTCAGCTCACGGATCTGCCATTCTTAAACTAATAGGAAAGAAAGAAAAGAAACAACATAAGCCAAAAAATGTGAAGCTCATCAACAAACAAACATATTGATATCTGAACCAACCAGTGAAAATCATCTGCAAAAGTACTAGACATGGGTACCGGGTGCAGCTGGATACCCTTGGTGACGAGGCGACGAAATCGATTTGCGCACTTAATAGCGTGCTTGAAGATCCTCATAGCTGGTGGGTGACTTTACACGCTTTGTGGTCAGGCATTATAGTTCCACTGTAGCTGGACAAGAAGTCGTTGACTTGATATGCAAATGATCCATCACATGTAAAATTATGGACTGTGACTATCAATGGTGCGAAGCTTTAGGAAGCCACCACCATGATGTGTACCACAGCACAACAAGGAATGAACGACCAAATCAGCAGGATCAGTCGTCTTAAAATGCAATTTATTATTTATTTTCTTTGCTCAGTGCTGTTAACCTTTTAGAAGCTGTATTATTTCATTTGACATATCAATTAACATTCAGATGTTTTTGTGGGGTTTTTTTTTCTTCTCTTCTTTCATTTGACCTGTCACTTTGTCATATTTCGTATAGCACTGATTGTTAGGAACCAATGAACTTTTCCTTGATGTGCTGTGTGTAGGTAGGTAATGGTAAGGCAGCTGTTCTGTCGGCTGTGCCTGGGGTAGAGGACAGCAGTCTAATAAAGTATTATCACGCTTTTCCTTTTACCAGTGAATGGATACAGTCACTTTTCATATTTAGTTCTAGGTATCAGTATGGAAAAACGTTTTTTTCTGAATGATTGAAGTGGTATTTTTGATGCAAAGAGCTAAAGAGAACAAGAAATGTCAGATTTTTTTTTTTTCAGGCAGTCAAAATTTTATGCGTGTTTTTTGGTTTTTTTTGTTTTTTTTGTCCCAACAGGATATAGTATGTGCTGGAAATATTTTAAAGCATACTGAGTAAAATGATCCAAGTTTTATTCATACTCTTGATATATAACCATAGGCTTTGGAGTTTGTAATAAGAGGTGTAAACAAATGTCTAGCTCAGAGGAATTTACAATCACAGAAGAAGAAAAGAAAACTATCAGCATCAAGATACACAAATGAATCAACTAAAGTTGAGAGGAATCACATCATGCATTTGTGTATTGTTGGACACAAATGAATCAACTAAAGTTGAAAGGAATTGCATCATGCATTTGTGTATTGTTGGGAGCAATACACCATGTGCAATCATTGTTGTAAACAATTGTGCGGTACAGAACATGTAATGATTTTGTTGTCATAACCAGAATACATGATGAAAACCGGGCTCATAGTTAATGGTGTATTTGTAGCCTAGCTGAAAAGGGCTTTGTGTGTGCTTCCTCCCACAGTATTGAGTATACTTGCAGGCACAACTTGACTGTTGCAAATGAACCAAGAAAGAGCATAACTACCTAATGTCAGACAGAGAAAATATAATAAAACAATTATTTGTACTGAGGTACTGAAGACAATGACAAATCTCTCATCATCGGTATTAGCTGTTTAGAGCATCGTCGCCATTCATCAAGCATTGAGTGGGAAAATCCATTTGGACATTTCTACCACATCCTAAAAGAAAATGAAGAAAGAAACCAAAAAACGAAGTCAGATAACATGAATGAGCAAATGTGTGTTTGGGGTAGATTACGAAGTCACACACCCTTAAGGTGTATGATGAAATGTTACAGGTTTGACATACTGTGTTCAAAAAGTGTCTAAATCGTGATATTGGTGGTCGATGGTCACATGTGGTTAAAGTTTGCATGATTGATTGATTTTTGAGAAATTGTTTTCACCCCATTCTTGTGTTAGAGAATGTGTTACTGGTAGGTGTATTTGTGGTTTCAGAAGAAAACAGTAGTCATTTTGATTTTGTTTTCTCCCTTTTCCTCCCCAAATCTCTCAGCTGCCAGTTTATGTGTGGATGTTTTGAGATTTTACATGTGTGATATCATTGCTTACAATGTTGGTTCTTGCATGAAGATATATCAGCATCATGTACATAATGTGATGATTTTATTTCCCTCAGTGAACCGTAAAAGTCATACAGAGTTGGTCAGTCAGACTACAGTTTGTGTATGAACTGTATCAGTGTACGAAGTAGAATATCATAAACAGTGTTTATTCTTCATTTTCCATCATGTCAAAATTGTACATGATAGATTTTTGTTGATTTCATTTATCATGTGACATATTTATGTACTGTCTATGTGTACCATGACTGCATTGACATGTCTTTGAAAAATAAATGACTGATTGTGTGAAGAGTGTGTGTCTTTCATTTATTAAGCTAGTAGGAAGAAAGAAGGTGTGGGTTGCATCAACATCAGTGACACGGTAGTGTTCAGAAATGTCTCGCACAAACTTCAGATTTATGATATATCTGAAAATGGTACTTAAAGGAGCACAAGAAACGCTCACTTTTTTTTCTGACAATCTGAAGAACAAGTGAGACGAGGAGGTTTGTCTATCTAGTGGACTATGCGTTTAGAGCTGAACGATCTAGAGCAAAGCTTGACATCATTTAACAGTCTTCAAGAGGTTTTTGTTTTTTGTGTTTGTTTGGTGTCCCATTTTCTCCACCAACTCAGTGGCATTACACCCACACCACTCATTCCGACTCCCTGTCCACGGCCACAGCCTGGCCTGACCCGCCGCAACCCCAGCACCGGCAATCCACAGGGAGCAGTCGATGGCAAGTCTCAGGAGGCAACCCACTAGAGGAGACACTGCACTGCTGCCGAGTCACTTTGGTGGTGTTCTGATCCAGAACACACAGGGCACCATCTACTAAGCCCCTTGCTGACAATAATAATTGCTTAGTCGCTGAGCCAGTGCGAATGAGCTCTCCTCTAGAGGGTGCCACTATGTCTGTCTGACAACCATCCTTATGAATTAACCAATACAGGTGACCCTGACAGAATGAAATCGAGGCCATAGATGTTGAGAGGCAATTGAAACTGAGGTCACCATGAAAGCAGGGCATGAATTAGAGACATTTTTTAATGCTGATTAATGAGGATGAGAATGATTAAAGTGATGCTATGGATTTCCATTGCGGTCTGAGACTGTATGACAGGGCTGTACTCTATGCTTACTTTCATAATGTAACCCTGCATCAGACAGGCCCGAGAGATACAGACACCTGCAGTATTGATCAGGAAAGTTGAGCAACACTCTCAGAGATACACCCATTTAGTGGATGAGACTTGACTATGCGGTTCCAGTCTTCCCAGTTGAGGTCACAGCAACTCAACTCTGGATAGGAGTGGGCTGGGGCAAAAAAAAAATCACAAAAATAAATGGCGCAGACAGGAATTTAACCCACAGCCTCCCAGGTGGGAGTTCACAACGCTAACCACTTCGCCAAGGCAGCTGGTTTCTTCAGGAGGTTGTTACTGGATGTTGAAATGGAGTTATCACTAGCAACACCAGACTTGTAAAGGTCTGCCTTATAAAAAATGCTGAAATAACATTTTGTTACTCTGCCTCTTGACATTTCTGTAGCCAAAGTGAATTGATGAAAAAAAACAAAGATTGTCTCGAATGAATAAGTAGAGATGGCAGACCAGCAATTTCTTTGTCACAAAAACTGACTTGGTAGAGATTGGGGATGAAAAAAAAAAAGAGCGTTTAAAGTGTTGGTCTCAAGTTCTTTTCTAACATCATATGGGAACCATGAAATTCCGTCTTTTGAACAGAACTATTTGTATTACCTGTCTGGAGAATACTTTCATTTTGTGGATGAGATCCATCCGCAGAACTCTGGCCAAGTCCTTTCTTTCATGGTGTTTCACTGAGACATGGCACCAAATATGCTGTGGTGTTTTTACCACCATGGGGAGAAAATCATAATCCATCTGTCCCCCATCATCAGAGTGAGTGAGCCAGTACACCACACATTAGAACATTAACAAACCCAGACACTTCGTATCAAACGCCAAAACACTAAAATCAGCAAAAATATGTCAATTTATGAGAGAACATACAGACTATGCATGGTGTGTAAGAGACTGGTTGAGGAGGGGGGGACGAAAAAAACCTTGTCTAGTAGTGGAATTTTTTTTCTTTTCAGCTTTTTGGTTTGGTTTGG
>CM065727.1:66093181-66118181 GCA_033310375.1 Conus canariensis
CTGATGCTGTCTGTCATGAACAGCCACTGCAATTCTAACCAGCGGACCCACTTGGCATCGACTGCAGCAATGGCTGTTCACCATGTCATAGGTTCTGGTGCTGACGTCATTTTCAGCCTACGACTCCGTCTCCTGATCCTCCATATGACGTGGCGCTGCACACACACAACACACACACACACACACACACACACACACACACGTTGTATAAGCATTTCAACAGTAAAACATAACATTCCCTAACAGGCATGAAGTAAGGAACAAGAACAAAATTCCAATGCATGCAATGATACTCCAAATGTATTATTATTATTAAAACAGTAAAGAAGACAGTCAAAGTCAAATCATATAATTCATGGTTAAAAATAGTGAAAGCTTGAAGGGGGGGGGGGGGGGCATCAAATTTACACACACACACACACACACACACACACACACACACACACACACACACACACACACACACACACACACACTGCCACCTCACCACAAACACGGCATATTAAAAAATAAAATAAAATAAAATGAGAACCCCCCCCCCAAAAAAAAAAAAAAAAAAAAATATATATTATATATATATATATAAATAAATAAATAAAATAAATAAATAAAAATAATCATCAGCACCTGCAATGATTCTAACAATCGTAATTACTCACTGTAAAACAAAACTTAAGATACTTAATAGGGGGTGGGCGAGTGGGGGGGGGGGGGGGGGGACATACCACCTCACACACACACACACACACACACACACACACACACACACACACACACACACCGGATATACACACATACGCGCACACACACACACCCGCAACACCCACACACTCACACACACACACACACACACACACACACACACACACACACACACACACACACACACACACACACACACACACACACGCAAGCGCTCCACAGGGTCAGTATTTAAACCGAACGAATAAGTAGGAACAAATTTGAGATAAAAGTACTCCATGTATAGCTGTACAGTGTCATTCATCATCCTTCATTAATCCACACTGCCTTCATCCAACCATAATTCTCTCATACTTTGGCCACATGTCCATCATTCTCCCTTTTCCTCATCATAGTAGTAGTAGTAGTAGTAGTAGTAGTAGTAGTAGTAGTAGTAGTAGTAGTAGTAGTGGTATAGTATTTTTGTTGTTGTTGTCGTTGTTGATGTTGTTGTTATTCATTCATTCATTCATTCATTCATTCATTCATTCATTCATCCTTCGTTCGTTTATTTATTCATGTACTTTTTAAAAATCAGTATCAGTCCGGTCAGGTGCATTTGCTGCATGCTGTTTTCTTGTAAAGACTGGGGTAAAAATGTTGTTTTCTCTAGCGAGGAATTTCTGAGTGCATGCCAACACCTTTAATATTGATGGGTCTCACGTGTCAAATACTTTAAAAATCAGTAGTTGAGCTATCACATCCCCCATCCCCGCTCCCCAACCCGCCTTTTTTTTTAACTTTTAAGATTAACAGATCGCAACCAAGTGGGTTTCACAGTGTAGTGTGTTCTCTGACACTTGTTTCCTCCGCTGCCAGAGTGGAGGATGGGGCTTGGAAGGCCTCGTGGATAGAACTGTGTTCTCCTGGGCCAAGAGTCATGGGTTCCATTCTCGCATCACACAGTCGGGTCAGAGGACATTTTGTCTTGTTTGTATTAACATCTGTGCTGACTCTATCTACCCCTAAGTTTTTCGCATGAAAGTTTAAACCGAAGGGCCGCATGGAACATGTGCATTGACATGAAACTCAAGCGCGTTAAGTCCCTTTCAATCCTTTGCTAAAGATCAGCCCTCTGAGCCGGTGAGATGGGTGACAAAGCAAACAAACAAAATAAGATCAACAACAACAACAACAAGAAGAAAGCCCACTGTTGACAAGTTTGAATATCCACCTGAAGATGGCATGTGGATGCATAAGTGGTGGGACAGAAAAAAAAAACCGGTTATACACACAAAAATCTAATCATGGATGAATCCCGGAGTTTCAATCGAAAAAAAATGAAGACGCGACAGCTGATCGGAGATGGATTGTCAGGTTCAATGTTATACGCTTCCATAGATTTTTGGTCAGACAGGCCCCAGTGGATCTTAGTCAACGATTTGGGCATGGAGGAATCATTCCGACAGATGGGCGCCAGCTTGCTGAAAAAATTAAACATCTTCCCGTGTCAATGTGTGCGCAGTTTTGTGCTGGAACTTTCTTCCCTTTCTTTGCTCCTGCTAACAGAAGAGGAGCGAACTTTCACAATGCCCTCTATGGGGCGGTGTCGTATTGAACAGACCGCTCACAGTTTATGGCTGGATGTGTGCGGCGTTTTGCTTCACCATGATGTATGTTGGGGATATGTCTGTTGACTGACTGTGCAAGTGCATACTTCGAAAATCAAAGGAAAACGGTTTATTATGCTGTTTTACAGAACAGCGCTTGATAAATTCTTCTGTTGAAAATCAGTTTTTTTTAAAAAAAGCTTTGAAAGTTTTCTTGTGATGTAACGACTTTCACTAATGAATACATTTTATATTCTGTTCTCGATAACAGAGCTCATTATAAATTCTTTTCTTTTTCAAAGTAGATGAATGAAATCTGGCATCTTGAGAGACAACTTCTGATGAACCAAACTTTCACAGGTAAATACACAGCAAAGAGGCGGAGCATCATCATCGTCAACAGGAGGTTCAATGCGCGGTTTTCGGCGGATGTTGGATCAGAACAGGCATCACTGGACTCCACCGAAGTGACCGGGCAGCGGCGCTGTGTCTCTTCGTCATAACAGCTGGACACTGACTCTCACTGTGGACCACCGCTGCCACGGGATAAACCAAAGTGTGACTGTGGACAGGGAACCGGAGGAAGCGGCGAGGCTGTAATGCTACAGGAGTGGCACAAACGATGAGACATTGGGGAAAAAAAAAAGAAAGAAAAAAAAAGATGGAACGTTTCGGTTAGCCATTCCCAAAGAAGGCCAGGGCGATGCAGTCTTTAAGAACAGCAGTGATCGGCCTTTAGGGAGGCTGACAGAATCCTAGCATGGGGACTCTGGGGACGGCATGGGTCACAAAGACTCTGAGACGTCCTCTCAGGATTTCTGTTCCCCTTTATTGGTGCAGTTTATTGATAATCTGTGCAGGTTGATGGTGATTATGAGATGATGACAACGACGACGACAACGAAGATGATGATAATGACGATGATGTAAGTTTTCTTTGATTGGCGATGCTGATGGTGATGATGATGACGACAATGCAGAAAATCATCTCCAATACAATACAACGAAGAAATGCTGAAGGCGATGATGATAACGATCATAATGACCAGCACAATGATTAGGAAGAAGAAAAAGAGGATGGCAAAGTATATGATAGTGATGACGACGATAATCATAATGATGATGATGATGACGACGACGACTAGGCAACATGACGATGACGACGACGACAATGATGACGATGATGAGATGACGACGACGACGACGAAGATGATGATGATATTGATGCTGCTGCTGCTGCTGTTGCTGCTGATGATGATGATGGTGATGATGATGGTGATGATAATGGTGAGGATGGTGATAATGATGATGATGGTGATGACTTGTTCATAACTCACGCAATCTGGCAGACGGCCGGGTGGACGGAGGAGTGACAGTGGTCATCATACCACGCCCCGGTGATATACATGGCGACACAGTCCTCGTTCCAAACCCCAACGTCGCTGGGCTGACCGACGTAGAAGTTCTGGTAGGTGGCGGCATGGCCGTTAGAGGCCCACACGAACTTGCCCTCTACCTGCAGGTCGTGAAGGCCGATCCAGGCGAAGCCCACTGCGGGAAGGCATCACGGAGCTTTTGAAAATACAGTCTAGCTAAAAACGTTGTTGTGACATGTTTATTGACTGCTTGACACAAAAGTGTCCATCATTTTTTCTTCAAACCTCTTAGCGTCAACAATACCCTGCACTGTTCAAAGAAAATTATGCTTGCTATTAGCTGACAACTGAAAGTAAACACAAAAAAATTACTGAATCCAGAAATTAAAAGGAAAAACCGGAGAGAGAGAGAGAGAGAGAGAGAGAGAGAGAGAGAGAGAGAGGTGTGTGTGTGTGTGTGTGTGTGTGTGTGTGTGTGTGTGTGTGTGTGCGCGCGCGCGTGCGTGCGTGCGCGCGCGCGCGCGCGTGTGTGTGTGTGTGTGTGTGTGTGTGTGTGTGTGTGTGTGTGGACTGTCGTCACCTACACGCGGCAGGGCCAACGGGTACAACGTTCTTACCGTCACCTACACAACAGCACGTCGCGAAAAAAGGGAACAAAAATTAAGGCTCACGAACTGGCACTTGTAATAAAGTATTCCCTTCCTCGTTGCTGACCATACCAGATGCTAAATCAGTAAACCACCAGCTGCCCACAGTGGTGCCGTGGTTGATGTCGCAGGCTGGAGTGGATCGTGGGTTTGATTCCCGTCGGAGGCATTCATCGATGGGATTATTAGTGTGTGTGTGTGTGTGTGTGTGTGTGTGTGTGTGTGTGTGTGTGTGTGTGTGTGTGTGTGTGTGTGTGTGTGTGTGACCCGGCGTTCATATCTGAGTGCAACGGACCCAAATGGGAAGACTTGAGCCGCACAGACGAGTTTCATCCACTTAACGGATGCGTCCCTGAGACCTTACTCAAATATTCTGACCAACACTGCGGGTGACACCGGGGTCTATGACAAATGAAAGGGTAGGATACAGCCCTGTCATGCAGGCTCACACCGGATTTGAACCCCATTATATCATTGAGGCCTACGTCATCATCATCGTCCTCACTGCTCAGCATGAAAATAGTATCAAATTCTACGGCCCTTCATATCTCAGTGTCGTGGTGGTGACCTATTTTGATGTCCTTCCCACGTCGATGTCGGTGGTGAATCACTGGTATTGTTAACCTCCTGGAGACTGTCGTTGAATGAACATGGCCGTAGGAACAGTCTGGGCATCCAGTGTCCTACAATGAAGCTAAAACCATCCTCAGGATCAACCTCAGAAGAGAGTGGCGCCAACGTCTGGACATTGGGACTGAAGAGGATAGCATCCACCAACTCGACAGAGCAGTTCAATTTACCATTTTCAAGCTGCGAACAGGACACTGCCAACTCCTCTCCCATCTCTCACGCCTCAAACTGACCAGTGCCCTTGTGGCACAGGCTCCCAAACTCCCACCTACATCTTACAGTCCTGCTCCTCCTTTCAAGCCTTCAGACGCCAGATGTGGCCCAGTCTTGTTGAGGTCCAGGAGAAGCTGTGGGGACCTGTGGGGTCTCTGCGGCGGACCCTGGACTTCGCCTTACTAACTGGATTGAGTGGACTGGCCGGGAACACGAAAGAAAGAAAGAATGAACATGGTGGCACCCACAGGAGGGGAATGCTCACCCATGCTGGGTTCTCAACTAAACAATTCTTGTTTTCAGTAGGGGACTTGCGCCTGTTGGATCAGAACAGTCACAACTCAACACACCATGAAGTGACTCGACAACAGTGCAGTGTCTCCTCTGATGGGGTTGTCTCAGGCTGACTTGATACTGCTTGTGCTCCCTGTGATCTTTGGGCGCTGGGGGCTGAAACAGGACAAATGCCGGTGTGGTTGTGTGTTGCCCGAATGAGCTGCTAGAGAATAATGGCACTGGAATGAGATGGGGGAAGGGAAGGTGAAGGAGAGGGAAGGCGCAAAAGACAAGACTACTTATTACCGGACTCAAGAGGCTGTTTCAGAAAGAGTTTGGTTTGGGCGTAAGTGGGTGCTCTCCCTTGTGCCTTTCTAGGTCTTTTTATTTTATTTTATTCTATTTATCTTTTGCCCTTCTCTCTTTCCACCGTCGTTCCATCTTCTTTTCTTTCATTTTCCTTCTCCTTCAACCTTTTTTTTTTATCTGCCCACACCTTTTCTTTCAGTCTGGATTTGTTCCGACCCAAATTTTGATTCTCTTTTTCTTCGTTTTTCTTTTCTTTCCTTTTTTCAAACCCTTCACCCCCAACCCACCCCTCCACCCCCACCCCTTTTTATTCAACTTCTTTGTGTCAGTCTTTCGTTCGGTTTCATACAAACATCTTCTCACCATGGTGGTCCGTAAGAAGGGTGGAGATGAAATTGTTCTGGTCTGCGTCGTCGATCTCCGCCAGTCGACTGTGAATGACGTCACAGGCCGTCTTGGCCTCATACCAGGACATGGTGTCATGCAGCAGCAGGTAGCAGTTCTCGGCGTAGTAGGTCCAGCCCCCGGGGCAGTCCCCGCACCCTGGGAAGAAAATTGGAGCTGGGATGACCCATGTTGTAGGTGCTGTTGTTGCTGTTTGCTGGAAGAGTGCGTTTGCCAGTGTGTACTGTAGACTTCCCCTTTGAAGGGCAGTGAAGTTACTGGCGAAGAATTAATTCATCCTTCCCCTTTCCACCTGAACGCTGATTTGTCATTTAAGATGATGAATTTATTCCAGAATTGACTTTTCAGCGTTTGCTTCACTTTTTTTTTCTTCTTCTTCTGGAAATTGAAGCCCTCAGGTCGGGGGCTGGAATAGCTCGGTAGATAGAGCGCCGGACTCGTAATCCAAGGGTTGCGGGTTCGAATCTCCGACGGGCCGTTTCGGTACAGAGGGATTTTTCCCTCGGAGTTAACATTGGTTCTGACTCCATTTCCCATACAGTCCTTCGAATGAGATTATAAACCGAGGTTCCGTGTGTGAACGCACGCATAACATCTTGCACAGACGTAAAATCCCATCACCAACTTTCGGAAGAGAAGGTCAGTTTGGCCGTTAGTATGGATGACACGTTACACATAGCATGCACCTTCCTCGAAATGGAGTAGGGCTGCCTTAATGGCGGGATAAAAAAAAAGAAAGAAAAAAAAGAAAAGAAACGGTCATGCACACAAAACTCCACTCCCTTTGTTGGGCAGATGGGATTAATACTTGCCTGTCTATACAGGGAGTGTCAGCAGGAGTATCAGCCTGCATATGCAGAATGAGAAGAAGAAGAATCCCTCAGGTCCGGATTGATTTTCACTTCCATAGTGCACGTGCTGCGTCATGACGTGAACGTGTTCGGGCTATAAAGCGATGTCCAGAATTCCAAGTCTGGAATTTGTTAAAAAGTCTTTTTCTTTTAATCCATACGGATTCGTATCCCTTTTTGCTGGCTCCCACAGGTCATGTTCATAAAATCTTCATTTTTTTTGTCAATCAAAAGACTGTCCTTTCCATACAGATTCTTTCTTTCCCGATCATTGAATGCCTTCATTTGTTTTTATCTGAGACACTTTCTACAAGGGCAAGAAAATCTTCCCGACATCGGAGAGGTTTCCTTCCTTCTTTTCTTTTCTTTCTTTCTTTCTTTTTTTTTTTCTTTTTTTCTTTTTTTATTTTTTACGCCATATGAATGCTTCTTTGTCAAACAGGCTGGATGTCGGGTCAGTTCAGTCGCAGAGTTCCAAATTTGTAAAGAGACATCGCGAGTCCGGATCTTGCTGTCGTTCAGCACCAACACTGGCACTTTTGCAGCTCATTTTATGCAACTGTTGTCTGTGTGGAACCAATGTGATGTAGGGTCTGTCTTATCCTCTCCCGGCTCACTTGCGGTAGAAATCCCCACCTGCCCTATCACGTCTTTGTGTGGACGATAAACCCTAAAGGAACCTCATCTCTGGCCACCTGCCCTATCACGTCTTTGTGGACGATAAACCCCAAAGGAACCCCATCTCTGGCCACCTGCCCTATCACGTCTTTGTGTGGACGATAAACCCCAAAGGAACCCCATCTCTGGCCACCTGCCCTATCACGTCTTTGTGTGGACGATAAACCCCAAAGGAACCCCATCTCTGGCCACCTGCCCTATCACGTCTTTGTGTGGACGATAAACCCCAAAGGAACCCCATCTCTGGCCACCTGCCCTATCACGTCTTTGTGTGGACGATAAACCCCAAAGGAACCCCATCTCTGGCCACCTGCCCTATCACGTCTTTGTGTGGACAATAAACCCCAAAGGAACCCCATCTCTGGCCACCTACCCTATCACGCCTTTGTGTGGACGATAAACCCAAAGGAACCCCATCTCTGGCCACCTGCCCTATCACGTCTTTGTGTGGACGATAAACCCAAAGGAACCCCATCTCTGGCCACCTGCCCTGTCACGCCTTTGTGTGGACGATAAAGCCCATTGGAACCCATCTCTGGCGGGTAACAAGGAGCCTGTATTAAGCCTGATGAGCTCTTGATGTACAAGGAAACAGCTGGGCTTGCCGGACTGCGGACCTTTCCTTTGGGAGAGAAATGTACCGACTGGAGAAACAGGTGTTGTTGTTTTTTTCTATGTCTGTACTGACTGGAGAAACAGGTGTTTTTTCCCTTCTATTGTCTGTTCTCCTAAAACAGAAGTTTGTAATCTTAGAGAATATTTTGATATAGACCAGGACCGGTTTTAAGGTTTGCTCCACTTGTTTTCCATAACTTTTGAAGGCAGACGGACTGTGTTAAAGACCAGTGTATCACATGTACAAATTTATTTTCAAGCAATTCTTATTCAGATTCTTAAGGAATCCGATTTGTAGGAAAAGAAAAATGGAAGCATAACGATGTAAATTTGCGCGCGCGCGCGCGCGCGCCACACACACACACACACACACACACACACACAACCACACACAACAACAAACACCACACACACACACACACACACACACACACACACACCACACACACACACACACACACACACACACACACACGTCAATCCATCTGTATACACATACACAATAACCGGGAAAGAAGACGTAAAAGGCAGCTAAGTTAACCTGAAGCTTTTTTTTTTTTTCATTCAGTTCAATGGTCCATATTCGCTTAAGTACTTCTGCTGAGCCATGACGTCACAGTAAATGCAAGTTGGAAAGAATCGGTGCATTATTGACAAAATCGAGAGTAAAGAAAAGCAGAAAAAGACGAGAAAGAAGGAAGGAATTCAGACAGAAGACATGACATAAAGATGGGAATGAAGAGAGCAGGTAGTGAATTCAGAGAGAACGACAGAAGACAGGGAGAGAAGGGGACATGAAACTATGAAAGGTCGGAATTAAAACAGACAGGAAGGAATATGAATTGGGAAATATTGGGAAATATTGATGAAAGGAAACATATGATTAGGAAAGAAAGGAGGAAAAGAATGAATACAGAAATGATGGAATTAAGAAATAAAAGAGAAAATTAACAAAGAAACCCAGCAAATGATTAAAAAAAAAGTGATGAGAAGAATTAAGAAAAAAAAACCCACAACAACAAAAACGAAGGAACCCAGAAAGAAGAGAAGGAAAGGATTTAGGGGGGGGGGGGGGGGGAGGAAGAAATTAAGAAAGAGAGGAAGGCATAGATAACGAAAGGAAGGAAAGAATTAAGAAAGATAACAGGACAGAAAGAAATTAAGAAACAAAGATAGGAAGTAAGAGAGATGCGGGGGGGGGGGGGGGGGGGGGGGGGGGGGAGAGAAAAGAGGGGGACAACGCGAAAGAGAGGAACACAGAGAGAAAAGGAAAGACTACAAGGACTGTACTTACCACCGAAGTGGAAGCCGCAGAGGGCGAGGAAAACAACAAGGGTGACCTGGTGCATGGTACGGGCTGAACAACACACTGGCCCCCCCCGCTTCAGCCTCTGGACTGGGCTAACCAATGCTGCACGGAAGAAGGTCACACAGATACTGAAACAACAAACCACACCTTAAATAAGATCATAGATACAGCAGGCCGGCTTGGCATGTTTGAAAAATGGACGAAGCAGATGGGAAGGAAATTAATCTTGAGGCGTCCACCAGCCGCCATGGCGAAGTTGTCGGCACCACGGACTCCCGGCTGGGAGGTCATGGGTTCGATTCCCATCAGAGTCGTCTATCTGTGGGATTTTTCTGCCGCGAGCGGCTCCTACCCACAGTTGAGCTTGCTGTGGGATCACCTGGGAAGACAGACCACACAGTCGAGTTTCGTCCACTTAATGGACGCGTCTCTGAGCGCATTGCTCAGATTTCCTGATCAACACAGTAGATGTCTGTATCTCTCGGACCTGGTTGACGAAAGTAAGCGTAATAGACGGCCCTGTCATGCAGTCTCAGACCAGAATGGAAGTCTGTAGCATCATCTTCATCATCCTTATCCTCATCGATCAACATTAAGAAAAAAAAGTGTCAGATTCTTTGGCCCTTCATGCCCTGCTCTCATGGTGACCTCAGTTTCGATGGCCTCTGCACGTCTATGACCTTGGTTCGAAAGTGTAGGAGTCCCCGGTATCAGTGAAATTCGTGGGCACTGTCGCTGGACGGCCGTGATGGCGCGCGCCGGAAGGAGAGCTAAGTAAAACTGACATCGATGATGAGAGTACAGCGTCTGAACTGGATGAAGCAGTAGATATAAGCTCCAGCTAGTGCTCCAGGCAAAGACAGAGCGCGTTATCCAGATGTGGAATAGCTCTCAGAAAAGGACAGAACCCATCTCTTCAGTCTCTACTGGGGCAGTTTTGATAAAGGTTATGTCCCAGAACACAGGATGACAGTTATCTGAAAATTTCACCACAACCAGAAAAAAGATCTCATTGGCTAAATGGCTGCCCCATACACACTGTGCAAAATATAGTAGGAAAATTCATGGAACGAATCAAAGCATGAAAATTCACATTAGACCTTGAAAGTAGACAAATCCTCCTCACAATCAAGGAGGCTACAGAAGAGGTAAAAGTAAATGCAACCGCTTTTGCCTATGAGGTATATAAAGGATTTCAAAGAAAGGAAGAAACACTAGCAATTGCAATAGACCTGGAAGATGCATACAACAAAGACCAGTTCTCGTTTCTCATGAAGCTGCTCCTTGTGTTTGGAGTCAGCAGGAAACTTACACAATGGATTGCATCAGCACTTCAGAGCGAACTATCATCCTACATTTTTGAGATTGGATGTCTGAACCTCGTAATCTCTCCATGGGATTACCTCAAGATTCCCCTCTTTCACCTGTTTTATACAATATTTACCCTAAAGACCTTGCAGGCCTCAATAAAAACGGGATTGCTCAAGTGTTGACGCTAGCAGATGGTGGTCTGATTTACAAAACATCAAAGAATGCTCAAGAAAGAATGAAAGCAGTCCAGCAGCAATTGAACAACATTGCTCGATGGTGTCAAGAAACTGGATCGTCCACCAATCCTACAAAAGACCAGACCTTGTTCTGTTCTCTTCAACAGCGAGACATCAAAATAATTACCCTCACCTGTTTCCTTCCATGAAATATAAATGGAATCAACTGACAACCTAGGCTATTTAGGTATAGGCTTTGACAGAAGGCTGACCTTTAGAAAACATGTCGAGAATATTATTCTTAAATGCAAAAAGGGCCTGTCTGCCATGAAAGCAGTAGCAGCTGCAGCTCATAATTTGCGGACAAACATGGACCTCTCTGTCGCTGTGGGCATAGGTCAGCTCAGAATATATGGACAAATGTGGATCTCCCCTTTTGTATGGACATGTGTCAGCTCAGAACATATGGACAAATGTGAATCTCCCCATTCGTATGGACATGTGTCAGCTCAGAATTTATGGACAAATGTGGACCTTCCCTTTTGTATGGACATGTGTCAGCTCAGAATTTATGGACAAATGTGGACTTTCCCTTTTGTATGGACATGTGTCAGCTCAGAATTTATGGACGAATATGGATCTTCCCTTTTGTATGGACACGTGTCAGCTCAGAATTTATGGACGAATATGGATCTTCCTGTTACTGTAGGCATGTGTCAGCTCAGAGTTTATGGACATGCTGGGAGCTTCCTCTTCTACGGAGGATTCTTTGTTTGTTCTGGGTGCATTTTGTCTGAAGGTGTGGTAGGTGAACGGGTACCGAAAGACAGCCAAGACAAGGTGGAGCGTAACGCTCATTCCGTGCACAATACGAAACAGATAACGAATTGTCAACAGAAGTGTCTGCTTTAGACGTCATAGATACCAAATAACTAATGCACAGAAGCAAACTCCACAGGTGGCTTTCAGCAGGAAAAATGCATTGGATATGTCTGAAAAAGACATGTATTGAAAATTCACTCACCTTTTTCCGCACTGCGCATCGAATAAGCGTTGCACACTGTTTGATGTTTTCTTCGTGTTTTCACTTGCTTTCAGTTATGGTGCGACCTGTTTCAGTCTTCAGTTCACTTCACACGGCATTAGGTTTTATATATGTGTGTGTGTGTGTGTGTGTGTGTGTGTGTGTGTGTGTGTGTGTGTTGTGTGTGTGTGTGTGTGTGAAAATAAGGTTTAAAAAACAGTCTACAAATTTGTTTCTAGCTTTGCGCTATCGTCAGGATGATTTTGGTTTGCCCACCGCCGGTGTTATATAGCGTGTGGGCTCCCGTTTGCGGTTGTTTGCACGTGCTGGTTGGCTGCACGTGTTTTTTGACGCCAACCAGCACGTGCAAACAACCGCAAACGGGAGCCCACACGCTATATAACACCGGCGGTGGGCAAACCAAAATCATCCTGACGATAGCGCAAAGCTAGAAACAAATTTGTAGACTGTTTTTTAAACCTTATTTTAACCTTATTTTAACAAATGTTGCTCCCCAAGGGATTGAGCACTCTCAAAATCGTTTTAGGAATTATAATTACATTGATCTTATATATATATATATATATATATATATATATATATATGCTCTTGGAATACGTCCCTCCTTCACACAGCCCCCCCCCCCCCCCCCCCTTCCACTCTCCCTCAACATACTGAAGGCGTGGTGGATATTGATGCAGAAGAATTTCAGCTCTCTGAATTTCCACAGAGTCTGCTAAGGATATTTCAGACTTCTGGGTTTTTTTCTCCTTTCGATCATGTCTTTTAGGGAGGAGGGGTTGGGGGTGGAGGAGGGCGTGGTCAAATGGTTTGAGCGTTTGCCTACCTGCGGAACTGGCGGTCGTGAGTTCGAACCATACGTAGAGTCGAATGTTTTTCGGCTTGAAAAGCCTGTCCGTCCAGCGGGCAGAAAATGGGTACCTGATTCAGTTCAGGGCAGGTTAAAGGCGGCGGAAGGAGAGGGCTGGGTTCTGCCTTCTACCATGACTTGCACTAGACACGGTGATACTCTTGACAGTTCATTGTTGTTTATTTAGTACTGCACAGAATCTGTCTTTCATTGAGCTGTTGTTGGTGGTGGTGGTGGTTTTGTCCTTTTTGCCGTTGTTGTTTTCTTTGCTTTCTTTTTTTTTTTTTTTTTTTTTTTTTTTTTTTACAGATGTCCATTGTTTTGTTCGTGTTTAAGTGGGTAAATAAGTTTGTGTAACGTATATGTGTGCTTCCAGAAATGTATGTGTGTGTGTGTGAGCTTGCGTGTGTCTTTGTGTGTGTGTGCAAGTGTGTGTGTATGAATGTGTTTGTGCATGCGTGTGAGCGCACACGCGCTCGTCTGTATGTGTGCGTACATACACTCGCGTGTGCGTGTGTGTGAGTGTGCGTGAGTGTGTGCGTGCGTGCGTGCGTGTGTGTGTGTGTGTGTGTGTGTGTGTGTGTGTGTGTGTGTGTGTGTGTGTGTGTGTGAGAGAGAGAGAGAGAGAGAGAAGAGTAAGTGAATGACCGCGCGCGCGCGCGCGCGCGCGCGGTGTGTGTGTGTGTGTGTGTGTGTGTGTGTGTGTGTGTGTGTGTGTGGTGCAAACCTGTGTGTATGTGTTTAAGATCAACATCTACATCAAATCAAATTCTTGAAAAGAATGGAAAGGAGGGTCACATGCCTGGAGATGTCATCCTTTGATACACCTTTTCTCAAAACGATTAAAAAAAAAAATTGCTGTCATTTCTAATAAAACTCGCAAAGTGGTGTGTATTAGTCGCACATGAGTCATTGGAGGCAAATTGTGCTTTTCATTAGATAGTCACAGTCAATTTCAAGAGCTTTCGTCAGGACAACTAGAAGGCCTGTCTCTAAGCCCTAATTACGTCTATGATTAGATAGGCACAGACATTTCCAAAAACTTTATCGGGGCAGCTGGAAGGCCTGTCTTTCAGCTGTAATTACGTCTCTCGCTGGATAGTCACAGTCATTTCCAAAAGCTTTCGTCAGGGCAACTTGAAGGCCTGTCTTTAAGCTCTGATTACGTTTCTCATTAGATAGTTACAGCCATTTCCAAAAGCGTTCGTCAGGGCAACTAGATGGCCTGTATGTAAGCTGTCATTGCATCTCTCATTAGTTACAGCCATTTCCAAAAGCGTTCGTCAGGGAAACTGGAAGGCCTGTCTCTAAGCTCTAATTACGTCTCTTATTAATAGTCAATTCCAAGAGCTTTCATCAGGGCAACTAGAAGGCCTGTCTCTAAGCTCTAATTACGTCTCTCATTAGTCACAGTCAATTCCAAGAGCTTTCATCAGGGCAACTAGAAGGCCTGTCTGTAAGCTGTAATTGCATTTCTTATCAGTTACAGCCATTTTCAAAAGCGTTCATCAGGGCAACTAGATGGCCTGCCTGTAAGCTGTAATTGCATTTCCCATCAGTTACAGCCATTTTCAAAAGCGTTCGTCAGGGCAACTAGATGGCCTGTCTGTAAGCTGTAATTGCATTTCTCATCAGTTACAGTCATGTTCAAAAGCGTTCGTCAGGGCAACTAGATGGCCTGTCTGTAAGCTGTAATTGCATTTCTCATCAGTTACAGCCATGTTCAAAAGCGTTCGTCAGGGCAACTAGATGGCCTGTCTGTAAGCTGTAATTGCATTTCTCATCAGTTACAGCCATTTTCAAAAGCGTTCGTCAGGGCCACTAGATGGCCTGTCTGTAAGCTGTAATTGCATTTCTCATCAGTTACAGCCATTTTCAAAAGTGTTCGTCAGGGCAACTAGATGGCCTGTCTGTAAGCTGTAATTGCATTTCTTATCAGTTACAGCCATGTTCAAAAGCGTTCGTCAGGGCAACTAGATGGCCTGTCTGTAAGCTGTAATTGCATTTCTTATCAGTTACAGCCATTTCCAAAAGCGTTCGTCAGGGCCACTAGATGGCCTGTCTGTAAGCTGTAATTGCATTTCTTATCAGTTACAGCCATGTTCAAAAGCGTTCGTCAGGACCACTAGATGGCCTGTCTGTAAGCTGTAATTGCATTTCTTATCAGTTACAGCCATGTTCAAAAGCGTTTGTCAGGGCCACTAGATGGCCTGTCTGTAAGCTGTAATTGCATTTCTTATCAGTTACAGCCATTTCCAAAAGCGTTCGTCAGGGCCACTAGATGGCCTGTCTGTAAGCTGTAATTGCATTTCTTATCAGTTACAGCCATGTTCAAAAGCGTTCGTCAGGACCACTAGATGGCTTGTCTGTAAGCTGTAATTGCATTTCTTATCAGTTACAGCCATGTTCAAAAGCGTTCGTCAGGGCAACTAGATGGCCTGTCTGTAAGCTGTAATTGCATTTCTCATCAGTTACAGCCATTTTCAAAAGTGTTCGTCAGGGCAACCAGATGGCCTGTCTGTAAGCTGTAATTGCATTTCTTATCAGTTACAGCCATTTCAAAAGCGTTCGTCAGGGCAACTAGATGGCCTGTCTGTAAGCTGTAATTGCATTTCTCATCAGTTACAGCCATTTTCAAAAGCGTTCGTCAGGGCCACTAGATGGCCTGTCTGTAAGCTGTAATTGCATTTCTCATCAGTTACAGCCATTTTCAAAAGCGTTCGTGAGGGCAACTAGATGGCCTGTCTGTAAGCTGTAATTGCATTTCTCATCAGTTACAGCCATTTTCAAAAGCGTTCGTCAGGGCCACTAGATGGCCTGTCTGTAAGCTGTAATTGCATTTCTTATCAGTTACAGCCATTTTCAAAAGCTTTCGTCAGGGCCACTAGATGGCCTCTCTGTAAGCTGTAATTGCATTTCTCATCAGTTACAGCCATTTTCAAAAGCGTTCGTCAGGGCAACTAGATGGCCTGTCTGTAAGCTGTAATTGCATTTCTCATCAGTTACAGCCATTTTCAAAAGCGTTCGTCAGGGCAACTAGATGGCCTGTCTGTAAGCTGTAATTGCATTTCTCATCAGTTACAGCCATTTTCAAAAGCGTTCGTCAGGGCAACTAGATGGCCTGTCTGTAAGCTGTAATTGCATTTCTCATCAGTTACAGCCATTTTCAAAAGCGTTCGTCAGGGCAACTAGATGGCCTGTCTGTAAGCTGTAATTGCATTTTCATCAGTTACAGCCATTTTCAAAAGCGTTCGTCAGGGCAACTAGATGGCCTGTCTGTAAGCTGTAATTGTATTTCTCATCAGTTACAGCCATTTTCAAATGTGTTCGTCAGGGCCACTAGATGGCCTGTCTGTAAGCTGTAATTGCATTTCTTATCAGTTACAGCCATTTTCAAAAGCGTTCGTCAGGGCAACTAGATGGCCTGTCTGTAAGCTGTAATTGCATTTCTTATCAGTTACAGCCATGTTCAAAAGCGTTCGTCAGGGCAACTAGATGGCCTGTCTGTAAGCTGTAATTGCATTTCTTATCAGTTACAGCCATTTTCAAAAGCGTTCGTCAGGGCAACTAGATGGCCTGTCTGTAAGCTGTAATTGCATTTCTCATCAGTTACAGCCATTTTCAAAAGCGTTCGTCAGGGCAACTAGATGGCCTGTCTGTAAGCTGTAATTGCATTTCTTATCAGTTACAGCCATTTTCAAAAGCGTTCGTCAGGGCAACTAGATGGCCTCTCTGTAAGCTGTAATTGCATTTCTTATCATTTACAGCCATTTTCAAAAGCGTTCGTCAGGGCCACTAGATGGCCTGTTTGTAAGCTGTAATTGCATTTCTCATCAGTTACAGCCATTTTCAAAAGCGTTCGTCAGGGCAACTAGATGGCCTGTCTGTAAGCTGTAATTGCATTTCTCATCAGTTACAGCCATTTTCAAAAGCGTTCGTCAGGGCAACTAGATGGCCTGTCTGTAAGCTGTAATTGCATTTCTCATCAGTTACAGCCATTTTCAAAAGCGTTCGTCAGGGCAACTAGATGGCCTGTCTGTAAGCTGTAATTGCATTTCACATCAGTTACAGCCATTTTCAAAAGCGTCGTCAGGGCCACTAGATGGCCTGTCTGTAAGCTGTAATTGCATTTCTTATCAGTTACAGCCATTTTCAAAAGCGTTCGTCAGGGCAACTAGATGGCCTGTCTGTAAGCTGTAATTGCATTTCTTATCAGTTCAGCCATGTTCAAAAGCGTTCGTCAGGGCAACTAGATGGCCTGTCTGTAAGCTGTAATTGCATTTCTTATCAGTTACAGCCATGTTCAAAAGCGTTCGTCAGGGCAACTAGATGGCCTGTCTGTAAGCTGTAATTGCATTTCTTATCAGTTACAGCCATTTTCAAAAGCGTTCGTCAGGGCCACTAGATGGCCTGTCTGTAAGCTGTAATTGCATTTCTCATCAGTTACAGCCATTTTCAAAAGCGTTCGTCAGGGCAACTAGATGGCCTGTCTGTAAGCTGTAATTGTATTTCTTATCAGTTACAGCCATTTTCAAAAGCGTTCGTCAGGGCAACTAGATGGCCTGTCTGTAAGCTGTAATTGCATTTCTCATCAGTTACGGCCATGTTCAAAAGCGTTCGTCAGGGCAACTAGATGGCCTGTCTGTAACCTGTAATTGCATTTCTCATCAGTTACAGCCATTTTCAAAAGCGTTCGTCAGGGCCACTAGATGGCCTGTCTGTAAGCTGTAATTGCATTTCTTATCAGTTATAGCCATTTTCAAAAGCGTTCGTCAGGGCCACTAGATGGCCTGTCTGTAAGCTGTAATTGCATTTCTTATCAGTTACAGCCATTTTCAAAAGCGTTCGTCAGGGCAACTAGATGGCCTGTCTGTAAGCTGTAATTGCATTTCTCATCAGTTACAGCCATTTTCAAAAGCGTTCGTCAGGGCAACTAGATGGCTTGTCTGTAAGCTGTAATTGCATTTCTTATCAGTTACAGCCATTTTCAAAAGCGTTCGTCAGGGCAACTAGATGGCCTGTCTGTAAGCTGTAATTGCATTTCTCATCAGTTACAGCCATTTTCAAAAGCGTTCGTCAGGGCCACTAGATGGCCTGTCTGTAAGCTGTAATTGCATTTCTCATCAGTTACAGCCATTTTCAAAAGCGTTCGTCAGGGCCACTAGATGGCCTGTCTGTAAGCTGTAATTGCATTTCTCATCAGTTACAGCCATTTTCAAAAGCGTTCGTCAGGGCCACTAGATGGCCTGTCTGTAAGCTGTAATTGCATTTCTTATCAGTTACAGCCATTTTCAAAAGCGTTCGTCAGGGCAACTAGATGGCCTGTCTGTAAGCTGTAATTGCATTTCTCATCAGTTACAGCCATTTTCAAAAGCGTTCGTCAGGGCCACTAGATGGCCTGTCTGTAAGCTGTAATTGCATTTCTCATCAGTTACAGCCATTTTCAAAAGCGTTCGTCAGGGCAACTAGATGGCCTGTCTGTAAGCTGTAATTGCATTTCTCATCAGTTACAGCCATTTTCAAAAGCGTTCGTCAGGGCCACTAGATGGCCTGTCTGTAAGCTCTGCTTGGCGGCAACCTCGATCCACAGGCCCTTCATTCATTGATGGACATCAGAAGTGGCAAATCATGCAACCCCTGCCCCCCCCCCCCCCCTTCCTCCCAACCTCCTTTCTCCCACCCCTCTACACCCCGCTGCTAACCCACCTCTAACCGTCTAGGCGTAGGACTCTTTTACATAGGAGTTTCGAAACAACATCTGATATCGAAGTAAATGGGCAGCAAACATTTTCCTGTATATCCCGTTTGACATACTCTCGGAAGAAGAAGATTTCGAAGCTAATTCGCGTTTGAACTCGTTTCCCGACATACTTTTGTCTTGCGAAATAGCTCTTTCTTTCAATGCGCATCGTGAGCCACTGAGTAGCGTTGCTGGTATTCACGTGACTATGTCTCGCTCGGAACTCAAATTGCAGGCAAGAATCGTACAGGCCTGCTTCACATAGTTAATGATAAAAAAAAAACCTTTGTTTCCGACAGGTCGACCCCGCGGCCACTGAACCTGTGGGGTGCAATATTGAAGAGTGAAAGTGGCAGGCATTAAAAAATAAATAAATAAATAAAAACAGCAGGCGAATGTCAGTTATGAATAATTTTATGCTTCAGTCGAACTGGTAATGGTGCAGTGCAACAGCTCGAATGCGTGGCTTTGTGTGTATGTGTGTGTGTGTGTGTGTGTGTGTGTGTGTGTGTGTGTGTGTGTGTGTGTGTGTGTGTGTGTGTGTGTGTGTGTGTGTGTGTGTGTGTGTGTGTGTGTGTGTGTGTGTGTTTTGTTTGATCGTGTGACATGTGTTTAAACAAAGCGTTTCAAAATACTCATTGCTCTTGATTGTGTGGGGTTTTTTGATGAGTAGATAATGCACGTGACAATAGTGTCCTTTGACATACACCCTGGACGCCACTGTATGCATCTTTAAAGACATTGAGTGTGCCGGGAGATAGGTCAGGATTGGCCACACGATTCAGGAGTTCAAACAACGGACAGATAAGGACAAACGGCGCGATCAGAATGTGTGTTCAACATTCTGTCTGTACTCATTCATACACCACGTGGCTGAATCTATCAAGCAGTGAACTGAGCTATCTTCTCTGAGTAAAACGTCCTTGAAACAAAGCCGTCTTGTACCGAAGACGTAAATTTGGATTTTACAGTCGCCCGCGTGGTTACTCTTCTCTCTCTCTCTCTCTCTCTCTCTCTCTCTCTCTCTCTCTCTCTCTCTCTCTCTCGCTCTCTCTCTCTCTCTCTCTCTCTCTCTCTCTACACACACACACACACACACACACACACACACACACACACACACACACACACACACACACACCGGATTCAGATTAGGCATAAATGATTTAAAGATAAATAGACGCTACAGGAAAAATGATTCTGAGGATATGCAGTGCCCATTTTGTAAGAATAGTGGAGATGAGCTACATTTTTTCTTTCGATGCGAAGCTTACGAATTACTTAGAGATAAACATATATCAGAGCATTTAAAGGTTAACTGGTCAACCGAGGTATAAAGTGCCGACATTTATTGTGTAGTGGGGAAATCAGAGTCATTCGTGATATAGCTATGCAACAGGGAAGAACATATTATTGCTACAAATTTAAGTTGATTCCTATCACCCGTCTGTTTGGATAGCCACTACATTGTTTACGTGTACCTATGTAAACAGGCTGGAGGCCTAACATTAAAACATTGTCATTGTCATTGTGTGTGTGTGTGTGTCTCTCTCCTCTCTCTCTCTCTCTCTCTCTCTCTCTCTCTCTGTGAGTGAGTGAGTGAGTGTGTGTGTGTGTGTGTGTGTGTGTGTGTGTGTGTGTGTGTGTGTGTGTGTGTGTGTGTGACAAGCTTAGTTGTGACAATGCTATGCAGTAAAAATAGATAAAAGTATATTTAACACTGATAAAGAAGTAGTCTTCGTTGCTTGCTCTGTGGTCCCAGAAAGAGGCCCGGTATACAATGATAAATTGATCAAAGATGGTGTCCTAATAATGGAAGAAGCCGTATTGCAAAAGTTTGAAAAAGAAATAGATACACTTTATTTTATGGTTATGGGAGATTTGAATGCCAGAGCAGGTTACAAACAAGCTGAAAATGAAATTATGACAAACTATGTTAGCTGTATGGTGAACGTCAATGTGGATGACGACATTTATACACGTTGCTCTAATGCAAGGTTCACACTATGCCATATCGTGGCCCGACTCGGGTTTATCTCGCTCGACTGAGAAAAATGATGGTCTTGATCAGTTTCCATGTAGTCCTGCACAGGAAGTGTCTCCCGACTACTCAAACCAGTGTCAACTGACGCCGCTTGCTGCTAGGACTCCCTCCCTGTCAATATAGAATGATAATAAACGCAATATGTCCCCGCCTGTTTTTCTACCCCTCGCAGGAAGTCTCGATAACGTGCACGCAGTTTGAATCGGTCAGAACCAGTCTTAACTTGTTTTATCGGGTCGGCTTTTTTCCCGCCACAATTCGATTCAAAGTCATGATGGGTCCTGATTGGTCCGCACTAGTCTACCGCTTGGCACCCTTGGTCACCGTTCGTCTGCACTGGTTTGGGTATTCCAAAACAACATCCGGCCTCCTTATCTATGAAACTAGTGCAGACGAGTGCAAACTTTTTCAACCGATTAGTCAATAATAAATAGGAATAGATAGGACTACATAGGTGTAGATAGGAATAACATGATTAGTCTCGATTAGCCATGTTATACCGGACCCCAGCAGACACGTTTATCCGACTTGTTAAAACCAACAGGATTCCGACCTACATTTGAGTCCTGCCAAGACTAGGACTAGTGTGAACCTTGCATAAGGATTCAGTTATCAACAATTTTGGTAAAACATTGATGGATTTCTGTATCGAGTTTTTATAGAGGCAGCAGAACATACAATGACTGGTTTGATAATGAGTGCGAACGAAAGAAACAGGAAGTTAAAAGGTTATTAAAAAGATTTCAGAGATGCAAAACAGCCAAGGATAAAAGTAAGAAAAGAGAAGAATACGCTGTATCACGTAAAGAGTATGTTACGCTAAGGAAAACAAAGGAACTGGAGTTTAAAGAAAGTAATTTAAGAAACTAAAAAGTTCAGTCAATGATTCTAAAATGTTCTGGTCAGTGATAAGATCTGTCAACAAAAAGAGTTTTGTGTATAACGAAATCTCAGTTCAACAGTGGCATGACCATTTTGGGGGCATTTTTCCTAGTTTTGATGATATAATTAAAGAAGAAGAGACCTGTGTGGTAGAAGAGAATGAAATTGAGCCATTATTTAATCAACCTATATCCAGTGAAGAAGTCATTGCTGGTATTAAACAATTAAAATTAGGAAAGAGTGCAGGACCAGATTGAATCATAGCAGAAATGTTGAAGAATGCAAACACAACTATAATCGATTTCCTTGTTCATTTATTCGCCCAACTTTTTGATAATGGTATCTTTCCATTCCATCAGAGTGGGCTAACTCTATTATTGTACCAACTTATAAACCAAAAAGGAGACGTAAGCAATCCCGACAACTATCGTGAAGTATCACTTACCAGCATTTTAAGTAAAATCTACACTTACATACTAAATACAAGATTAACTGAATGGGCTGAAACTGAAGAAAAAATAGTGGAAGAACAAGCAGGTTTTAGAACCAGTTACAGCACCATAGACCATATATTTACACTATATTCTTTGATTCAAAAAACACTACTTTGTAAGTCGAAGCTCTACATTGCATTTGTAGATTTCAAGAAGGCCTTTGACTCGGTAAATTGGAATGCTCCGTGGAATGTACTCCGTAAAAGTGATGTTAATAGCAAATTGTACATGGCTATTAGAGGGGTCTACAACTCAGTACTTGCATGTGTGCGTGTGAAGAGTGAGTATCCAGGATTATTTTGATTGTCCAAATGGAGTAAAACAAGGATGCTTGTTGAGTCCACAGTTGCTTTCTTTTTGTTATAAACGAACTGGCTGTGGAATGGTCCTGCAAAGGAAGACATGGTATCCAGATAATACCTGGGGCAGTTGAATAAGTTTTATTACTGTATGCTGACGATGTTGTCCTTCTGTCCGGAACAGTTGTAGGTTTGCAAAACCAACTAAATGTATTGAAAGAAGAAGCAGATCGCTTAGGTTTATCAGTTAACTTGGAATAATGTGGTCTTTAGAATGGGTGGCCACCTATCAGTGCATGAAAAATGGTCTTATGGAAATGCAGATGTTCAAGTAGTTAATGCATATAAATATCTTGGGATATTTTCAACAAAATTAACTTTCCGTTACGCATGGGAAGAATCTCTAAGAAAAGGGAAAAAAGGTACTATTAAAATTCTGAAATCCCTGAAAAAACTGAATTGTACAGACTGTTGTATATTTTGGAAAATGTTTAGTACACAGATAAAACCTCTTCTTACATATACAGCTGAAATTTGGGGCTTACATGAAAATTCGCAGATGGAAAAAGTGCATACGTATGCTATGAAGTGTTTCCTTCAAGTACCTATTCATTATTCCAACATCGTTTTATATGCAGAGATGGGCAGATACCCTTTGTATATAAGTACATTTGTGAAATGTATTAAGTACTGGTTGAAGATCTTGAAGCTACCCCAGTCCCATTTGAGCAGGCAAGCCTATGATATGATGCTTTTAGAAATGGAAAAAGGTAAAGAAAACTGGGCTTATAAAGTAAATACAGTTCTTTCAGAACAGGGTTTTGGAATAGTGTGGATGACCCAGGAAGTAGGAAATGAGCAACAGATCATTGCGGAATTTAAAGACAGGCTAATTTGTTCTTTTATACAGACTTGGCACTCAGATATGGAAAGTAAAGAAAAATACCGCTGGTTTTTCTCAATTAGAAATGAGTTTAATTTTGAAAAGTTTCTCAATGTCATAACAGATAAATGGCACAGAATAAATTACGCAAGATTTAGGTTGAGAACTTTAGGTTTTAATGCGAACAAAAGATGGTTTGAATATGAACCATCCACAGAATCTCCTTGTCCTGCATGCAGACACATTGTTGATGACGGAGAACACTTTCTGTTCCACTGTACTGCTTATAATGAAGTGCGGACCAATTGTTCTTTTTCCAGTTAGATATAGCGAAAAGACAAAATGTTGCTGTCGTATTATCATCAGATGATGAACTTGTAATTAAATCAGTTGCAAAATTCATCGCGGAAGCATTGAAAATTAGACAGATGAAGGATAGTGAAATTTAAGATAATGCATTATTAGAGATATATGAATGGATGTTATCATTCATCGCATGTGGAAGAGATCAGTAAGATACAATGTCATTATTTGATTGAGTGGATGGTCGAGTCAGTCTTAAGATTGTTTTTTTACCTTACTGCATTACTCCTGTGCGTAAGGACATAAGGAAATGTTACGATTTTTTAAAATCTTTTTTTCTTGACTTAGTAACTTTTTTTTAATGATTATTTTTTTTAATTCAAATAAGTCCATACAGTACAATACATTAGAAAATAGAATAAGATTTTTTTAATCCAAATAAACGGCAGATAAAGAAGAAATCAGTACACCAAACACAACGACAATACCATTCTACATTTTTAAGACACACGGTTACAGCCTCTTTACGTGGTACAGAGAGAGAGAGAGGAGAGAGAGAGAGAGAGAGAGAGAGAGAGAGAGAGCATATGAGGCAAGCCGAGTGCATTATGACATTTTGCATATTGTCTTTGTTTTGTTTATATATATATACATATATACATACACATATGTATACATACACATACATATATATGCACATATACATATGTACATATACACATACATACACATATATAAGGTTCTGTATTATGTCCAAAGGGCTGTTTTAGGCGGTGTAACAGTTTTAGGGCGCTATGATCATACTTATACTAGTACAATGTACAGTGTCATAATCATTCGTAATTAATTCTAGGCCTGCTAACATCGGCGTATATGGGTGCCATTTGGAAAGAAAATCGTTATGTACAAAATTTTTTCGAGCAATGTATTCTTCAGTTTTATATCTGTATTTCAACTTATTAAGAAATACTTGCAGTCTGAGTGATTTCTGTTCTGTTCTACACTGATATGGATAGTGTTTCGCAAATAATACAATAAAAGAAAATACATGGTCTATATGTATATCTTTATAAAATCCAACTATGGCTAATGGTTCAGTTATCTGCAAATTAAACGCACACATACATTTTTCATTCATCAAATCCACCAGCGTTTCCCAAAAACATTGTATGACCGTACAATACCAAAACATATGTATGATACTGTCCTTAACAGAGGTACAGAAAGTACTAACATCGCTGTTCAATATATCCTTTTTTTCAGCACCACATTAGCACCAAGACATCTGTGTGTTATTCGTAACTGTAACCATTTCATTTTTATGTCAGAAATTTTACTCAGATAAAGAAAACAGTTTTTCCGGTCGTTCTCAAC
>CM065727.1:66128181-66138181 GCA_033310375.1 Conus canariensis
GTAAAGATATCATAATACAATTTGGAGCCTTTACTTATAACAAAAAGGTGTTTAAAGCACAATGATGAGTTGATGTACTTGTCATTTTTAAAGTGATACCAGACGTATTTACATAGTCCATTATAGTCGATTTATAGCCAGCAAAAGTGACAAAATCAATATTTACATTAAATTTTTCTTTAAAAAGTGCATGTGGCAAAAACTTTCCTTTATCATCAAGAAAGTGGGCGAGACAGTTAATATCTTTGCTACTTAGTTTTTTCGATACAATGCGCTTCTTTCCGATTTGAAATCGCTTATTATGGCATAACGGTTCGGCAAGAAGTTCAGTGGAGGTTTGCGGGGAACACTTGTAGTAAAAAAACTTTATATGCATCAAAAACTTCAGCCCAAAACTGATTATACTTGGTAAATTTGGAAACGAATTCTGGACCACATTTTTTCATAAGCGACCACTTATGGAAGTTATGCAACAGAATATTTCGCCATTTATGGGTTGACGTTTCAGCTCTACGTATCCAGGACAGCTTCAGAGATAAAACAAACGCTTTTAGGTCAGGAAGACCAATACCGCCATCTTTGATACTTTTATGTGCAGTTTTTCGGTTAATCTTATCTGTCTTCTTGTTCCAAACAAATTTGTAACAAGCCTGTTGACATGTTTGAAAAAATATGTCTGGTGGGTTTGGTAATAGTAACCAGAGGTGTGTCAACTTTGAGAGGATAAGAGATTTTAATATTGCTACCCTACCAAGGGGTGTTAACTGTCGTTTTACCCATATTATGAATAAGTGTTTGACATCTGCTAGTCTTTCCGAGTAATTTATATCTACACATTCTTTCAGGTCGTTAGTAAACCACACTCCTAATACTCGGAATTTAGATGGATTCCATTCCATACCTAAATGTTCCATATAACGGACTTCAGAATTTTTCTCACTTCCCAGCCAAACGGCATTAGGTTTTCCTACATTTATATGAAGGCCTGACACAGCACCAAACCTATCAAGAACATCTATACAGTTTTCAAAAGAACTCCTAACTCCTGCAAGTAAGAATTCTGAGTCATCGGCGTACTGAGAAATCTTGTGTTCAACATTATTCACTGAGATCCCATGGATACTAGAATTCTGTCTGACCATAACAGCCAATATTTCTACGCATAACACAAATATATAAGGACATAGAGGGTCTCCTTGTCTGCAGTCTCTTTTAATTTTAAACCAGTCCGAAACCTGACCATTTACAATTACACATGATTTGATATTTTTATAGAACGTACCTATCCACCTGCATATATCATCTTGAAAACCAAATGCTCTCAGTACTTTAAACATAAAGTTCCAATTTATCGAATCGAAAGCCTTTTCAAAATCTATATTCAAAAGCAATCCGGGTAGATTATGTTTGTCTAGATAAGCTATGATATCATATATTAACCTTAAATTATCTCCAACATATCTATTTCTGATAAACCCTATTCGATCTTCATCAGTTACATTTGGTAGAACTTGCTTTAACCGATTTGCTATACAGGATGATCCTATTTTATAAATTACATTTAGAAGTGAGATAGGTCTCCAGTTTTTTATGTATTGCCTTGGTTTATCACCTTTAGGGATAGAAGTTACAATTCCTTCTCTTTGTACACAAGATAGCTCTCCTTTTCTGAAACTCGCATTAAGCGCTCTTACAACAAATCCCCCTAATTTCTTCCAAAATGCTTTAAAGAATTCTGCACTAAAACCGTCTGTGCCTGGACTTTTATTATTTTTCATTTTACTCAGAGCATACGTAGCTTCTTCTAACGTTATTTCTCCCTCTAATCTTTGGCTGGGAGGTCTTGGGTTCAGTTCCCATGACACCCATTTCTTTGTGGGATTTCAAGTTTGTTTTAAGTGGATGTCTCCGCTCTGCCGAGTGCCCCTGTGGTGATTTTAATATGATGATCATTTCTATTCTCATTAACAGTGATATCATTATTGCTATGTTTTTTTAGATACAGCGTGACACGTGAATCTGGCTTTAAAGTTCCTGCCAGTTAGGTTGGACCAAAGGTGGGTTGTAGGCTCATCACTCAATGTTCCCATGAACAGATCGCGATTTCTGGTAAGAAGATGACCGGAACCCTAAAGGCAATGGCACAAGCAGATGAAAAGAGTTCCAGACGGACCTGATCGACGAGGAACAAATCTGAACTTCATGAGGCAATATGTTCCAACTTAACGAGGTTTCTTTGGAAAAGACATCTGTCAAACACACACCACACACACACACACACACACACACACACACACACACACACACACACAACACACACCAACACACACAACCACACACCATACACACGCAAGCACGCACAGACGCACGCACACCCCCCCCCCCCCACCACACACACACACACACACATACGCACACGCGCACACACACACACACACACACACACACACACACACACACACACCACACACACACACACACACACACGCACGCACACACACACAGCTGCACACCTTATCAAGACACCCACTCGTCAGGAGTTGCAATTTGCAGTCCCGCCAGCGCCAGAAATAGTTCTGACAGCACAAGGGCATATAGGATGACCTGGACGCGGCCCAGACCCTTAGGTGTAAGGAACTCGGGGCTGGAGCACTTGTCTGAGGGTTTGGGTGAGGTGGGGGGGGGGTCTTCTCTGAAGACCTTCTGCTGTCAAGCTCATGCAGGAGATTTGTTCCTACCACCCACCCTTATTGGTCTGCAGCAGGTTGGTGAGGAAGGTGTTCTGGTCGCGTCCATGATCTCCACCATCTTGCCGCCGATGAGTACAGCCATCCTGGCTCATACCAGGTCATGACGTCATGTAGCACCATGTAGCAGTTCCCGCCATAATACGCCATCCCTCGGGCAATCGGCACATCCTGAGAACAGACAGCAAGACTGAGAGAGTGTGACTGCAAATAAAGGGCGAAATACTCAGCCGTTAAAACGAACGTAACAGACACTGAAGTTTACAAGTACCACCTTTTGGTCTTTATTAGCTAGGGAAAAAGAGAGAAGAAGAAGAAAGAAAGAAGGAAAGAAAGAAAGAAAGAAAGAAGGAAAGAAGAGAACAATAACAAAAGAATAAGAGGGAGAGAAAAAAACAAGTGCTGGTAAGCAATCTTCAGTCACTGTCAAAAATGAAGATGTGGATCTATGTCACAAAGATGGGATCTGTCTGATTGATATATAATCTACCTTATCAAGATGGGCTTTATCCTGTTGCTATAAGGTTTTCCTCATCATCTGTCTGATTGATACATAATCTACCTCATCAAGATGGGCTTTATCCCGTTAATATAAGGTTTTCCTCATCGAGACAGCTCCGCTTCGTTAAAAAAGGAATCCACGTAATGAAGATAGGCTTTGTCTCATTGGAATAAGCCTCACCCATCATTGACATAGGCTTTGCCTCATTGGAATAAGCCTCACCCTTCATTACATAGGCTTTGACTCATTGGAATAAGCCTCACCCATCAATGACATAGGCTTTGCCTCATTGGAATAAGCCTCACCCTTCATTGCACAAGCTTTGCCTCATTGAATAAGCCTCACCCTTCATTGCACAAGCTTTGCCTCATTGGAATAAGCCTCACCCTTCATTGCATAGGCTTTGCCTCATTGGAATAAGCCTCACCCTTCATTGACATAGGCTTTGCCTCATTGGAATAAGCCTAACCCTTCATTGACATAGGCTTTGCCTCATTGGAATAAGCCTCACCCTTCATTGACATAGGCTTTGCCTCATTGGAATAAGCCTCACCCTTCATTGACATAGGCTTTGCCTCATTGGAATAAGCCTAACCCTTCATTGACATAGGTTTTGCCTCATTGGAATAAGCCTCACCCTTCATTGACATAGGCTTTGCCTCATTGGAATAAGCCTCACCCATCATTGACATAGGCTTTGCCTCATTGGAATAAGCCTCACCCACCATTGGCATAGGCTTTGCCTCATTGGAATAAGCCTAACCCATCATTGACATAGGCTTTGCCTCACTGGAATAAGCCTCACCCATCATTGACATAGGCTTTGCCTCATTGGAATAAGCCTCACCCTTCATTGACATCCATCATTGACATAGGCTTTGCCTCATTGGAATAATCCTCACCATCATTGACATAGGCTTTGCCTCATTGGAATAAGCCTCACCCTTCATTGACATAGGCTTTGCCTCATTGGAATAAGCCTCACCCATCATTGACATAGGCTTTGCTTCATTGGAATAAGCCTCACCCATCATTGACATAGGCTTTGCCTCATTGGAATAAGCCTCACCCATCATTGACATAGGCTTTGCCTCATTGGAATAAGCCTCACCCATCATTGACATAGGCTTTGCCTCATTGGAATAAGCCTCACCCTTCATTGTCATCCATCATTGACATAGGCTTTGCCTCATTGGAATAAGCCTCACCCTTCATTGAACTCCATCATTGACATAGGCTTTGCCTCATTGGAATAAGCCTCACCCTTCATTGACATATGCTTTGCCTCATTGGAATAAGCCTCACCCTTCATTGACATAGGCTTTGCCTCATTGGAATAAGCCTCACCCATCATTGACATAGGCTTTGCCTCATTGGAATAAGCCTCACCCATCATTGACATAGGCTTTGCCTCATTGGAATAAGCCTCACCCATCATTGACATAGGTTTTGCCTCATTGGAATAATCCTCACCCTTCATTGACATAGGCTTTGCCTCACTGGAATAAGCCTCGCCCTTCAATGCATAGGCTTTGCCTCATTGGAATATGTCTCACCCTTCTAATATTGCATATGCTTTGTCTCATTGGATTAAGTCTCACCCTTCTATATTGCATAGGCTTTGCCTCATAGGAATAAGTCTCACCCTTCAATATTGCATAGGCTTTGCCACATTGGAATAAGTCTCATCCTTCAATATTGCATAGGCTTTGCCTCACTGGAATAAGCCTAACCCTTCATTGACATAGGCTTTGCCTCATTGGAATAAGCCTCACCCTTCATTGACATAGGCTTTGCCTCATTGGAATAAGCCTCACCCATTATTGACATAGGCTTTGCTTCATTGGAATAAGCCTCACCCATCATTGACATAGGCTTTGCCTCATTGGAATAAGCCTCACCCTTCATTGACATAGGCTTTGCCTCATTGGAATAAGCCTCACCCTTCATTGACATAGGCTTTGCTTCATTGGAATATGTCTCACCCTTCATTGACATAGGCTTTGCCTCATTGGAATAAGCCTCACCCATCATTGACATAGGCTTTGCCTCATTGGAATAAGCCTCACCCATCGTTGACATAGGCTTTGCCTCATTGGAATAAGCCTCACCCTTCATTGTCATCCATCATTGGCATAGGCTTTGCCTCATTGGAATAAGCCTCACCCTTCATTGACATCCATCATTGACATAGGCTTTGCCTCATTGGAATAAGCCTCACCCTTCATTGACATATGCTTTGCCTCATTGGAATAAGCCTCACCCTTCATTGACATAGGCTTTGCCTCATTGGAATAAGCCTCACCCATCATTGACATAGGCTTTGCCTCATTGGAATAAGCCTCACCCATCATTGACATAGGCTTTGCCTCATTGGAATAAGCCTCACCCATCATTGACATAGGTTTTGCCTCATTGGAATAATCCTCACCCTTCATTGACATAGGCTTTGCCTCACTGGAATAAGCCTCGCCCTTCAATGCATAGGCTTTGCCTCATTGGAATATGTCTCACCCTTCATATTGCATAAGCTTTGTCTCATTGGCATTAAGTCTCACCCTTCTATATTGCATAGGCTTTGCCTCATAGGAATAAGTCTCACCCTTCAATATGCATAGGCTTTGCCACATTGGAATAAGTCTCATCCTTCAATATTGCATAGGCTTTGCCTCACTGGAATAAGCCTAACCCTTCATTGACATAGGCTTTGCCTCATTGGAATAAGCCTCACCCTTCATTGACATAGGCTTTGCCTCATTGGAATAAGCCTCACCCATTATTGACATAGGCTTTGCTTCATTGGAATAAGCCTCACCCATCATTGACATAGGCTTTGCCTCATTGGAATAAGCCTCACCCTTCATTGACATAGGCTTTGCCTCATTGGAATAAGCCTCACCCTTCATTGACATAGGCTTTGCTTCATTGGAATATGTCTCACCCTTCATTGACATAGGCTTTGCCTCATTGGAATAAGCCTCACCCATCATTGACATAGGCTTTGCCTCATTGGAATAAGCCTCACCCATCGTTGACATAGGCTTTGCCTCATTGGAATAAGCCTCACCCTTCATTGTCATCCATCATTGACATAGGCTTTGCCTCATTGGAATAAGCCTCACCCTTCATTGACATCCATCATTGACATAGGCTTTGCCTCATTGGAATAAGCCTCACCCTTCATTGACATATGCTTTGCCTCATTGGAATAAGCCTCACCCTTCATTGACATAGGCTTTGCCTCATTGGAATAAGCCTCACCCATCATTGACATAGGCTTTGCCTCATTGGAATAAGCCTCACCCATCATTGACATAGGCTTTGCCTCATTGGAATAAGCCTCACCCATCATTGACATAGGTTTTGCCTCATTGGAATAATCCTCACCCTTCATTGACATAGGCTTTGCCTCACTGGAATAAGCCTCGCCCTTCAATGCATAGGCTTTGCCTCATTGGAATATGTCTCACCCTTCAATATTGCATATGCTTTGTCTCATTGGATTAAGTCTCACCCTTCTATATTGCATAGGCTTTGCCTCATAGGAATAAGTCTCACCCTTCAATATTGCATAGGCTTTGCCACATTGGAATAAGTCTCATCCTTCAATATTGCATAGGCTTTGCCTCACTGGAATAAGCCTAACCCTTCATTGACATAGGCTTTGCCTCATTGGAATAAGCCTCACCCTTCATTGACATAGGCTTTGCCTCATTGGAATAAGCCTCACCCATTATTGACATAGGCTTTGCCTCATTGGAATAAGCCTCACCCATCATTGACATAGGCTTTGCCTCATTGGAATAAGCCTCACCCATCATTGACATAGGCTTTGCCTCATTGGAATAAGCCTCACCCTTCATTGACATAGGCTTTGCCTCATTGGAATAAGCCTCACCTTTCATTGCACAAGCTTTGCCTCATTGGAATAAGCCTCGCCCTTCAATGCATAGGCTTTGCCTCATTGGAATATGTCTCACCCTTCAATATTGCATATGCTTTGTCTCATTGGATTAAGTTTCACCCTTCTATATTGCATAGGCTTTGCCTCGTAGGAATAGTCTCACCCTTCAATATTGCATAGGCTTTGCCACATTGGAATAAGTCTCATCCTTCAATATTGCATAGGCTTTGCCTCATTGGAATAGGCCTCACCCTTCATTGACATAGGCTTTGCTTCATTGGAATAAGCCTCACCCTTCATTGACATAGGCTTTGCTTCATTGGAATATGTCTCACCCTTCATTGACATAGGCTTTGCCTCATTGGAATAAGCCTCACCCATCATTGACATAGGCTTTGCCTCATTGGAATAAGCCTCACCCTTCATTGACATAGGCTTTGCCTCATTGGAATAAGCCTCACCCTTCATTGCACAAGCTTTGCCTCATTGGAATAAGCCTCACCCTTCATTGACATAGGCTTTGCCTCATTGGAATAGGCCTCACCCCTCATTGACATAGGCTTTGCTTCATTGGAATAAGCCTCACCCTTCATTGACATAGGCTTTGCTTCATTGGAATATGTCTCACCCTTCATTGACATAGGCTTTGCCTCATTGGAATAAGCCTCACCCATCATTGACATAGGCTTTGCCTCATTGGAATAAGCCTCACCCTTCATTGACATAGGCTTTGCCTCATTGGAATAAGCCTCACCCTTCATTGCACAAGCTTTGCCTCATTGGAATAAGCCTCACCCTTCATTGACATAGCTTTGCCTCATTGGAATAAGCCTCACCCATCATTGACATAGGCTTTGCCTCATTAGAATAAACCTCACTCTTCATTGACATAGGCTTTGCCTCCTTGGAATAATCCTCACCCTTCAATACATAGGCTTTGCCTCATTGGAATAAGCCTCACCCTTCAGTGCATAGGCTTTGTCTCATTGGAATAAGCCTCACCCTTCATTGACATAGGCTTTGCTTCATTGGAATATGTCTCACCCTTCAATATTGCATAGGCTTTGCCTCATTGGAAGAAGTTTCACCCTTCAATATTGCATAGGCTTTGCCTCATTGAAATAAGCCTCACCCTTTAATATTGCATAGGCTTTGTCTCATTGGAATAAGTCTCACTCGTCATTGCACAAGCTTTGCCTCATTGGAATAAGCCTCACCCTTCATTGACATAGGATCTCTCTCATCAACACTGGCTCTTTCTCACTACTACTAGGATCTACTCAAAACTGTATCTGTCTCTTAAAATACAAGATCTTCTCATCTTAAGGGAAGAAAACCTACATTTATGACGTAGAGCCTGTCTCAGTGCGATAGAGCATATCTTGATTAAGTAAAGCCTCAATAAGAAAGGTTCTGTCTTACTAACACAGGATATCTCTCATCTAGATATGCTTTGTCTGATTGAAATAGGATTTAACGCGTGGAGTTGGGTTCTGTCTCATTAACATAGGATCTGCCTCATAAAGATGATTCTGTCTCACTGATGTACGATACTCCTCCTCAAGATAGGCTCTGTTTTAGTACCATACGATCTGACTCATTAAGATACTTACAGTCTCTTTGATAAAGGACCTACCTCATCAAGATAGGCTTCGTCTCATTGCTATAAAGCATGCGTAATAAAGATCTCATTGAGTTAGGATCTACTTTAAGAAATCAGGCTCCGTCTTGTTGATTTGAAATCTAAGTCATCAAGATGGGTTCTCTCTCATGTATATAGGATGTGCCTCTTCAAGATGGATTCTGTCTCATGTGTATAGGATCTACCTCTTCAAGATGGATTCTGTCTCATGTCTATAGGATCTATTCTTCAAGATGGATTCTGTCTCATGTATATGCTTTGTACGTCTTCAAGATGGATTCTGTCTCATGTCTATAGGATCTATTCTTCAAGATGGATTCTGTCTCATGTATATACTTTGTACGTCTTCAAGATGGATTCTGTCTCATGTCTATAGGATCTACCTCTTCAAGATAGGAAGTATCCCGTTGACATAGGACCTACTTCATCAAGATGAATTTTGTTCCATTAAGACAGGCTTACCTCATCAAGATCGGTTTTGTCTGACAAAGAAAGAATTACCTCATCAAGATCGGCTGTGCTTCATTGAGACAGAATATGCCTCACGCTGAGAGAGTTTCTCATCGAGAAAGGCTGCAACTAATTCGAATGTGCCCTTCGTCACTGGTAGAGACTGTGCACATCAAGACTGGCTGTACCGTATCTAGAAAAACTGTGAGGCATCTAGATAGTCTCTGTCTCATTGGGTAAGGCTCTCCCTCACCGAGATGGGTTCTATCTTATTACGTTATGTTTTATTTCATTGAGATAACCTCTACCTCATCGATAGAGTAGGTTCCATGTTTTTGCTGTAAACTCTATGTCTGTCTGTCTGTCTGCCTGTCTGTCTGTCTGTCTGTCTGTCTGCCTGTCAGTCTGTCTCTCTCTCTCTCTTACACGCACACACACATACACACACACTCTCTCTCTCTCTCTCTCTCTCTCTCTCTCTCTCTCGCGCGCGGTCCCCGCACACGCACACGCACGCCCGCGCGCACGTGTGATCAGATGCATATACCTGCAAGCACACACGCGCACGCACACACACACACACACGCGCGCGCGCGCGCGCACACACACACACACACAAACACACTCACACACACTCACACACTCACACACTCTCTCTCTCTCCACACACACACACACACACACACACACACACAGACATACACTCACATCCACACACACACACACACACACACACACACACACACACACACACA
>CM065727.1:66143181-66150681 GCA_033310375.1 Conus canariensis
TTTTGAAATATTCATACCATTTGTTTGGTGTAATCGTATTTGAACTTTTTGAATTGCTGGCTGTAAGAGACTTTATTTTTTGCCAAAATGATTTAGAGTTTGGGTCTGCGCATGCTTCGTTTAATTCATCTATGATACGTTTGTCTCTTTCATCTTTTTTCGATTTACAAAGCAACTTGAATGCTTTTTTGTGATCAAGATAGCTTTCTAAGTCCTTCCTGTCATCTGTTTGTCTGAATATACGTAGATACATGTATTTTTCTTGTTTAGCTTTCTCACAATCCTTGTCCCACCAAGGTGATTGATTGTACGAACATTGCTTTTTTGGTCTTGATTGCATTTGTTCAGCTGCTTTTTGCATTAGACTGACAACATATTCTGTGCCTTCGTCAACATTTTGAGTTAATGCTTCACAGAAGTTTGCTAGCTCATGGATTACGTTGGTTTGAAGATAATCAGTAAAGGCTTCTAAACTTTGACTTCTTACTTTAAAATGTAACTTGTATTCCATACTAACGCTATTCTCATCTTCAGTTTCTTTGTAGCTTTCACGCGTATTATCATTGAGAAACAAAACAATAGGAAAATGGTCAGATTCAGATCTATCTGCGACAAACATGTCAGAAATAAAGTCATACATTGCTTGGGAACAAATGAAATAATCAACGACACTCATCCCTCTGTTAGCTGTACAAGTAATCTCGCCCTGTTTGTCTTGCTCTGTTCTCCCATTTACAATAAACATGTTGCTTTCTTTTAAAAGGTCAATGAGCTTTCGGCCAAAGTTATTTACAGCATGGTCCTTTGATTTCCGTTCAATTTGAGGCATATCATTCAATAATTCATCAATTTCATTTAACGGGTGTGCGTGTCTATTTTCATGGACAAAATCAATGTCTTGTAACTCACCAGTACGGGCGTTGAAATCTCCACATAATATAAAGGGCAAGTCAGGATATTCACGCATGACATCGGTTATGTTGTTAGCTAATATATCAATACCACTGGGGTTGTCTTCACCATAAATGACCGAGTTCTCAGGGGCTACATACACAAAGCCAAAAATCACGTCAAAAGAATAATTCAGAACTTGTTTACACAATCTTAGAAAAATGCATTCTTCCGCTGATGTCATTAACTATTCGACATATCCAGAAATCGTCTTTCTCACACAGACAGCTACACCCCCTTTTATGCGCTGAGAGCGGGGTGAGAAGAAAACTGTGAAGTTGGGAAAAGCTTTTTCAATATCCTCTTGTTTACAAGACCAGCATTCGGAAAAAGCAAAAATTTGAAACTGTTCACAATATCTTTGAAAGGAAAAGTTCGTAAGCTTGTTCTTTAACCCTTGAATATTCCAAACCATCACATTGAACAAACAGCTATTTTTACTCATACAATGGCTTGATTGAGGCATAGAATCAAAATCATTATCTTCACTCTTTTCATTCTGAGAAATGTTTCCATTACATACATCCTCATACCGTTTGTTTCTTGTGTTACTTCTCTGATCGTTGCTAGGTGTAGTCTGGGGGTGAGGTACGGGAATCATAGGTCTAAAGTCCTGTTGTGTCGTAGCTTGATCGGCAGGGTGGGGGGAGATACGGAAATCCTCCTTCTTGCTCCATGTTCGTGATGCCGGCCTGCCTCTCATCTTGCACTGCGGCGCTCCTCAAGGTGCTTGGTGCCTTTGTTGTACCAGTAGCTCTTACCTTCAATGACGAGCGAGTCAAATCGGAGGAAGGCCTTTTTGTTTGCGTTTTTTGCGTCCTTCAGAAAGGGGAGCAGTTGGCGGCGTTTCTCACGAACACGGGGAGTGAAGTCTTCAGATACAAACACATCAGTACCTTTCAGTTTGCGGCGTTCTGACAGAACCTTGTCCTTATGCTTAAAGCGACTGAAGGAGGCAATGATGGGTTGCGGTGTCTTGCCACCTCGGAGACGGTGTGCACGGTCGATTTCGACATCTTCTTCGATCCCCATCTTGTCTTTGATGACTTTCTTCACAGCCTCCTCACAGTCAGCCCAAGTTTCAGTGTGATCTTCTGGAGACGGAATTCCATGAAAAAGCAGGTTGCTACGCCTACTCCTGCCCTCTAAATCGTCCAGTTTGTCTTCCAGCCGTTGAACTTTGTCTTTAAGTTGATTGTTCTCTTCCATCACAGAGTCCAGCTGTCTTTGCATTTTGTCATTCAGTAAGTCAATTTTGCTGTCCAATTTGTTCATTTGGGATGACATGTCTTTCAGCACGTTCATAACATCAGCAATAGACTCTTGTTTGCTGCTTGCGGGTTCTTCGGTGCTGTTGAGGTTGCTGCTGTTCAGTCTGGCCTGTTTCGTTTTGTCTTGTTTGGAGGGCCCAGGATTCGGTTCGATGCCTGAACGGAGAAGCAGAGCCGTGATAATACACAGCAAGGTGAACTTCATGGCTGCTGTTGTGCTGCGAAGTTTTCTAGGTCTTTCTCTTGCTTTCTTTGCTTTCAGATACAGAATCTTTGCCAACACAAAAGCAAACGATCCCACTGATGCGCGGTAGCACTCCACTGAACAAGACATTTGCTAAATCCTTATGTACGCTGATGACATTGCAATTGTTGCTGACACTGTTCTAGACCTACAGAAGAAGATCGACTGTCTAGAAAAATATTGTAAAAAATGGGGTCTGAAGGTAAACATGGATAAGACTAAAGTAGTTGTATTCAAAAATGGAGGATTTAACAAAAAAAAAGTGAAAAATGGAATCTAAACGATGCAGAGATAAAGGTTGAATCTTGCTATAATTATCTGGGGGTCATTTTTTTCATCCACTTTGAAATGGACTAAGAATGTAGAAGCTCTTTCTGGTAAAGCCCTTAGAGCTTTAGCAGGCATAAAAATGTTATATTTCAGATTTAAAGCACTCCCAGTGGACATGGTTTTCAAAATATTTGATACAAAAATTAAGCCCATTCTATTATATGGATCGGAAATTTGGGGATTTCAGAAATATGATGCTATAGAAAAAGTGCAAGTTAAGATATGTAAAATGATACTCGGTGTAGGTAGGGATGTGAAAAATGATGTAGCTTTAGGTGAATGTGGAAGATTTCCTATCTTGATTGATACTCAAACTCGTCTCATCAAATACTGGTGCAGACTCATTAACATGCCAAACAACAGATACCCCAAACAGTGTTATGATATGCTGCATGCACATGACGCAGCTGGCAGAAAGAATTGGGCATCAGAAATCAGACTTCTGCTATGCAAGTGTGGATTTGGTCAGGTCTGGGCTCTGCAAAACCCTGGAAATAGTAAATTCTTTCTAGAAGAGTTTAGGAATAGGCTGAAAGATATGTCACAACAAATTTGGCATGATTCCATATCTCATGAAGAGGATTACAGTCTATATCAACCAGAAATCATTAGAGCTAACTAATAATAATAATAATAATGTATAATACTTATATAGCGCATTTCTTGTTGTACAACTACATAACAAGTTTAGATTTAGTAGCTCATAGAAGAGCCATTTGCTTGCTAAGAAGTAACAGATTACATCTAAATGGTGTTCCACGTTTTGGTTGTTTAAGAAACGATCCTGAATGCAAACAATGCAGTGGAAATCACGTTGAAGACATTGTACATTTTCTTTTTGTTTGCCCAAAGTACTTGCATCTAAGAAATAAATACCTCCCTGTGTATTATTGTCGCTTTCCTAACACACTAAAAGTTCAATTGCTATGTAGAAACCTTAAAGGAAATCTTGCATTCAAAACTGCTATGTATATTGTAGAAAGTTTAAAAATAAGATGCTGAAAATACAGGATATTGTATATTATGTGTTATTTAACACGGAATGTTGTCCAAAATTCTGCTGTGATTGAATGTAAACCTTCTTGTCAATATGGGCCAAATGGCCTGCAAAGACTGAATAAAAATTTATTATTGTTACACACACACACACACACACACACACACACACACACACACACACACACACACACACACACACACACACACATACTGATTGACTCACTAAATAAATAACAAAACAAGTTTGTTGTCCAGTCAACCCAAAGTCATACTGACATTGAACCCAATGTAAATACAGTTAGAGACTGAATACAAATAAACACACAAAACAAAAATATAAAGCAATGCTTACTTAATACACAGTACGAAACAGACTAGTCAAATTTGGACAAGATGTGTCCTCTTCAGACGGATATAAAAATTAAAAAAAAGCAAGAGAATATTTCGCAGAACGCAGTCAGTTATGAGAATAACAATAAAAGTTAGAAAGCAGTTGTAAAGTTACGTCAAGGGAATTCATTCCAAAAAGTATCTCCGGCAATGTTGCGATTGTAGTGATACACACACATCCTCTCCCCCCCCCACCTCCTCCCCCTCACATCCATCCACCCGCGCATCCACACCACTGCCCCAAGGACAGTACCACACCAGTTATAACGCAGCGCTGTTCCTGACATAGGAGAAAAGTCGTTATCTGGTCGCTTAGCATCCGTGTTACTAGCTACCGACCTTATTGTATGGCTTACTAGCCGATGTACGTGCGAAAAATACTGCCATCCTTCACACACACACACACACACACACACACACACACACACACACACACACACACACACACACACACACACACACACACACACAGATTAGCAGTATCTTTCTGAAGGTGCGTAGTGTACTTTTAGATAGCTCATCTCTCCCCACTCCCCCACCCTCCACCACCACCACCACCTTCGGCTCCCCTTTCCACCCCATCCTCACCTCCTCCGTCCACCCCCTTCTTTCCCAGGAATGTCTGTTCCATTGTGCCATATCAGGTTTGTTGGCTGTGGACGTGAAACTAACGAACTAACGAGTCATCCACATAGACATTTACGCGTGCTTCAGGTAGGAACTGAATAGGCAGCAGGTGGGGTAGGGGTGGAGGGATCGACCAGAAAATACATAAAGATGACTGATTAGTATACGTTTCAATGAGAGAGAGAGAGAGAGAGAGAGAGAGAGAGAGAGAGAGAGAGAGAGAGAGAGAGAGAGAGAGAGAGAGAGAGAGCTTTGGAAACAATCTTCTTCTGATCAATAAACAGGCATGTACATTTCGGGATTCTTTATTGCTTTTCCTCAGCCTAAGTAGAAATGCGATTTGTTTTACATCTATAGAAGAACGAAGAACTGGTCCCAGGTCAGCGGTAAAATTGTATTTTGTATGTGCACGGTACTAACATAGGGATATACACCGCGCGCGCACACTCGCACAAACATACACAAACCACGGACCATGACTTTTTAAATGTGTGTGTGTGTGTGTGTGTGTGTGTGTGTGTGTGTGTGTGTGTGTGTGTGTGTGTGTGTGTGTGTGCTTGTGCGTGCTCGCGCGTGCGTGCCTATATAAGTGTGTGTACCTGTTTTAGTATGTGTGTGTGTGTGTGTGTGTGTGTGTGAGAGAGAGAGAGAGAGAGAGAGAGAGAGTGTGTGTGTGTGTGTGCGTGTGTGTGTGTGTGTGTGTGTGTGTGTGTGTGTGTGTGTGTGTGTGTATGTGTGTGTGTGTGTGTGTGTGTGTGTGTGTGTGTGTGTGTGTGTGTGTGTGTGTGTGTGTGTGTGTGTGTGTGTGTGTGTGTGAACGGACCGGCGCTGCGTGAGAGTGAGGAAGCGAGAGAGGAGGAGAGAGGCAGAACACTTGCACGGTAGTACGACCACAGAGCACCGCGTTGCAAGGCTGTGGTATTGGTGTTGGTGTTGGTGTTGGTGTTGTTGCCGTTTCTCGTGTCAGCAAACGGAAATTGACAGGCGAGGTACGATCTTGTATGATACAACTCTATCATTTTAACCAATTTTAGTCAAGAATTTCAAGGCACCTCTCTCTGGACCACACCCCTTCGCCCTAGTTGTAGTACAATACCCCATAATAGTTTATTCCCGTCATGTTTTCTTCCTATTACGTTTTCTTCCCATGATATTTTCTTCCCATCATGTTTTCTTCCCATCATGCTTTCTTCCCATTACGTTTTCTTCCCATTATTTTTCTTCCCATTACGTTTTCTTCCTATCATGTTTTCTTCCCATTACGTTTTCTTCCCATCATGTTTTCTTCCTATTACGTTTTCTTCCCATCTTGTTTTCTTCCCATCATGTTTTCTTCCCATTACGTTTTCTTCCCATCATGTTTTCTTCCCATCATGTTTTCTTGCCATCATGTTTTCTTCCCATGTTTTTTTCCCATTACGTTTTCTTCCCATTTCGGTTTCTTCCCATCATATTTTCTTCCCATCATGTTTTCTTCCCATTACGTTTTCTTCCCATTTCGTTTTCTTCCCATCATGTTTTCTTCCCATTTCGTTTTCTTCCCATCACGTTTTCTTCCCGTCATGTTTTCTTCCCATCATGTTTTCTTCCCATTACGTTTTCTTCCCATCATGTTTTCTTCCCTTTACGTTTTCTTCCCATCATGTTTTCTTCCCATTACGTTTTCTTCCCATCATGTTTCCTTCCCATTATGTTTTCTTCCCATCATGTTTTCTTCCCATCATGTTTTTCTTCTCTTTTACGTTTTCTTCCCATCATGTTTTCTTCCCGTCATGTTTTCTTCCCATCATGTTTTCTTTCCATTACGTTTTCTTCCCATCATGTTTTCTTCCTATTACGTTTTCTTCCCGTCATGTTTTCTTCCCATTACGTTTTCTTCCCATCATGTTTTCTTCCCATGATGTTTTCTTCCCATTACGTTTTCTTCCCATGATGTTTTCTTCCCATCATGTTTTCTTCCCATGATATTTTCTTCACATCATGTTTTTTTCCCCATTACGTTTTCTTCCCCTGATGTTTTCTTCACATCATGTTTTCTTCCCTTTACGTTTTCTTCCCATTATGTTTTCTTCCCATTATGTTTTCTTCCCATTACGTTTTCTTCCCATTATGTTTTTCTTCCTATTACGTTTTCTTCCCCTGATGTTTTCTTCCCCTGTTTTCTTCCCATCATGTTTTCTTCCATCATGTTTTTTCCCATCATGTTTTCTTCCCATATGTTTTCTTCCCATTATGTTTTTTTCCCATTATGTTTTTCTTCCCATCATGTTTTTCTTCCCATCATGTTTTCTTCCCATTATGTTTTCTTCCCATCATGTTTTCTTCCCATTATGTTTTCTTCCCACTATATTTTTCTTCCCATCATGTTTTCTTCCCATCGTGTTTTCTTCCCTCATGTTTTCTTGCCATTACGTTTTCTTCACGTCATGTTTTTTTCCCCATTACGTTTTCTTCCCTTTACTTTTTCTTCCCATTACGTTTTCTTCGTATATGTTTTATTCCCGTCATGTTTTCTTCCCCATTTCGTTTTCTTCCCATTATGTTTTCTTCCCGTCATGTTTTCTTCTCATCATGTTTTCTTCCTATTACATTGTCTTCCCATCATGTTTTCTTCCCATTACGTTGTCATCCCATTACGTTTTCTTCCCGTTATGTTTTATTCCCGTCATGGTTTCTTCCCATTTTGTT
>CM065727.1:66158181-66180681 GCA_033310375.1 Conus canariensis
GTGTGTGTGTGTGTGTGTGTGTGTGTGTGTGTGTGTGTTGTGTGTGTGTGTGTGTGTGTGTGTGTTGTGTGTGTGTGTGTGTGTGTGTGGTGTGGTGTGGTGTTGTGTGTGTGTGTGTGTGTGTGTTTTCCCCTCCCCCCCCCCATCTCTTTGTCTGTGTGTGTATCTCTCTCTCTCTTTCTCTCTCTCTCTCTCTCTCTCTCTCTCTCTCTCTCTCTCTCTCTCTCTCTCTCTCTTCCCTCATCTCTTTGTCTATGTGTCTGTCTCTGTCTGGTCGGTCTCTCTGTCTCTCTGTCTGTCTGTCTGTCTCTCTCTCTGCGTCTGTCTGTCTGTCTGTCTGTCTGTCTGTCTCTCTCTCTCTCTCTCTCTCTCTCTCTCTCTCTCTCTGTCCGTCTGTCTTTCTATCTATCTTTCTACATACCTATCCATCTATTTGTCTGTCTGTCTCTCTATCTCTCTAGTTATATGTCTCTATCTAAATAAATATCCATTTCTTTTCCTCTGAAACGTGTAGTTGCCACCAAACCTTGTAGACATGACACGTAGAAGTACTTGGAGGCGTAAGTCTGTTCATATCATTACTGCAAGGCGCCGACCAGCGTGTTGTTTCAACGGAATGCGCTCTTCACGAATCAGGTGTTGTCTGAACCCAGTCACAACGGACGTTCTTGTAGTAGGTGTGCCAGTAGCCAGTCCAGTGTGTCTTTGTAGTGTTCTATGATGCCAGTCACAGCAGGACGTTCTGGTAGTAGGTGTAGCCAGTAGTCAGCCCAGTGTGTCTTTGTAGTGTTCTTTGATGCCCGTTACAACGGAACGTCCTGGTGGTAGGTGTAGCCAGTAGTCAGCCCATGGTGTCTCTTGTGCTTCCAGCCCTGCTTCGTCTTCCTCCACGCAGACGTCCTGCCCCGGGGACCGTTCTGGGACACCTTGGTCCGCCTGGTTCCTCACCTCATTCACATCCAGAGACCCGCCCCCAAGGTCATCTTCGGTCACAAGGTCAATGTCATCGAACACAGCTCGGATATCGCCCGCCTGGAGGCTATCATTAGTGAGTGAATGGCCTTGGAATGAAGGTTAAAGGTTAAAGTTGCGTAGTCTAATGGCCGTGAACTGTTACAGATTAAACGTGTCTACACAGAATTACAACAACAAAAAAAAGAAAGAAAGCCCATCTCTCTGTCTCTGTCTCTCTGTCTCTGTCTCTGTCTGTCTGTCTGTCTGTCTGTCTGTCTCTCTCTCTCTCTCTCTCTCTCTCTCTCTCTCTCTCTCTCTCTCTCTCTCTCTGCGACTGTCCCCGCTCACGTGTTCATCAGCAGGCTACCATGTGCTGGCGTATTTATATGTTTGTCGCTGGCACTCTTCGACCGACTGGTTTTGGTGGCATATGAAACAATAGTATTGGCGGTGGAAAACGCATGCAAATATTTGAACTCTGATTTTAAGACATTTGATCGTTATTAGGCCCCCTTTGTAACATAGCATATGATTTATTCACAGTCGATATCCAAACTTTTTTTAAAAAAAGTTGAAATAACCGAAAATCTGCCACGCCTCGATAGCGGCGATTTGCTTTTACTTCATTAAAGTCAAACTGCAAAATAAGATGTGTGTGTGTGTGTGTGTGTGTGTGTGTGTGTGTGTGTGTCCACATCTGTCTCTATGTGTGTGCGCAGGGTTCGGCGGGCTGTATCAAGACACAGACTACTTCCTACTGAGCCCCTTCAACGATGTCCGCAACTACAGCACAGTCATGGGAACCACGCACAACAACTACTGCAACGCTGTCTTCCTGGGCAAGGCGGGGGCCGAATTCCTGAAGGCCTGGTACGACTCCTACCTCACTTTCGACGACTCCCAGTGGGCCTACCACTCCACCATCGTGCCCTACATTCTCCACCGTGAGAGACCCGACCTCCAGTTCCACGAAATCCCCACCCTGCTCCAGCCTTACTACCAGACCATCAAGAAGCTGTTCTACGACAACTTCATGGACTGGAAGCGTCTGCATGGGATCCATCTCTACACCCGTCCCAACCCGGGGTACTTTAAGGAACGCTATGACCTGCGGAACAGTTCCCTAGGGCAGGTGACACGGCACATCTTGTTTGGGGACAGCGGGGCGTGTTTTGGGACCAGGGGACTTTCTGGTGATGTGGCCAGGATGATTTTTGCCAGGGCTACGATGCCTTGAAGTCTTTTCATTTACTTTTTTTTTCACTTCATGTGACCTTAGATAAGAAAAGAGGACTAATATATTTACCGTAACCTACATGGCAACCAATATGTTAATGTGGTCGACGTGAATTCCAGTAATAGGGAAGAGGGAAGAATGGGGAACAGGGGGTGAGGGAGGGGTTGGGGGAGGGGAGGGGTGAAGTGTAGGAGGGGGGGGGAGTAAGGAATGACATGGAGGTAGACGGACGGGATACGATGACCTATTACAGATAACAAATAAGGTGCAGAGGGGAGGGGGGGGGGGGGGGAGGGGGAGGGGGGGAGGGTTGGGGTTAGGGGGAGGAGGGGGAACACTTCTGATTAACAATAAAGCAACGTCTTTTATTCATGAAGAGTTACTTCATCTACGGTCATTATCATCATCATCGCCTATTACCCCTCCTGGGGTACAGGCCGCCAAACAAGGACCTCCAGGCTTCTCTGTCCTGGGCTCTTTTTTTTCCAACTGGTTCCAAGTCATCCCCATGCTCCTGATGTCTGCTTCCAGGTCCCGAAGACCCATCCCTTCCCAGGGCTGAGGTGTCGATTTGATTCTTAGTTGGCGTTTTGTAGCTGTGGTTTGTTTTATGGGGTGGGGTAGCTGGTCCCACGCCCAACCCTCCTCCTTTATCCGGGCTTGGGACCGGCATGATTCCCAAAAAGGGTCTCCTGGCGGAGTTCTTCATCTACAGTATACTCGGAAACGGCAGGCAAAAAGATTTTCCAGTGAGTATATGAGCACTTGAAATGTTTTCACCGCAGAAGGCAGTTCACACACACACACACACACACACACACACACACACACACACACACACACACACACACTGTCATGGCCCCAGTGTAGGCCATGGTTTGGTTATTGTGATTTTTGTTGTTGTTGTTGTGATTGTTTGCCTGTAAAGATGAAATGAAATGGCCATTTTAAGAGTTTTGGGTAGACAGTGAGTGGGGTTAACTAAGAGTGAGTACGGTCCCTGGGTGTAGGAAAAAAGAGAGTGGAACCCAGGGGTGTTCACCTGCTGAGGCGACTGGATCAGAAGTCTTCATTCATTGCTGCACTGGTCGAGCTGTCAGGAAAGAAGACAGCAAATGTATATAATCGTAACTAGGCTTGACCTAGAGAGGGGTTAAACCCCAAGTTGGATATGTAGGCTGCGGTATTGGGCTGGAGGTCAGACCCAAGTACACTTAGGGTAAGTGGATATGTGGATCCAGTTTTGATTAATTGTATAATTCGGCATTCTTTTGTTTTGAGACCGATATTGAAAACCCCTGATCTACATATCTGGTAGGTAGGTTGTCGTTCGAGTGTTCGATGAAAATCGGTGAGTACCTTTTTATATAATTTTAATTTATAAGTTGTCTGTATTGCAGGACCGTATATTGTGGGATTTTGGAGTCCCGAAACAAGTCATAGAGCAACCAGTCGCCCAGTTCAGGGAAACACTGACGGGAGTCGGACGGACCAGTAGCCTGGGAAGATTTTGTTACCCTGCTGTATCGGGAGGAATTTATTTGTTACCCGCTATGTCGGGAGGACTTTTACTTTGTATCCCGCTGCGCCGGGAAAGAGTTCTGTGTAAAATTCGGTGTATCCGACAGAGGAAGGAAAAATACATAATTTTGAATCTTTGGGATCTGAGTCCCCATATGTACCGACCAATGTCATGAATTTATGCAATTGGCAATAGTGTGGTAAGAAAAAAAAAATGGAAGTAAACAGAATAAGTATGGGCCAAAGTGACGTGCAAGCTTGATGTGAGGGGTTAATATACTTTGGAGGAAAAAAAAAAAGAAAGAAAGAAAAACCCCGCTGAGGTTGTCGGTCAGGGGAGAAAATTTTCATAAAATCTTTATAGTGATATTTGGTGTGATTGGAGTCAGATTGCGGTTGTGCCCGGAGAGGTCGAGTCTCGTGTGCAGGTGTATACGACTGCGCGCGTGTGGGCGATGCACGGCCATTGTGACACACACGCGCGCGCGCGCGCGCACTAATTCTAATACCTTAGCAGCTGGCAAAAAAAAAAAAAAAAATCTAGATCTGCAGACCTAGAAAATATATTATTAAGCACTTATTTTACTTCATCAATAATGCGTCCACATTGTAGGATTACACACACACACACACACACACACACACACACACACACACACACACACACACACACACACACTCAAAATCCCTTTTCCTCCTCGCTTACATGTACGAAGCATAACTCGCATCCACTAACAAAGTTCCTTACCAATATAGCCCCCACCCTGTCCACCCAAAGACTCTACTGATGCACTAACACAAACGCACTCTTTACAAATGTGTGTATGGCCGGTGGTGCGAGCACGCGCGTGCGTGTGTGTTCTCCTTTTAATCCATTCTGTCTTCTTTCTTTTTTGAAAACACACTCTGTTATCAGATGTGCTTGTGTAGGTGTTTGCATGCACCCATACATGGAAGGATGCACGTATTTGTACATAAACATGCATGAATATGCACACGCAGGCGAGCACGGACACGTGCATACACACACACACACACACACACACACACACACACACACACACACACACACCACTGTTCAGAGATGTCCCACCTGACGTGATCTTTGAGTTTCAGAAAGAGATTAATATTTTTCATCCGATCTAAGATTTTACGGAAAAAAAGATTTTTAACGAAGTTTTTGGTACGTTTTTAGAAGGTGTATTTTAAAGAGATGTGTGAAAGGGTTTTCTCTTGTTTTGTTTAGTTTTTCTGTTTGTTGTTGTTGTTGTAATGACTTGAGTTGATTTTAACGTGGTGACAGCCCTGATATGGCTCTTTGCGGTCGACTGGGCTATAAGCAACATTACCTTACCTTACCTTACCTTACCTTACCTTACCTTACACACACACACACACATACACACACACACACTTTCACACCTTTTATAGAGTGCCAACCACTCCGCCTCTGTTCTTCCCCCCCCCCCCCCCCCACCTCCTCCGCCTTCCCACCTTGCTGATAGTCGTCAGCCTTTTAACAATCGCTCATGATCACAATACAATTGCACGCATGAAATACACAACCATTAAGAGCGCTCAGATCATGACGTAGTCGTTTGTGAAGCGACCAACTTCTGAAACGTTACTAATACTACTAGTAACGTTTCAGAAGTTAGTAGCTTGGCGTTGCGACTATCTAGTGAAATGATCCCTGTGTGAAATTATGTCCTCTTTCTTAGTATTATTACTATCCAGGGTCACTGATCGATGGTCATTTGGCCTGTTAGTGTAGAACGAGTTTATGTGAACAAATTATGACGTTTCTGACCAGTGGTCATTTTGGCCCAAATTCACTGTTTGACAGCTAGTTAGTGTAGAACGAGTTCAGGTGAACAGTTTATGACGTTGCTGACCAGTGGTCAGTGTCCTTGACCAGTGGTCATTTTGGCCTAATTTAACTGTTTGGCTGCTAATTAGTGTAGAACGAGTTCATGTGAACAATTTATGATGTTGCTGACCAGTGGTCAGTGTCATTGACAAGTGGTCATTTTGGCCCAATTTGACTGCTAATTAGTGTAGTACGAGTTTATGTGAACAATCTCTGAAGTGATTGATCAGTGGTCATTGTCACGACCAGTGGTCAGTTTGGCCCAACTTCACTATTTGACTGATAATAAGTGTAGTACGAGTTCATGTGAACAATTCATAATGTCGGAGTCTAAGACAAACAGGAAAGGATTTTAAGACTGAAAATTCTAATTTTCTTAAACAGACAGGTTTTCTTTGAAAGCATATCAGTGAACACGTACGTGAACAAAATCACTAGGTTTTTTGTTGTTTGTTGTTTTTCACTTCTAGAATTGCAGCCTTAGTGGTCTTAAACCTCCATCTCCATTTAGTTCACATCAGCTCTGTCAGAATGCTGATACTCGCAGTCTGCTGAATACAGGTGTTTGGTGTGGGGCGTAGCCATGTGTCGTAGAGTGCGTGCACAGCCGGTGTTGATTAGACCACGCCACTTAGAGAGGCCACTGTGGCGCCGTCTTCGGTGATCTGTTCTGGTAACGGTTTACAGTTGGCCCGGGTTTTCTCTTGGGAGTTTTCCTTCTCTTGCATCCGTAAGCCGAGATCCACAAAACATGTTAATGGGTCGCCTTCGGTTTTGCACACGTAGCCGTTGGGAGATACAAGGTCCTCATCCGCCCTGGCCGTTGACTGCCCGGAGCAGTTCATCCGCCCAGTGGTGCCGTGTAAACACCCCCCCCCCCCCCCCCCCTTTTTTTTTTTTAACAGGTAGGGTTGTTAGCCCAACGCAAACCCGTTTAACCTCCGGGTGAGTTGGTCTACATTAGTCTGACCTCTACCCTTCGACCTGTCCAGCTTGGGTGGCCCTACCAGGAGCATACAGCTCCCGCTGGCATAGCTCTCTGGGTCATAGAGGTACGCAAGCTCCCACACCACAAGGAGTAGACTGTGTGCGAGCATGATCCCATCCCATATTCTCTAAGACTGTCCCCTGTACGAGGAGACGAGGCAGTAGTCCTGGCCCGGGGGTGCGGACCTCAACACCAAGCTCTAGGGGACGGCAGCCGATCTTCGCTTTTCCGATCCGATCTTCCGATTTTGTGGCATCTCTCGGACTTCGACCCTGACTGCGTAGCTGTTGAACGCCAAAGACAGAAACAAAGGTGTGGGGCATCACTGGTCAACCACGCTCTGCTGTCATTAGATTCAAATCTTCATCGTCTTCTATCCCTCGCCTTGATATTACCAGCCTAGCAGAGCCTACGTAAAATCAGCGTTCAGTTCCGTGACGTGCAATCGTTTTGCACGTGCATTTAACATAAATTAATGTTTGGTATTTGGGGCCCTGATAGGGTTCTCTCATGCCGATCCAGAAATAGTGAATGCTGCTGTTGTACTCTCTGTGTGTGTATGCATGTTCCCAAATTTTGATTGTTTGTAGTTGATCTGTTGCGGTTTGCAGAGCTGATGCGTGTTGGGTATGTACTGATCGCGCTGTTCAAGTTTAAAAGCGGAGGGTTGACATGTCTCTCGCTATGATTCCCTGTCCAAGACTATCGTACAGAATGCAGTGGAGGGTTGACATGTCTCTCGCTATGATTCCCTGTCCGAGACTATCGTACAGAGTACAGTGGAGGGTTGACATGTCTCTCGCTATGACTCCCTGTCCGAGACTATCGTACAGAATGCAGTGGAGGGTTGACACGTCTCTCGCTATGACTCCCTGTCCGAGACTATCGCACAGAATGCAGTGGAGGGTTGACACGTCTCTCGCTATGACTCCCTGTCCGAGACTATCGTACAGAATGCAGTGGAGGGTTGACATGTCTCTCGCTATGGAATGCAGTGGAGGGTTGACATGTCTCTCGCTATGACTCCCTGTCCAAGACTATCGTACAGAATGCAGTGGAGGGTTGACATGTCTCTCGCTATGACTCCCTGTCCAAGACTATCGTACAGAATGCAGTGGAGGGTAGACAGGGAGTCAAGGTAAGATATATGTCCACTCCCCACTGTTACATCCAAGTGTGTGTGTGTGTGTGTGTGTGTGTGTGTGTTGTGTGTGTGGCGCGCGCGCGCGCGCGCGCATGTGTGTGTGCGTGCGTGCACGTGTACGTGTGTGTGTGTGTGTGTGTGTGTTGTGTGTGGCGTGTGTGCGTGCGTGCGTGCGTGTCTGTGTGTCTCTGTGTGTGTGTGTACTAAGAACTTGTGTTTGTGCGTGTATCTCCACAATGTTTACTGAACATTTGTTGTCTTTAGACCGAATTCAGTGATAGTTCATTCGTTGACAACCATGGACGTAACACACTGGATTTGAATAACCATTCACTCTGGACTTGTACACCCATTTTAGAAAAAAACAACAACTGATATTCAATAACTCCGGCGAATATTACAACCGCATTTTATTTAGACAAACAACATACAGAAATAATGTCACCCTCCACCTCCCTCATACTATTCCAGCTCACCCCCCCCCACCCCCCACCCCCCACCCACACACTTCACCGTTTTTGCTTTTCAAACGAAAGAAATGTAGTAACTGGGCAGCAAACTAAGAAGACATTTACATATAATTACCTGTAAATTACCAAATACGTAACTAATAATGTCTTTCATACAAACATAAACTGACACTTAAGATAATAATAATAATAATGTTTGTTTGTATAGCGTATATTTCATAAAAATGCTCGACAGTGCTTTACATTTAAAAATAAGAGCAAATGGTAAAAAGAGGAATTATGAAAGTCATGCACATTGAACACACACACACACACACACACACACACACACACACACACACACACACAAAGCCTAGAGATATCCAATACTAAAACAAATCACACTGTGTTCACAATTAAGGCATCGTATAATCATAATAATAATAATGATAATAATAATAACAATAATTTAAAAAAACAAATCACACGAGAAATTTCAGCGATAGTTATTCCAAACGGTAGAAAGTCAATACAAAATCATATCTTTTAATCAAACATCATACATTCATGGATACTCTTGCCTTACATTCATTAGATTACATTTATCAGATTAGAGACCCCATGACGGAGCTAATTTTGTTTTTAATAAAAACGATTAATTCAGAATACAATAGGCATATACCATTGAGAAGAAAAATAGCGAAACATTTCGTTCACCCCCTTTTGTTAACAAAGGATATAAACATTGAAACACAGGAAAGATATCATTTTTCTGAAGAGGAAGGACAAGGTGCAATTCAGCAGATAAAGAAAGTTAACTCCGCGAAGAGGAGTGCCAAGAAAAGGTATTCGTAAGATTTTTAAAATTCTCGTTTTTCAGAATTCTAAACTGATTTGGAATGATGATGATCTTTTCACTAATAGTACTTTTTTAGAAGCTTCTAAATGATTACATGCACTTCAGTTTGATTTAATGTTTGTCTTGCCATGCCCCTAAATATATCAACTTGCCCAGTGGGGTCTTTCAGCCTGCTCTGGGATGTATCAAAGTAGCCTGGTCACGTACGTGTCTTTAATGGCTTTTTATGTCAGAACTATGAGTTCCAAATGCAACGGTTTAAAAGTTCAGAAAACATTAAAAAAAAAAAAAAATTATGAAATAATGTCAGTCTGTTTAGTCTGGTACTTTCTGACTCAGGATGGAAAACGTGCCACCTGTCTGGACCTGAGCTGGTCTCCCTTTAATATGATACCAAACCATATAAACGCCAGGTAAAAACAGACACAATACTGCACAATGAAAACACCAAGGCAGATCAGTTATACAGGATACTACACCCTAAAAATGGCCAGCTAGAACACTTATAAAAAACACTATCATGAAATACCCAGGTAGTACTGCTAAAGTGCACCACACGTTAAAAAAAAACCCCAGGTAGAGCATTTATAAGACACCAAATCATAAAAAAAAACTAAGTAGAGTATTTAAAGGATACCGCACCATGAATACACCGAGTAGATTTGTTACAGGGCACAATAAGGTAAGACTTCACGGCGAAAGATTGGCCGTGTCTGGAGTTGTACTGTCTTCACCTGTCAACAGAACAGCAACGAGTGAGGCTGCGCGATGCACACGGCTGTATGCTTGACGGGGGCGTTTTTCGCCAATGGGCTCTGCAGTCATGAAAGATGGGCTGGTACAGCCAGGGACACGCTCCCGTGCAGTGTCTGTCGTGTCACATCCAGTGCTACACAATGGCATCTGCCAGGGTTAAATCATGTCTCTTGACGTCTAAATGGAATGTCCTATACGCGCTTCCACCCAATGTGAACACAGCGCAGGCTTCCAGCGGTGGTACAGGACTGCTCCCAGCTGTTTTTTTTTTTTCTTTGGCAGTTGAGAACAGTAATTCTCTGGGTCCCGCCCTCATTTTTTTCTTTTCTTATAGGACACAATACCTTAAAACCACCCAGTTAGAACAGCAAAAGGACACCACACCATTAAAAAAAACCAAGCAGAGAGGTTATATGAAATAATACCATAAAAACTCATAGGTAGAGAGGTTGTAGGTCATCATACTGTGAAAACGCCCAGATAAAACGGTCATAGAACACCAAACCATAAAATCGCACATGTGGAGCACTTACAAGACACAATCCCATTTTTAAAAAAAAAAGGCGCTGGGAGGTCAGTTAAAAATCCAGCAAACAGTGTAGAACACACACACACACACACTCAAAACAACGGAGTGAGACTTTTTCTGGAGGTCAGCTTATCGTCGCGGCGAGAAAACACTCGGGGTGCGATGAATATAACATCAACGTCAACATCACGCCATTCCCCAATTCAGAACAATGATTTTTTTTTTCGCGTACGCAGGCTGATACTCCTGCGGACACTCCCTGTATAGACAGGCAAGGATTAATCCCATCTACCCAACAAAGGGAGTGGAGTTTTGTGTGTATGACCGTTTTCTATCCCTCCATTAAGGCAGCCATACTCCAACTTCGGGGAAAGAACAATGATAATTTTTAACATCTATGACCTGCTAATTAAGAAATAAAGCTCTCTCTCTCTCTCTCTCTCTCTCTCTCTCTCTCACACACACACACACACACACACACACACACACACACACACACACACACACACACATCAAACGTTCAATAATTGAACTGAAGTTGATAGGCCGTAAAAAAAAAAAAAAAAAAAAAAAACTGTTTTCCGGTTCTCAGAGATCAGAGCACCAATGCCTCTCAGTATCTTGCAAGAGTCTTTACAGATCGACCGAGCCCGCAGTAACTGTCACCAGCCATCATATCTGTCTTCACATAGACCTACTCGCCTTTCATATAGCTCAGTCACACTGGTCTAGCATACTTCCACCGCCCCTCGCGCAATGCATTCTTACATTTCACTGAACCTGTCTGCCGATCCACTGGTACAAATAACTCACCAAGGTCGCAAAGTGACTGTCGTAACAAACGCTGCACCACTTGTGAGTTTCATAAAGGCGAGGTGCGAGAATGCTCGCTTGCTTTGCCAGTGTCAGCGTTACACAGCACAGCCTGGCGGCGAGCGGAGCTGGAAAAAGGCAGCAGTTCCCTACACTGTCTTGAGGCTTCCGCACACGCGAGGGGAAATAGCCGATAGTTGTGAAGTCCTGTGATTTGGTGCAGGGAAGTTGATAGCGTTTTCTGATTGGTGCATGAAACGATCAAAACACCGACCCTTCAACAGCAAGATGAAAAGTAGTCGCGACTTTAATCTGAATTTTTGTCTCCCGCACATTTCTTTACTCCCCTCGCCTCTCACATCCCTCGCCGCGACGATAAGCTGACCTCGCGAGTTCAAGCATCTCTGAAACTCGTCTTAGTTGTCTCCACCTCTGACGGTGACAAACTGGCTGGACCGAGGGGAAAAAAACTGGTCCCAGTCCACTCAGCAGTGTTGTCTGTCCACATCTCTCTCTCTCTCCTCTCTCTCTCTCTCTTCTCTCTCTCTCTCTCTCTCTCTCTCTTTTCTCTCTCTTAATCTGCGCTGTTGCTGGGGAAATGGTGCCAGAGAATCCGCTGCATCTCATTACACGCCCATGCCAGCCAGTTCTGCCTTCCTGTCCTCACTGTGTTCAACAGGTCTTCAGTGCGACTCACGCACTACCTGACAGTTCCGCAGACTTTGGAACCTACGACAGACGTTCCGTGTTCTTCTGAAGTATTTCATCTCCGCTTCTGGGATCTTTCTTTGCAATGCTGTTGCGGAACTTTCTACACCAGCTTCGTAAGCAGAACGTTTCTATGGGTTCACTACAACACCCGTTGGGCTCTGTGGTATTTGGACCACCAATTCTTTTTCGTTCGTTCTTTCAATTAATTTTCTTTTTCGTTCGTTCTTTCTTCCTTTTTCTGCCTTTGTTCTGTCTTTCTGTCTTTCTGTTCAAGCAGTGGAACATGAAGCTTATGTAACTGTGGATATAACTGCCCAACCAACTAAATAAACAAGAAGATTTCAAATAATTTGAATGTGTATAAAATCAGTAAATAGAATTATGAGCATAAGAAAGCATGCGGTGCATAGCACGATAATTAGGAGGTAAAGGAAAACCTAACACAGAAAGCTACATACAAACTCAAAAGAAAGCACGAATTTAAAAGAAATTCACCACCAACCTAAAATGAAAAACGAAGTTTACACATCCTTAAGTGGATTCATTATATACACCTGGTCTAGGAACATTCTTTTTCTATGCAAAAATTTATACTTGTTAAGAAGAAAATTAAACAGATACGCACTGCGAAAGTCACATAATTTCTAGCGAGACCACTGGAATGTAATGTTAAATTGAAAACAAGCGACGATTTGGGGAGGGTGGAGGGGTCTCACACACACCCGCACGCACGCACGCACGCACGCACGCACGCACGCACCACACACACACACCACACACACACACACACACACACACACACACACACATGGGTAAATACAAAGGATTCTTTGATAGTAAGAAACAATACTAACGAAATGGGCATTTCTTCCTGATTATAAAAAAAGAAAATCCTTTCTGTCTAGCGGTTCTTGGATACAGACGTTATGCACTGTCCGCCTGTCTTGTCCCTAAGTTCATGCAGGGTCTTCTACGCCGTGGGTTCTGGCGGCGTCTGCTGTGGCGTGGGCCCTCCAAGATTCCTGAAGGCTGATGTGACATTGTCATTTAGTCCCTTGCAGGAGAACTTCCAGCAAATGATCCAGGTCTTCAGGTACTCCTGAAATTACAAGCACGTCACTTCGCGCGTGCACGCTTGTGTGTGTGTGTGTGTGTGTGTGTGTGTGTGTGTGTGTGTGTGTGTGTGTGTGTGTGTGTAGGGGAAAGTGGGATAGTTGGAGGGAAGAGGTCTAGGCGGGGATGTGTCACGGATGACAACACACACACACACACACACACACACACACACACACACACACACACACACACACACACAACACACACACACACACACGGGCGCGCACGCACAGACACACATACACACAGTGAACAGATATTATCCCTCAAAATGGAATGAGGCTAATTTACGAATGAAATCATTGATAGTCACATGCGAAGAAAAAAAAATCTGGGATATGGTAAAACTTCACGTTTCAGATATACAACGGCAGAGAAAAATGAAGGGGAAAAGGGGGAAGAGGAGGAAAGTAGAAGTGGGAGGGGGAAAGAGAAGGCGGAAAAGAAAAAAAGACGAAAGAATGAAGAAGAAGGGGAAGGAGAGGGCATCAAAAAAAAAAAAAGGCTGGGAACAGTAAACAATAAATAACAACCAAGTACGGTAACTTTTTTTTTTTTGCATACTTAGATTCTTTATTTCATGTCCACATAAAATTCATTATTTAGTTAATTAAGGAAACAGTAAAGCCGAAGAAAAAGGAAAAAAACCCTACATATTTAGCATGGACAGCACACAGACTCAATACTCATGATTACTACGAAATATGAAAATTCAGTAGTGAACCTTGAATGTGAGTTGAGATAAGTCAATTTCTCTTCTTTGATGTGCTCTACTCGAGGGTCCTCATTCACTCGTCTTAAGTAAATCTAACATGAAAGTAATCGTGATCATTACAAGATTTCAGATTAAAAGAACATGGAAATGTAAGCTTCTAACAAAACGATTTTCAGTGTCGCTGTCACTTTTATAGCTGGCATAATTGATTTTGTCATGTATTGTTTATTGTGAGCTATGTAGGACACACATAACATACATGGGATAACTATACCAAATCAAAATGACATATACGGTTCTTTAACCATCATGAAATTCTGTAGCTTCTCCTTTCCCCCTTTTTTAGTTTTCTATAACTGTAACAACGGCTACAACAACATAAACTATAACTCACTTTTGTTGACATAAAAATTTCAAATGGCCAACATACAGTTAAGTACTTGTTAATTTTACACAAAAAAAGACAACCTATGCACTTCACACAGAGAGAGCAATTTTTGGAATCAGTATGAAATATGTCCGGGCACTTCTGCCGGGACGCCAACCCCTCCCCCAGCCATCACCACCAAGATAGCAAACATATAGAGCAAAACGAAAGCGGAGCCAGAGGACAGTGTATGCCAGGGATGCATGCACAGTCCAAGGCAATAGCAGCCACTTTGTCAGTTGTGGACACTAGTTGTCGAACTTAAAAGTCCATCTGCGTGGCGGCGGTCACCACAGTCGTCACGGTGACCGCTTGACCTGCTGCTGCTAGCCGATGACCACGTGCCGCTCCTGCTAAACAGCGGTTTCTCCTGGCAGCCCTGATCCTGGCGGCCTTTTCCTGAGCCAGATCGATCGGAGGTTTCTCCCTGACATCAATGTCAGAGGAGACATGACTTGCTGCGTTTCTCGCGTCGCCATTTTACACTGACCCAGCGAAGCGAACAGACAACGAAGATGTGATCCAAGCAATTGGCCCCCAGCACACCAAATCTCATGCCGGATATTTTTTCCTTCCTTTCTTCTCTTGAGTGACCACAGTCACAGACGCCTCTTCTGTTATTTTCGGGTGGGATCTTGGATGTGAGTTCGCAGACGGACTTCGAAGGGAACTGGTGAGGTAGTAGCGGACGAAGCAAGCAAGTCACCTTACAACAAGCCGCAAAGAATCTGCCCGTCCCGCGCGACTTCACTCTCGATATCTGAGCTACGTCCTTTGCTGAGAGAAACTCAAGTACGGTAACTCTTGTATATGTGTGTGTATCTACTCAAAATGAAAAGGGCTGTGTCAGTCTTGAATAAATGTTAATTTGTGTCCGTTCATTTCTCCACTAGTTGTTGCTGTGTACAACAAGTGAAAGCTACAGGGTATATAATCGGTAAGCTTGGAACATCTTTTTTTTTTTTTTTTTTTTTGGGGGGGGGGGGGGGGGAGGGGGGGTAGGTGCGAGGGGCGTCTCCATGTTTGTTCTTTGTGCTCTGTGCTGCCATTTCTGCTGGACGATTCGGTGACACAAACGGCATTCGCTTGGAGTTATGGGCGGTGTATTTATTTCATCATGGGAACAAGAGTTACCCTACTTGTTTATTGTTTACTGTTTACTTTTCCCACATAAATTGAATTAAATTGAAAACAAGCGACGATTTGGGGAGGGGGGGGGGGGGAGGGTCACACACACACACAGTCCTCTCCTCTCTCTCTCTCTCTCTCTCTCTCTCTCTCTCACGCACGCACGCACACACGCCCGCACGCTCGAACACACGCACGCACGCACGCGCGCGCGCGCGCAAACACACACACACACACATACACACACACACATACACGCACGCACGCGCACACACACACACGCGCGCGCGCGCGCGCGCGCACGCACGCACACATACACGCACACACAGTATCATTCAGTTAATGTTTGGAACCAGTTCTCGGAACTGTGTCATAATCAAGCTCAAACGTTCTCGTCTTACCTGCGGCTCTCAGGTGAGCACGGGCGGTGGCGATGTTCGTGAACATGAAGCCATGGTGGTCAGCTGCTGCGTTACGCTGGATGCCCCTTGCCCCGGGGAAGCGGCGGACTCCCTGGCTGATCCGAGGGTGAGAAGATCACCCGATGCGCCACTGCGGCCTTCAGAGTGAGCTTCACAGGTTCCCTGTCAACGTGAGAATGGGAGTACAATTAGTAAACGCCGTAAAAAGGAATGACAAATTGAGAGAGAGAGAGAGAGAGAGGAGAGAGAGAGAGAGAGAGAGAGAGAGAGAGAGAGAGAGCTTGCTGTACTAGGCACATACATATGCATGTATTAAAGATATGTTGGTGGGATGGGGTAGGGAGAGAGGAGAGAGAGAGAGAGAGAGAGAGAGGAGAGAGAGAGAGAGAGAGAGAGAGAGAGAGAGCTTGCCGTACTACGCACATACATGTACATGTGTTATGAATGGGTTGGGTGGGGGTAGGGAGGCAAGGAGGGAGGGAGAGAGAGAGACAGAGAGAGAGAGAGAGAGACTAAGAGAGATTTTGCTGTACTAGGCACATACATATACATGTAATATGAATATGTGGAGGAGAGAGAGAGAGAGAGAGAGAGAGAGAGAGAGAGAGAGGAGAGAGAGAGAGAGATTTTGCCGTATTAGGCACATACATATACATGTAATATGAATATGTAGGTGGGGTGCAGAGAGAGAGAGAGAGAGAGGAGAGAGAGAGAGAGAGAGAGAGAGAGAGAGAGAGGAGAGATTTTGCCGTACTAGGCACATACATATACATGAACTATGAATATGTCGGGGGGGGGGGGGGGGGGGGGGAGAGAGTTAGTTCGCTGTATTAGGCACAAATATATACATGTAATATGAATATGTAGAGAGAGAGAGAGCGAGCGTGCGAGAGAGAGAGACAGACAAACAGACAGACAGCGACAGACAGACGACAGACGGACAAAATGACAGACAGACACAGAGAGACAGAGACACACAGAGAGGCAGAGACAGAGAGAGAAGAGAGAGAGAGAGGAGAGAGAGAGAGAGAGAGAGCGGAGAGAGAGAGAGAGAGACAGAGGCAGAGACAGAGAGACAGAGAGAGAGAGAGAGAGAGAGAGAGAGAGAGAGAGGAGAGACAAAGATAGACAGAGAGAGACAGACAGACTATAGAGACACAGAGAGAGGTTGGCTTTACTCAGAATAACAACTCTACTGACTGCCAAGTGTAGATCAATAACATTAGCAGTGCTTTTGACCTTTGAAAAAGGAAACAACCAATAAACCATAAACTACAGATTTTACATAAGTGGCATCTACTGTCCAACAAAAATCGCTTCAGTGGATTTATATTTGGCCACTGTACGAGACAGACAGACAGACAGAGAGACAGACACACAGAGAGAGAGAGAGAGAGAGAGAGGAGAGAGAGAGAGAGAGAGAGAGAGAGAAAAGATGATGATGATGATGATGATGATGATGATGATGATGATGATGAAAGCTGTGACACAGCTTCACTTCCTTTCTCATCACCTTCATCCTCCACGGGGAAAAAAAAAATTATAAAAGAAGAACAATATTATAATATGGCATGTCGTTTCTAGCCCCATTTTCACATCAGAAAAACACCGTTAATAAGTTTTTTTTTTAATTTTGTAGTTTGTTTTCACTATGAAAAATACTCCCTGTCCGTGCCACTTGTATTGCTGTGGGTGAATTATAAGACACTGAGACTAAACTAGACTGAAGGATCAATGGTAAAACATGGAATAGATGTCTACATTTGCTGCATATCAGAGCTTTGAAATATATTCATTTTACATGATGTCTTTCTTACTAGTACGAGTTCGGAAAGCGAAACAATAAAGATGGACTTTTTTCCTTTGTTTTTACATTAACTGTATGTCAGTATATATGCACTGGATCAGAAAGTTAAGTATTGCACATCAGATTTTTTGCAGAATGTATTTAAATCTTTAGACAGCCAAGATTGCAAGTTTATTGTTGCCTACGGTCATAACTAGGAAAGGAATATCTGGATTAAAAAAAGAAGCAAAAAATTTACACCTTCTGTATTTTTGACTCCTGTGTCCCCAGATTAGACAGTTTCTCTGAGACTTTTATGTACACGTACATCTGTGTTTTGTATATGTTTAATTCAACAGATTTTTGTTTTCTCTTGTGGATGTTTTCATATTAAGTGTCGTGACAAAAACATGGTTTCCTCTGCGTGTGCGTGCGTGCATGCGTGCGTGTGTGTGTGCGTGCGTGTATGCCTGTGTGAGAGATGGAGGCAGAGCGAGAGAATAGACTTAGAGTCATATCTGAGCCACATCCTTCAGCATTTCTGCAAAGTAGAATTAATACAGTCTCATTTCTGAAACCAGATCCTTCAGTGTAGGATTACTTGACATTTCTGTCACATCCATCTGTGCGTGCATGCGTGCGTGTGTGCGTATGCGTGCGTGAGAGACACAGGCGGAGTGAGAGAATAGACCTGGAGTCATTTCTGAGCCAAATCCTTTGGCTTTTCTGCCAAAGTAGGATTAAACAGTCTCATCTCTGAAACCAGATCCTTCAGTGAGGACTTGACATTTCTGTCAAATCCTCCCCCCCCCCTCCCCCCTCCCCCTCTGTCTCTCTGTCTCTGTCTCTGTCTCTGTCTCTCTCTCTCTCTCTCTCTTGTGTGTGTGTGTGTGTGTGTGTGTGTGTGTGTGTGTGTGTGTGTGTGTGTGTGTGTGAAGGAAAGAAGGAAATTAACATGAAATGATTATTTAAAGAAACAAAAAGACGCGTTATGCACTAACAAATTATTATTCGTTTTCATGGGCCAGAGACTGGTTACATCAAGAACTACTAATTATGTATTTCAGAAAGCAATAAGCAAAAAAATACCCCTCTGCCGAGAAAACAGTTTTTCGCAAACCAGAATCTTAAAGAACTACCGATTATGTGTGTCAGAATGCAAAAAAAAACAAACAAACATACCCTTCTACCGAGAAGAAAAAGTCCTTCGCAAGCCAGAATCTTTAAGAACTACTCATCATGTATTTCAGAAAGCAATAAACAAAGATACCCCTCTGCCGAGAAGATAAGTTTTTCGCAAGCCAGGTATTATCATCCCCAACCGCCATGCATCTCCATGGCTGGCAATGACGTAGACATACATTGATTGAGCGAAGGACGCTCTGGATGCATTCTCTCCCCTTGGTCGCCCTCAGAAATTCACAGTGAGCCCGCCAGCGCACGTGCTCCGTGAGGGGGTCGTCTTGAGAGTCCCAGGACTTGAGGCCCACCCCGCAGTAGAAGCAGCGCACACAGTCCGCATACCCTGCAGGAAAAGCGAATGACACGGTTAGTGCGCAAGAGTGGTGATGAGTTGTTGTTTTGCTTTCTTTTTTCAGTTCGGCTTACAGCAGCAATCTGTAGTTCTTGTGGGAGTGGGAAGAGACGTGAGAGAGCAGGAGAGGAGGGGAGGGAAGGAGGGAGGAGACCTTCGACGAAGTCCCCCCCCCCCCCCAACCCCAACCCCCAGACAAAGCAAACAGGCGCGAGAGTTTTTATAACTCATAGCATACGCATATCACACACACGTGCCACAGACTGCAACTTACAGCTTGCGACACATCACAGGTTATCTTTTCCACTACCACCACTTTCTCCTTCTCACCCTCTCCCTTCCACTCCCCCTCATCATGCCCTCGCATCATCCATCACCATCCATTCCGAGACCTTACTCCTCCCCCACCCTTGCGGATATCCATCATTTATTCTTTCCACTTGGTAGACCCATTTTCATCCGTTCCTTGAAAATTTCCATTCCACCTCCTTCCACCATCCCGCCACTGCCCATCCTCCTCCCCACTACCCCGTCCCCGCCCCCAACCCACACCTATCTGTACCGTTATCACCATCATCATCGTCTCTCTCCACCCCCCCCCCCCCTTCGCCCCCCAACCCACAACTATCTATACCATTATCACCATCATCATCGTCTCTCTCCACCTCCTCCCCCCCCCCCTTCGCCCCCAACCCACACATGTCTATACCATTCTCACCATCATCATTGTCTCTCTCCACATCCCTCCCCCTTTCGCCCCCCAACCCACACCTATCTATACCATTATCACCATCATCATCGTCTCTCTCCACCTCCCTCCCCCCTTCGCCCCCCAACCCACACTATCTATACCATTATCACCATCATCATCGTCTCTCTCCACCTCCCTCCCCCCTTCGCCCTCCCAACCCACACCTATCTATATTGTTATCACCATCATCATCGTCTCTCAACACATCCCTCCCCCCTTTCGCCCCCAACCCACACCTATCTATACTATTATCACCATCATCATCGTCTCTCTCCACCTCCCTCCCCCCTTCGCCCTCCCAACCCACACCTATCTATACCATTATCACCATCATCATTGTCTCTCTCCACCTCCCTCCACCCTTCGCCCTCCAACCACCCTATCATACTTATCCCATCATCATCGTCCTATCTAATATACCATTATCACCATCATCATCGTCTCTCTCCACCTCCCTCCCCCCTTCGCCCTCCCAACCCACACCTATCTATACCATTATCACCATCATCATCGTCTCTCTCCACCTCCCTCCACCCTTCGCCCTCCCAACCCACACCTATCTATACCATTATCACCATCATCATCGTCTCTCTCCACCTCCCTCTCCCCTTCGCCTATCTACATTTATGCACAGACCACCCCCCCCCCCCCCCATTTCGTCTTTACCTCTACCTCCTCCACCCACCCCCAAAGAACACACACAAACACGCACGCACGCACTCACACACACACGCGCGCGCACACACACACACACGCACGCACACATGCATGCGCGCGCGCCACACACACACACACACACACACGTGCGCGTGCGCACACACACACACACACACACACACACACACACACACACAACATACATACATACATACACACGCGCGCGCGCAAACCGCGCGCGCGCGCGCAACACAATACAACACAACACAACACAGCACAAGCAACAAACAAAGAAACAAACATAACACCACCACCACCACCACCAAAACCATCCATCACGTACCGGCATAGTAGAATCCCAGGTTGACCATGAGGGAGGGAGGGAAGGCGGAGGACACGTGGGCGGGCCATTTCTGGAAGGTGGCCAGGCGGGACTCCGTTGTGCAGAACTGGGGGTACACGGCGTTCCCCAGCATGATGTGGCTGTCCGCTCTGGCTTCTCTCAGCCTGTGAAAATCGTTGTCATGGTCGTTGTAGCTATCATCATCAACATCATCGTCGTCGTCGTTGTCGTCGTCATCATCATCATCGTCGTCGTCGTCGTCCTCGTTGTCGTCGTCGTCATCGTCGTCGTCGTGATTGTCGTCGCCGTCGTCATCTTCATCATTATCATCTGTTGTTGTTGCTGCGCTGCTGCTGCTACTACTACTACTACTACTACAACTACTACTACTACTACTACTACTACTACTACTACTACTGCTGCTGCTGCTGCTGCTGCTGCTGATACTACCATCATCACACACAAATACACTCAGGCAGATCACACACACACACACACACACACACACACACACACACACACACACACACACACACACACACACGCATACACGGAGGGACAGACGGACGGAGACACAGAGAGATGGAGGGAGGGAGGGAGAGCCAAGAGGATGGACAGAAAGACGGAGAGAAAGAGAGAGAAAGGGAGAAGGGGATGGGAGGAAGTGAAAAACGGAGACGGGGGCGGGGGGGGGGGGGGGGACACTGGGAGGTGGGGAGAGAGAAAGAGAGACAGAGAGACTGAGACAGAGATAGACAGAGAGAGAGTGAGAGAGCAGAGGCAGAGAGGGTGAGAGAGAGGAGAGAGAGAGAGAGAGAGAGAGAGTGTGTGTGTCAGAGGCAGAGAAAGAGACAGACAGAGAGCACAGAGAGAGAGGAGAGAGAGAGAGGAGAGAGAGAGAGAGAGAGAGAGAGAGAGCAGAGGAAGAGAGACAGACAGACAGACAGACAAAGAAACGGAAAGAGAGAGAGAGAGAGAGAGAGAGAGAGAGAGAGAGAGAGAGAGAGAGAGAGAGAGAGCAGAGGCAGACAGACAGACAGAGAATCCGCCACATGAAATCAGAGACAGACAGGAGTTCTTCCAGCATTCCACCTATCACCTGTCATTGCCAACACTTCCAGAACCGGCAGGTGGCACGGAGGCAGAGCAGGATGAAGAGGAATCAGTGGTATGCTCGCCAGGGACCTTGGGTTCCAGTCTCTGGTCCATCAACGACCCAGCCAGCGCCAGAACATAGCCTGCTGACGCACGGTGTAAAGCACACGTGAATATGCGTGACTGCTTCAACAACAACAACAACAACAAACGCAACAACAAATCGACTCGCGAAACTTGATGCACTTAGAATGCATATACTAAAACATATGTATAAAGAAAAGAGACATGAGAAACAGAACAAAAAAAAGTTAAAACAATCAAATGTATGTACTAAAACATATGTAAAAAAGTTAAAACAATCAAATGTATGTACTAAAACATATGTAAAAAAGTTAAAACAATCTAGTCCCTTCCTTCAGATGAAAAATCCACGTGATCTTTAACAGAAGCGAATCAGATCGAATACTGGGGCCGGAATAGCTTAGTTGGTACAGCACCGGACTCGTGATCCTGGGGTTGCGGGTTCGAATTTTGGTACTAGGGGATTTTTCCCTCGGAGTTAACATTGGTTCTGACTCAATTCCCCACACAGTCCTTATTCGAATGAGACTATAAACCGAGGTTCCGTGTGTGAACGCACGCACAGCGTCTTGCACACACGTAAAATCCCATCACCAACTTTCGGAAGAGAA
>CM065727.1:66214989-66277489 GCA_033310375.1 Conus canariensis
AACACATCATACACACACGTGTACATTCACTACACACACACACACACACACACACACACACACACACACACACACACACACACACACACGCAAAGACATGGTAGGTAGGCACTCAAGGTCTGACCAGCGCGTTGGGCTAATGCGTAGGTCAGACATCCGCTAAGTCGTAGCCACGAGACCCTCTTCTTCTATTGTCTCATCTTTGTTGTTAATTCATTTATCCATCAGCTTCAAATCATGCGTAGTGTGGTCTCAAAACTTAGCGGATGTGGTGTAGCGTATATGGACTAGTCCGCACGCAGAGACGCCTCCTTGATGAAACTGAAACTATGTGCGTGTGTGCGCGCGCGCGCACGCGCAAGTATGTGTGCATGGATGTGTACATGTGTATGAGAATGTGTTTGTGGTATGTGTGTGTGTGTGTGTGTGTGTGTGTGTGTGTCGATCCTTCCTTTTAACCCCCCCCCCCCCCCCCCTCATCACCGCAAGTCCGCGAAACGGGATTTCCCCATTTAATCATGCTGTACTACATCGTTGGTGTAGGTCAAAATAGTGCTTTTTTGAGGGCGTGGTTTTTAAGACATGGCATTAAAAATGATGAAATAAACAATGTTAGAGGCCGTTTCCGTGTATAATACTTCAAATAAAGAAAGGTTAGGGGTTAAATATTCATATTTTTTAAAAATACCAACATGCATAATTTTCACCCTATCGAGCTATTTTTACCCGGGAATGCTGTGCTACGTCTTTTGTCGTCATTTGTCTGTTATCGTTTGATTGGTCAAATTTTCATGACATCATTTCACCATCGACTTACATGGCGACTGTCGCGGCAGGGACCGTCTAGAGTGTTCGAGAAGAAAGAAAAAGAAGGTATGGGGGGCCTATAGTTTTGATTCATTGGTCACATTTTCATAAAACTCACCCGTAATCGTAAAGGCAATTTCGTCAGTCAAGCCAGCGTTCATACGTATCAAGAGCGGGAGAGACACCTGTCAAGCCAGCCGAGATAGGACAGGTTGCGGAAGTTGCGGAAGAGATTAAAACTTTTCGTCTAGGCCCTATCGAGTCGTGTTTACAAGGGGAAGTGGTCTTTTAAAGACTACCGTGAATGAAAGACATGTCCCTAAAAGCTTTCGCTATGAGGACGTAAATCTCAACTATTTTCTTTTGCCTCAAGAGGAGCAAGGTAAGTGTTATGATGAAAGAATCTAGAACCAATCTGATTCAACAGATCGTGCATACGGTAGGCCAAGTGTGGTTGAGGTAACTCCCGTGCTTGTGTACTACCGTATAGTAGCCGCCATCAACCGGTTGATTGTGCCATTTTGCGGGAGTTTACTTATGAACGGTACAGAGGTTAAAAAAGAAAAAAAGACAGAAAGAAAATCCTACGGCCTGAAGGCCGACCCAGCGGGCGACGTGGAGCTGCTGCCGGCTCTGCCCTGGCTACACGCACTGTGTGTTTTACACTTTTTCTTCCGCTTGAGTGGTCAACGTCATACAGCTGATGAAACCGAGGGATGTTATTTAAAAAACAAACAAACAAACAAGAAAACAAATAAAACGAGGGCGTCCCTGTCATGAACTGTGCCCAAGTTCTTGGTGGTTTCACGTGTGTATGTATGTGTGTGTGTGTGGACGGAAATGTGGGTCAGTTGTGCAAACTTTTGGAAAGGAGGGTTTGGTTGGGGCGGAGGGGGGATTAAAAAAAAAGAAAAACAACAACAACAACAACAACAGAAAGACAAAAACGGATTTCGAAGTCTTGTGCCTTGGCCTACTACCTATTGATAGAAACTGTGCAGCATGCGTGCATGAAGTGTACGAACAGCACAAGAGGACTGTTTCATCACCAGTTGGGAAGTAGGCTGTACCGAAGAACAGACTGGTCAATGCCACCGATGGTGCACAGGCCTAGTGGGTTGTCTTCGGTTGGTGTCGTTTGTTTGTTCTTTGTAAAGACACAGGCGACGTCGGAACTTCCGAAGTAAATGTAAAGTAATGACCACCTTTCGCGAGAATGACCAGCGATTTGTGAGTGACTGACTGTGTGTGTGTGTGTGTGTGTGTGTGTGTGTGTGTGTGTGTGTGTTTCTTCATAGACATCTTAGACTCGTAGAGTGTGTGTGTGTGTGTGTGTGTGTGTGTGGTGTGTGATTCTTCATAGACTACTCAATGACATCTTACACTTGTATAATAGAAAAATGGAAAGAGACTTTTCTTTGCCTCTGACTTTCTGGACAAATGCGGTGCTATAATGTGGAAAAAATGCAGCATGTGTTAACAGACATTATACACTTTTCTCTGGTGTGTGTGTGTGTGTGTGTGTGAGAGAGAGAGAGAGAGAGAGAGGCTGTGTATTTACCCCATTATGTTTTGTCCTTGGTGTACCTGACTATTATGTGTATGTCATCAATAAAAACTTATATTTTTTAATCAATAAAGTGTTTGAATATCAGAATTAAAGTATTTCACTATTCTTGAACGTGGTTTTGATGTGCCATGTATTGACGTCAAATATATATGAACTGGTGTTTTGAAATGATTGATTTTGTTGACGTCGTTTTCTTACAACGTAATTCCCTTGTTGAGAAGTCGCTTGGTGCAGCACTGGCACATTCTGCTCTAACATAGTTGTTGATGTTTACCATGTCACCCCTTCTTGGACATTTTTTCTTTTTTTTTAATTTGGGAAAAGAAGATTTTTTGACGGGAGGGAAGCTGTCAGGAACTTGCCCAAGTTCCTGGTCGTTTCATGTGTTCGTTTGTGGAAATGGTATGGAAACAGAAAACAGATCACTTATGCAAGCTTTGGGGAAACAAAGGAAGGATTTTAAAGTCTTGTGCCTTCACCCAGCTAGTCATGGAAACTGTGTACACGCATGCTTGGTGTACATGTAGTGAACAAACAACACAAGGTGATTGGGGTTATACGTACAGGATGGTCAGTGGAATCAGAGAACAGACAGGTCAATGGCATCATATGAACAGCACTGGCGAGGGTGCCTGCCTCATTGTTCATCTTTGTAATGAGTTGGGAGGTGTCAAGTGAATCATGTTTAAAGTAAAGGCCACTACTATCCGATGATAGGCCAGGTAAACCTGGAATTTTTCCCCCCAGGTAGACGAGGAACGTGTAGTTTTTTTCCCTTTTTTGTTTAATTGAAAGAGGCAGTGTGCGTGTGTGTGTGTTAATGTTGACCTGAGGTCGTGGAGACTGAAGACTATATTATAGGGTCCTCTAAGAGGGGACATAGCAGACGTCAGGGTAGGATTATCACATACACTGTTGAATTTACCAACTTCTGCTCTGACATCACAACTCACATGATATGCACAAGCAGCCATTAGCAAATGAAACTCGATAATTTCACTCATTGATTTAATGAAGTATTAGTCAAAGTGTGATAAGCTGACCGACATATTGTGACAATGATCACAAATCAAGTCGTTCGGCAAACATTTCCTGTGAGGGGTGAATGCGAGTTGCAAGCATTGACCAAGAAGAGGATGAACTCTTCCTGCCAAAAAAAAGACTATCTGTGTAGTATATCAAAAGGCTGTTCAGTTTAATCCGACGGTTGAAACACAGAATGGTCATTATCTACAGTCCAATGGTTAACCTAGTGGTGATGCATAGGTGTTATGTTTTAAACGGAGTTAGAATTCCATAAACTGAAAATAATGGTATGTTACATCAGTTGTGGTACTGGAGTAGGGGTTGATGAATTTAACAGCATAATTATGATTGTTGATACGTCTCTTTTTCTGCATATGGGTGGTCAAGGGTTAATTGGTGTTGATGGTGATGAGGCTGTGGTAGAGTTTGTACAGTGGTCAGTCTAGCCACCAGCCGTCTCAGCTGTGAAGTTGGCCACTTCAGCTCAGCCATATGACACTGGAGATCTGTCTGAAGTCATGTCAGACCCATCTTACCATTGGTGTCAGGATCTTCTCAATGGCACCAAGAGTGGTTTTAGAAAAAGGGTCCTGTACTGGGCTTGCATACTCTAATAGAGGTCTAACAGAGTCTTGTAGAAGGACTCTTTTGTATGGGAGCAAGTTACCGACCTTCAAGTTGCACCCGGCAAAGCCCAAGGTTGAACATCCCATTTCAGGTCGTTTGTGATGATGCCCAGAGGCTTGCCTCTTTCTCTCTCTGCAGCTGGTGACCTCGAAGATGGCAAGGGCAGTTGAGGGTCTGTCGCTGTACTGTCATACACAGCAGGACCAAACAGTTCTCTACCTTTCCTCCTAAATAATTTCCATCCAAATCCTGCTGTTGTAGGTGTTGGTCGCTGACTTCACTGGTGTACCTGTGACAGATGGTGTCACTAGCAATCAGGTGTGCAGTTAAGGACAGTGCTGATAGCAGGTGTCCCAATACTAAGCTGTAAGGTCTCCTGAGTCTGCTGGTATAAACCAAGGCCTCCCCCCACCAGATGACAGCCTGTCTTTGCACTGTGGAATCTTCACTGTGATACTTTAACACTTGTGGACAAGTAGACCATGGCTCTCCTTGTTTAAAAAAAGTGCTTTTGAGAAGTCCATTTTGAGTACGTCCTCTGGTCAGCTGCTCTCAAGCACTTACACTGCCTCATCCACAAATTCCAGCAGCTATAGGACTGGCCCTGGCAGAAGCCATGTTGCTCTGGGCACAAACGATTAATTCAATAATTGTCCGCAGAGTGACTCATTGCTTCCTGATGATGTGTTCTAGGAGCTTGCAGCGGATGCTCATTAAAGAGATTGGCCTGTGCAGCTGTAGTTGGCTGCTCAGTTCTGTGTCTCTTGCCTTTTGCCTCCCTTGGAAGATCAATCACAGCCCCACCCCCATCCCTCCCTGATTGTACTTTCAAGCCTGGAAAGTACAGAAGATGTAAAGAACCAGTTTTCAGGCCCAGTGATTTTGTACATGTATACACATTTCATCACTTTTCCACCCTGGTCACTTAAGTTGTGTGGCACTCCTGCTTATGTCAGTGGATTCATTTAATAACTTTGTTCTCATCATCATCATGGATACAAAATGTGTTCACAAGAAGCAATCACAAGAAAATTAAATCGCGAATATCAGGGGCTAGGGGGTTTAATATCTGCCACATATAAGAGTGCATGTGCCTGTGTGTCATTTGTGTGCAAGTTTTTCATCATTAGTTTCTAATCTACAACAGCATGGATATACATACAAAATCAAACAGATGTTGACTTCTGAGGAAAACTGTTTTTGGTTTCTTTCAGAGGACACCAAAAATTTTCTGAGTGGTCTGCTCTTCAGTCCAAGACGACCAGTGTTTCTGTAAAAAGATCACAGAGAACTTGTCATCCAGTCAGCAGGAAGGTAAATATTGTGTGTGTGTGTGTGTGTGTATAAGAGGGAAAGTTTATTTGACAAACTATAGACCACAAAAGTCATCATATTATTCATATTAACTTGGGAGTTATGTTGGCACATATGAATTGGAGTAAAGGTTATAGGGTCAGCCAAAGGGGTGGGATTACATTAACATGCATACGCCCCATCCCCTTTCCTCCAGCCCCCTATGCACATACTCCTTCCTCCCCCATCCACTCAGGCACTTGTCTCCCTCTCGGATAGACACTCATATATACAACTATGGTAGTTCTGTAGACGATATTATGTAGGCGTTCTAGTCCTGACCCCTGTGGAGGGTTAATCATTAACCTTGCACAGTGATCAGGACTAGGACGCCTTAACTTAATATGTAGGTCAGACATGACAAAATTCTCAAAAGATCCTCTTACCAGCTCTTATTCATTCATGGGTTAAACTTTTCCATTGGTAGATAAATTTTTACACACTTGTCCCAGACAGAAATTGTCTGTTTATATTATTAAGAAAAGAAGTGTGCTTCAGCTTGTGCATAGATATTTCGCATGACATATGGAATCAAGTTGTTGTCCGGTGTAGTAGTGCTCTTTTGGCTGGTGGAAACCCTTTCATCAAGAGGTAGTTTCCCTCCCCGATTGGAACAAGAACAACTTTTTCTCATGTTGACTTCACATCTGCAGTGATTCATGTTTGTGACCATAAAAGTCACTCTACCCCCCCCCCCCCCCCCTCTCCCTTTCACTCTCTCTTGTGTTCTTTTTCTACTTACATGAGATAATTTTGTGTGTATTTTATATTTGTACCTTCTTTGCACACAGGCCATTGACCTAGCAGTAAACAAGTTCAGAGTTCTTGCTCTCTCCCCCACCCTCCAGCTCTCCCTCACTCTCTTTTCTTTCTCTCTTTTTTCTTTAAATGGGCACACATGAAGAAAATAATTCCAGTGATCAACATTAATAATGTACATATATGTCATACAAGGTTATAAAACATATGTACACACCTTATCTTGAAGTGAATCCATCAAATCGTAATGTTTGGAGAATGCAAATTACACTGACAAATTTCAGCATCACATCAGGCTCCAAGGTCGTGGATAACATGCAAACATTAAGGAAAAAATATACAGTATGTATGATAAGCATTAGCCCTCTGATAATGTAATGTGTGGGGCCCATTTTGTTTGGCAGTTTGCATAATTCATCTCCATCAACTCTCTCTCTCTCTTACTTTTGTTGTTATTGTTATCTGAGAGCTTGAAATTGAAAGTAGACTGGATGTAAAAATGTATTATCCCCCACAGACAGAAGTAAACGTACAGTAATACATGTAGAGCTCCCTCAGATTCAGTTACTTTCACAGTTTCAGTTTGTTTCCCAAAGAAGGGATGCTGCATCTGAACAAGAAAACATTGACCAAACCACATCCGCCTGGCAAGTGCCTGGCCAGAGCATGACCCAGTCAGGCCTTGAGAAACATGCCAACAGTAGTTCTGTGTTTGCACGCGGACAATTATCCAAGTCACTTTGGCATGACACCGTTTAATTTCAGTGACTGAAGGAAAATCGACGCTTGCAGAATGGGAAGGCCATTAGCAAGAGCTTTTATCAGTTTACAAGAGTCCTGTCTAGAAAAATAGATGTTCTGTCTTCTGCAAAATCATGAGAACAGTGTGTGTGTGTGTGTGTGTGTGTGCGTGTGCGGGCGCACATGTGCTGTGTGAGTGCATGCGTGTGTGTGTGTACATGTTTATGACTTGTGAACGCAGAATTGTGTGCGCATGTGTGCATGCATGTGTGTGTGTGTATGCTTGTTATTGACTCATGAACGCAGAATTGTATGTGTGTGTACGCGTGCGTGTGTGTGTGTGTGTCCTGCCTATGGTTTTAGATGCTGAATTGTTAAAACTTGTAAAGCGCCCCGTAGCCTATGTTGTAAGGATGGGCGCTATAGAAATTGTTCTCGTTATTATTAACTCCTGAAAGTGTGCTAACCCCATATCCCCACTAGAGCCTGGTCAGCCCATGGACAACCCTTGCCTCCTTTGTTTTTAAATATCACCAGGTTTAACCCTACTTCATTTATTTACTTGTGCATTCATTTTCTTGTAAACCCTCCACACTGAGGCCACATGGCTTATCAGGTGTAATTCTTTCTCCCTCTTTCCATTCGCCCTCATACTGATAGTCCTGGGTCTGAGAGGAATGTGGCTGCCTTCTACAGCTCTCCCAGGCACTCTCACAGCTTTGGGTGCCTCATTGTCCCATCTTGCCAGTGTTGTTTCTCTCAGGCCAGCATGTAGCTTGCAATCATGTAAGCTATGCTGTGCTGTCTGCTCCACTGACCCACATTCACGTGACATTGCCATTATGCATGAGGGATAATCTTTAGCCTGTGGTACATACCATTCAGCTGTTAATCCTCGGTATGTCTTGTGGGAAGCCTGAAGAAGCTCATCTGGTCTGCTTTGCAAGGATATATATGGCATCCCTTTCTGCCTTCTTCTCCTGATCAGGATTTCACATCATCAGAGATGTAAGGGTTTTCAATTTCATATCCTCCTAGTTAAATTTTGGGGTAGTGGTAATACTTCCAACAAAGAATTGTGGGAAAGATTCCAACACAAACTGATTAAGAAATGAAAATTATTGATTGTATGCATAAATTTGTATTGTCAGTGGTTATCATTGTTTAAAAATCGTTCTCTCTCTTCTTTTTTTTTAAGCCATGATTTTGGCATGTTGGTTCTGGTCCTCAGTACAGAAGTGGATACTTAGTTATGATTACTGTTGTGAATTAGTGACAAGAGGCATTGATTTTTATTTTTACACACATAATATATGCAAGAATAGATGATCGGTGTTCGTCGGGCTTTTGATGGTATGCAAGTGCTGATCGTGGTGTGAAAGCTTCCGGATTCTTTTGTGGCAGCAGTATGCAAATTTTGCACATCGCCTAGATCGAACATTTCAGTGTTGGCCACGGGAACTTGGTCAACCATCGCTGTTTAAAACTGTTGTGGGCTACTGTGTTGATGTCTTGAACTTGAACTTGTAGGTGTTAGAGGCCTTAAGAGGCCTGTTCACCATTCTAATATACAACATCGAGATAAAAAAAACTTTGCATGCGTGGAAGGAAGAGAGTCACGGACTGAAACTATCTAGGTTGATAACATTCCGGATTGTATTTTGTCGGCAGTTCCTGCCAATGAGTGTCTAACCGTGATTTGAAGATGTTGACTGTAGGGGCTGTTACTACACAGTCAGGAAGACCATCCCAAACATCAATCACTCGAAGAGAAAAGTAATTTCCCCTAATGTTCAGTCTGTGATGAACTTTGGATAGTTTCAAGGAGTGTCCTCTGCTGTCCCTGTTGGTAAATAGTTCAAACCGTGGTTTATCACGCCGGTAAATGCCATGTATAAATAAACTTGTACAAGTCTATCATGTCACCCCTTTTTCTTCTGTGCTCCAGGCTTGGAAGTTTGAGAGTAGAGAGACGCTTAGGATATGGTTTATCTTTAAGAGATGCTAAAAGTTTAGTTGCTCTGCGCTGAACATCTTCTACATCCTGGCACAGTGTTTTGTGGTAGGGTTGCCAGACAGAATGTCCGTACTCTAGTACTGGTCGTACAAGAGACTTGTACAGTTGTAGGAAAATGTCTTCATTCAGGAAGTCAAAGGAGCGACGGATAATACCAACAACTCTATTTGCTTTAGCAGTTGCCTTGGCCATGACAAAGTATCCTACTTTGTTCAGGTTATTTTTGCCTTTTTCTGCTATGTGGTCAGAAACACTCGCGGATATCGTCAGTGCAGGCTCTGTCAGTGCATTTACATCAGCACTTTGCAGATCAACATCGCCTGCCTACTAGCATCTTGACAGCAGTAGAGTTTTTTAGCCAGCTTTTTGTGTTTCTTTTTTAACCTGTAGATACCTTTTTTAACCTGTAGATACCTGTTGTGGCTACTCACTGAGACCTGAACCCAGTAGAAGATTGTTAGGACAAAGTGATGGCATTTTAAACTATTTTAAAACTATTTTTGCGCTCACCCTGTTCCGTCGTGTTTATAGCCGTTGATTGGCTCCTGCGACGTAATGTTCCAGATCCAGATCCAGTAGGATGAGCTTAACTTAGCAGACGAATTCAGCTATTGATCTAAGGGAAGTAATACGCATACCTTTCATAAGCTCCCTTCATGCAAATAAGATAAGCAATGACTTATGGGAGAGACACGGAGTAAACAAACGGCTACACGCTTCTTGTCTGGCCTTGCGATCTTGAACGACTGAATCTTACGTGCTATAGACTGCCTGGCATTTGTTTGGTTAAATTGCAATCCTGCCATGTTGACTTGCATTCGACAAAGCAGATGTAAGGCAACTTTGATTGGCTGATCGGTAAACGAAGACATGTCGGGCCTAGGCCTAAGGGAAAGCACTCTCCTATGTGTTCTAGGTTGGTTTCGAGGAAAGGTGACCGAAGGCGGAAGTTAGATTCTTCTTCTTGCTAAAAAACTGGTTCACTCAAAAACGAGTAGGTCACCAGGGAATTACTGTAATCTTTCGTTACGCGGTACAGTAATTCTTTTAATTTTACGTGTGTTTTAGCAACTACACGTACGTTATAGGTGCCAGAATAATCAAGTTAGATTGTGGGCCCTCAACAGTGAAGAAGAAGAAGATTCCGTTCAGTTTCAGTTCTTCGACTGAATTCATCGACTGAAGACCCCTTGTTGTAAAGTAAGTGGTCACAACCTTTGTAGACTTGACGCGTTTATGACAGCTTCCTTTTTCGAATACGTGATTAATCCAGTGTGTGGTTTACATTCTGTCCCATTTTTGTGTGATGTGAAATCCTGCCTAATGTTTTTGATTGGAAGTTGACGTCGACTGGTGGACTTTCGCATACATCATAACGTTATCATAAAATTTTATCATATCATATCAGTGGCATCTTACTCCATTTCCAGCCTTTGGCCTGCTCAATGTAGATAATTGTAGGGTTTTGCGAGAAATATTTTGGTCTTTTTCTCGCACTTTTATGAAGCACATGCGTGGTTTTAAGAATTTTGAATCAATGCAAGTCAATATTTGTTTGAAACATAGGGTGTACCCAGTGTTAATCTGTTATCAAGACGGTTTTTGAAAGTGTTAAATTTTCTCCTTCAACAACATTGACTGACAAGTTATTCCAAGTATTAACAATTCTGTTAGTGAAAAAGTTTGCTGCTTTTGAAGTTTTAGTAATTTTTTTTTGTTAGGTTGAACAGGTGCCCTCTTGCTGTAGATTCTGTATTCAACTGAAATACTGATTGTGTGCCAGTGGTTTTAATGTCATAAAAACTATGTGTAAGTTTGTAAGTTTCAATCATGTCGCCACGTAAGCGCCTGTATTCCAAACTTGGTAATCTTAAAATCTGAAGCCTTTGTTCATATGAATACTTCTGCAGACCACTAATCTTTTTTGTAAATCTTCTTTGAATATTTTCGATGGAATTACTGTGTTTTTTTCAAATTTGTTGTCCATACAGCATAGCCATATTCAATAACCAATCTGACAAATGTTTTAAATAATGGAACTATTACTTCACTATCTTTGCACTAAATATTGCCTACTAGTACTACCATCCCTGCTAGTCTATTTGCTCTTTTAATGGTTTCATTTACATGTTTATCAAATGATAAATCAGGATCTATTATCACTCCTAGATCTTCAGTCTTCAGTCTTCAAATCAATCGTCACATCATCTCCATAGACTTTAAGTGACTCGGGTGTGCGCATTTGTTTAAAAAAAAAAAAAAAAAATCCTATTTTCTTGTTTAAAAGACAGCATTCATACCCCCCCCCCCCCCCCCCTTAACTTACCTACCAGCTAGCTTACAAAAAAAGAAAAAAAAAACAGCTAAGTGTGGAGCTGCAGGAAGGCAACCCACGTTCACCTTTTCAAAAGGGGTTACCCTGCTCCCTACCCTGCCCCAGAACAAGCATTAGGCTAGTCCAGGCCCACCAACCATTCACACACACTTCCACACGACAACACATACAGTGGCTGTATTTTAAAAGTAAAGTTTGCTGAGCTCCCTCCTGAAATGTGCCAGAGAGGGGGCCTCGGCTGCAGCTGCCGGTAGAGAATTCCAAACTTGGATGGTGCGGTGAAAGAAGCAATACTTCAGAACGTCGGTTTTAGATCTAAGGTGACGGAATTTCTTGGAGTGGTTGGCTCTTGTTCTGGCAGATGCTGGTGTCAGGTACTCCTCTGGGGGAATGTCCACAAGGTTGTTCACAGACTTGTAGAACATTGTTAGTTGGGCTTTCGTCCTCCTGGACTCCAGGGATTCCCATTTGAGGTTAGTGAGCAGACCAGTAATGCTACAGGTGTAATCATAGCGGTTGGTGACATATCTGGCTGCTCTCCTCTGTACTGCTTCTATCTGTTTAGTTTTGTCTGCGGTGTACGGGTCCCAGACTGTACTGCAGTATTCGAGGTGGGGGCGAACTAGGGTCTTGTAGGCATTGGTCTTGGTTGCCTGGTTCGCTACCCTCAGGTTCCGCCTCAGGAATCTTATCATGCTGCTGGCCTTTTTGGTGGAGCGGTTGATATGGCTGGTCCAGCTTAGATCTCTCGAGATATTAACTCCCAGGTATTTTGATTCAGTTGTTTGTTCCAGGGTGTGACCTTCCAGTTTTTACCTAAATATGATGGGGTCCCTGGATCTGGTGCAGGATAGGGTATTGCATTTCTGCGGGTGGAATTCCATACCCCATCTCTTTTCAGCATTAGTCTCTTCAAGCAATACACCTTCCATATAATAATCATACTTGTCTAGGATTATTTTTACCTGCATGAAGAACTCTACACTTCATATTGTTAAATTTAATCTGCCAGACATTTGTCCATGCAACAAGTTCATCAATATCTGTAATTCAGTGGAATAATCAACTGACTCTATAGGGGTGTAAACTTTTGTATCATCAGCAAAGATTTTGACAAGGCTACTAACAGTAACAACATCAGGCATATCATTTATGTAGTAAATAAACAGGGTGGGTCCCAGGACACTACCTTGGGGGACCCCACTAGTAACTTTCCGAAGATCAAAAACCTGATTCCCAACTTTAACATATTGTTGTCTTTTACTTAGAAAATCAGTAATCCATGAGAGTATGTCTCCACCTATTCCATAGCCTTCAAGTTTAGTTATTAGTCTTTTATGTGGTACAGTATCAAAGGATTTCTGCAAGTCTAAATAAACTGTGTCAACTGGTATGTTGTCATCCAGGTTTACCATCCAATCATTTAAGGTGGAAAGCAGCTGTGAAACACAGGATCTTCCAGTGGTAAAACCATACTGACAGTCTGAGAGCAAACCATTATCTATTAGATATGAATTTAGCAAATCTCTTAAGTATACCGTCAAAAACTTTGCATATTACTGAAGTCAAACTAACTGGTCTGTAGTTACCTGGACATTTTTTATCACCTTTTTTAAATGTTGGTTTTACCTCAGCTGCCTTCCGTTCTGTAGGCAACTTACCACACTGTAGTGTCTTATCAAATAGCACCTTTAAAGGAAAAACCAAAACATCTCTCAATTCTCTTAACAGTAAAGGAAAAGCCAAAACATCACTCAGTTCTCTTAACAGTCTTGGATGAATACAGTCAGGACCAGCAGCTTTATTAATATTTAGCGTGGACAGTCTTTCTTTCATATTCTTTTCAGAAATTGAAGCAGATATACCTGCTTTTTTTTTGAAAATCAGGAATGTTCTCTTCTTCTTCTATTTTTCATCTGTAAACGCACAAGTGAGGAAATTATTTAAGACCTTAGCCTTCCCTTTATCCATTGCAATTAATTCACCATTAGGGGTCATTAGGTTACCAATCGTTTCTTTAGGTTTAGTCTTTGAATTAACATAATTGAAGCGTGCCTTAAGGTTTGTTTTAATACCACCGGCTAATTTTCTTTCTTTTCTTTTTCTTTCACAGACTTATCTGTAGCCCGTTTAGATTGATTTCTTGCTCTTACATTTATATGAGCGTTATAGTTAGGCTGTGTTCTGAACCTCTTATACCATTTGTGAGCTTGTCTCTTGATTCTGATATTGTCAAGAACTGTAAATGGAACTGTCTTTTTTTTTTTTATTATTGAATCCAGGACCAGAAAAGAATTCTTTGAAAGGAACATGCTTGTCTTGAGTCTGGAGAAGTTTACTAGTTCTTAATTAAGAGTCCAAATCTCATCTACGGTTTTATTGAGTAATAGTGAATCTCAGTCTATTCCTGCTAATTCATATTTCATAGCTTCAAAGTTTCCTTTATCCATAAAGTAAAATTTCCTTTTAGATTTACTTTTATTGATTTCCCTATCTAGATCTATGCTGAAGGAAATTGGAGAGTGATGACTCTTGCCAACTGGAGGATGGTGGTCAGTATCTTCAGTTTTGTTTGGATTTGAACACAAGATCAGATCAATAGTAGTTGGTCTTTCTAAAGCTAAAAAATGAGGTGGTTCACAGACCAACTGAACAGCGTAGCTGTCTAATGTAGTTTTTTTTTTATATTATTTAGTAGCAGGATGTTCAGGACCACTAGAACAAACTACTTCTTGCCAGTTACTCTCAAGGTGATTAAAATCACCAACCAGGATTTTAGTTCCTTTCATTGATTCATCACTAAAGAATGTACTAACCGCAATGTTTAGATTGCTGTTTTCTTCAAATGAACAGTTTGGAGAACGGTAAATAACTGCAAGATGAATGGTTTCATCTTCAAGAACTATGTCTTAGAAAACAGATGGTTTAAATAGCTTTTCTTGTTTCTTATTTCTACAAACATTAATGGAATTTTTTGTAAACTTTCATTGTCATCCAAGGACTAGGTGGAGTCCTGTCCTGAAAAGTCACTTCTGACTATACTAAAAAGTCTCCTCGACTGCAGTATATCGCATCCCTCGCTACGACTCGTTAAACAGCGTCCTACGCCATCGCTCGTTGTCAAGCCTACTTCCCCCACCGTTTCTTCCTCCACTCCATCATTTCCGGTAATAACTTCCGGCTTGCTATCGAAGCAACACATCTATCAAACTCATCTGTCTTTCTGTTATTTTAAACGTCTGAACAACTAATTGTCTAACAAATAACTTATTGTCTAACAAATGACTAATTGTCTAACAAATGACTAATTGTCTAACAAATGACTTATTTTCCAACAAATCGTCTCGCTTTAGTGATGCCAATGAATTCAGCAGTCCAGGGAAATCTTTCCTTCTTGAAGAGTTTTCAGCAGTACTGTTGATGAAGCTCCTCTCTTGGTGAGACAGTCTGCCAGTTGTCTATGAGTGCCAGACCACATCACTTCTTTCACAATGCCTTTCTCCATCAAGTCTTTTATCCCACTGATCTCCAGCCTCAGACGTTTTTCTGTGACATGTTTTGTTGACTGCAGAGCATCATGTAAAGACTTGCAGTCGGTCATGCAGACTAGAGGTAGACCATCCGTGGTTGCTTTTCCGGTTGTGATCTCCATGAACAATGTTGCAATGAATATTGCTTCATCAATTCCTTCTGCCATCGCCAGTGTCTCTCCAGCCAACGTGCTTCTGACTACTCTGTGAATTTTCTTTGAACTCCAGCAAATTGGAATAATGTCTCCTTCCTCGTTTGCTAAGAAGATAATGAATCCACCTTGAGTTCCTCCGTCATTGAGATTTCCAAGCGAAGCATCAGTGTATACCATCAGTTTCAATGGTCCTGATCCCAAATGATGAAACTTCAACTCTACATGTTCTGACTTGATCCTTTTGATGACTTGATTTGCCTCTGTCAGATGGTCTACTTTTCCATCTTTGATATTTGAAGCAAGCTGACAAGCATCGAATGACACATCAGGACGACTTTGTCGAGCTGTCCATAGAATCTGTCCAACTTTTGATCTGTAAGCCTGTTTCTCATGTGCTGTCATGTCATCCTGTTTTTGTTGAGTTCTTTTCTTTTTGATGGGGATCGGCTCCAAGATATCTGCATACTTGGTTTGCTGTAGAGAGACTTTGTTTCCATCAGATGACAGTTCCAAGCCAATGTACTGGAAAGCTTTGTTTTGTTCCTTTCCAACCTTGAACGTTTTTCTGATTTCATCAACAACATTCTTTTCAAAGTGTTTTGTTCCGCCCCAGATGAAGTCGTCTACATGGCATGCTAAGACACCTGTAACTTCATTTCCTTTCATCCAGAAGAAGACTGCTGGGTCAACTTTTGACATTCTTCCTCCGAGTTTCAGCAGTACATCTTTCACTCTTTTGTACCATTGCAAAGAAGCATCATTCAGTCCGTATACGCATTTTTGCAGATGCCACAACTTTCCTCTGCTATTCGCTTCATTTGGTGGTCTCGCAAAAATGTCTCTGTCTATTTCTTTTCCTTGGAGAAAGGCTGTTTTGATGTCCATAGAGCATGGAGTCCACTTTTTTTGTGCAAAGACAGAGAGGATCACTTTCAATGATTCACTTGTGCAAGTAGGCGAATCCTTCTGCATGTCTTCATTTCCAATTTCTTCAAACCCTCTTGCTACAAGTCTAGCCTTTGTTTTTACTCCGTCCTTTGTTTCTTTGAGTGTACAGATCCATCTGGTGGAAACACATCTTTGTCCATTGTCCTCTATTTCAGTGTACACGTGATTCTTTTTCCAACTTTCAAGTTCTTCTTTCTTTGCATTTTCAAAAGAAACTTCATCCATGATCATAACAGTTTCATCTGAATTTGTAGTTGGTGTAGGTTCTGTATTTGACAGTACAAGTCCACTCACTTTTGTCAAATCCACAGACATTCTTTCACCCTCATATTCTTCTGGTTCCAAACATTGAATATTGTACCAGTTCTTATTTCTCCCTGTTGCTTTTCCAGCTTTGCTCAGCACCTTTGTTGATATTTTTGTTCCAGTGTCCACATAATCATATGCAATGATCTGTCCTGGTTCAATTCTTGCTGGATCAATTCTAGTAGCCATCTCTGTGTCATGTGGATGATGTTCTTCATCTTCTTCCAAGATTTCTGATTCAGTGTCTAGATCTGACGTTGATTCAGGAATATTTTCTTCGCTGTGCGAGATTTCTTCATTTTTAGATCCTGTATCTCTTCGATGTTGCTGACAGTTATGTGCTGTCTCACTCGCCAGTTGAGGGCCTTTCCTTGCCATCTTTTCCTGCTCTAGATCACCTTTGACCTTTTGTAGTCTGCTTTGGTGAACACGAATCAAAGTTCCACCATGACGCACAAAGATCACGCTCCCGTCTTGTCCAGTGTCGGTTCCCGGTCCTTTCCATTCATGACCATCAGGTCGTTTGTAGTACACTCTGTCTCCCATCTGGTACTGACCTGACCATGGTCAAACCTGTTTCCTCAAGGCTCTTCTGATTTTCTCTGAGCTTTCTGCTTCTGTGAAAGCTTTCCTTGTAGCATGCAAACTTGCGATATGCTCTCCGACTGTCCTACTTCTGGTGATTCCCTCCAAAGCAGGTAGTTCATCTGTGAGTGTGGATGGCAAATTTGGATTCTTCCCAAAGACCAGCTGATATGGGCTGAAACCATGTGTGTTCACCATGGAGTTTTTCGCTGCCAAAGCCCAACACAAAGCAGTCTCAAAATCCATGTCTTCCTTGTCTGTCCTGACTTTCTGCATGATGTTTGTCAGCGTCTGATTGTGTCTCTCACACAAACCATTGCTCCATGGACTGTATGCAGCAGTAGTTTTGACTTTGATGTTGAAGTTTTCACACATGTCCCTGAATTCCTCATTGTTGAACTCTGAACCATTGTCACTGAGTACAACTTTTGGTGGACCATGTATTGCAATCCAGTGCTTCATGAAGCTGTCAACAATGACAGAAGCCGGTTTGCTCCTGATGATTACTGCAGCACTGAATCTTGTGTATTCATCAATCATGTGGAAGTACCAGACATCTCTATCCAATTCATGCAGATCCACAGCCACTGTGTGATTATAGTCTTCTGCTAAGGGCATCCCTACCACTGGCTTTGGTGGGGTCTTCTTGTGACGTGCACACACATCACATTTTTCAACAATTTCTGTCATATCTCTGTACACTTCTGGATCCTTTATCCCGGCATTTTGCATCAGTTTCTTCAGGTTTGCAGTAGAGGCATGTCCAAATTGCTTGTGAAGCTTCAAAATAGTCTGCTTCTTTTCACTTTCATGCAGTTTTCCTTCCAGCAACAGGATTTCACTCTCCTCACCGTTTTTTGTTTCCTGTTTGCCACAAATGTCGATGCAGTAATGCCCTGTTGATGTGTAGTTCAACTCCACTGGTTGATGAAACATAGTAGCCTTATCATTGCACATGTCCAACACAGCCTCTGCTCTTTTGAGTGAATCCTTGCTCAACAGAAGTGGTAAGTCAATGTCTACAACTTCAGTTTCAATGGTGCACTTGGTATCACCAATTTGTGCTGGTATTGTTGCCTTCATGTAGGACTTGACTTTTGCACCATCACCAAATCTGAAAGTCTTAGCACTTGCACCAGTCTTGATTTGCTTCTTTTTCTTCTGCTCCAGCTGATCAACATATTCTTCGTACCATCTTTTTCCACACACAGTCTTGGTACATGCTGTATCAATGATTGCACATCCAAAGGACTCTATTAAGAGTATCTCATTTTCAGGTTTGTGTTCTTTTGTAAACAAAGCCAAGTGACACTCTTCTTCATTTTCTTCTGCATCTGTCATTTTGATTTCTTCTTGTTTTTGATGTTTGTGGGGGCAATCCTTAGCCCAGTGAAACACACTCTCACAAATAGCACATCTGGTTCTTTTGCCATTCCTATCTAATGGATATGTTCCTTTTTGTTCTGCTGTTTTATGTTGTGAACCTGTTTGCTGATATCTGGAAGGTTTCTTTCTGAACTGCTGATATTTGGAACTCTTTACCAGAAATGCTTCTTCTTTTTCCTCTTTGATCTTGATTTCATTCACTGTGCTTACTGTCGAACTGTCCCCAAATATTCTCTTCAAGGCAGATTTCATTGAAGAAAATTTTCTGTCAGACGCTGCTGTCAGAACTAATTGTCTTTCTTTCACTGACAAACCTGCATTGTCCAGCAGTTTAAAAGCAAGCACTGAATCTGGATATTCCATTTTGTATTTTCTGCAAATATTGTATCTTCTTTCATACTCAATGATGAAATCGCACATTGACATGTCTTGTCCTTTCCTCAGTCTTTCAAAGTCTGAATATGCTGTGTAAGCCAAGTCAACCTCATCTTGTAGAAAAAGACTATCAAGTGCAGTCAATAAAATATCCATCCCATCTCCTGTGTTCAACCGTGCAACATCGATTTCTAGTGCTTTTGCTTGTGCTTGGCCCGTTAATGACAATGTAACAGCTAGTGCTTGTTTCTCTGGCTTGACGTTCGTTACTAGTTTCCATACTTCCAGTTCGTTTTTCCACGTCTCATAACTTGTATCCGGCCCTAGGCTTGGCGGTGTTTTATAGCTCTGCGCCATGATTTTTACAACTGGTGGACTACTATATGTCCTGTACTTAATGAAAAACACACTAACGTGACTGTCTGTGAATTCGACTGAAAAACCCACTCTGAGTCAACAACGTCAGTTGTAGATCTGTAGATTAGTCTACCGATGTAGATTATCTGTAGATCACGCTCTGCTACCATGAAAAGTCACTTCTGACTATACTAAAAAGTCTCCTCGACTGCAATATATCACATCCCTCGATACGACTCGTTAAACAGCGTCCTACGCCATCGCTCGTTGTCAAGCCTACTCCCCCCACCATTTCTTCCTCCACTCCATCATTTCCGGTAATAACTTCCGGCTCGCTATCGAAGCAACACATCTATCAGTCCTGTCAGAGATGCGCTTGGTCATCTGGTTCCAGTGATCAGCCGCAGATCCTGGTTCTGGACTGTGTCCAAGGTTTGTTGGTTTGTTGTGCAATGCTAACCATGAACTAGACCTATGAACAAATATGGTCTGACTGCACCCAGACCAGTACTTTTGAATGCGGGGGCCAAAGCAGGAAAAAAAAGAAGTGGCGTATGTGGAATTATCCAAATAGTGAGTTAGCTTAAAATGCATGATTTGTGAAGACTTGAAGATGATGCCCAGAGAAATGGCTTCATTGTTGATTTGCAGAACAATGTCCTTCAACTTGTTACTTCCAGTCTTATGGTTAGTTGAAAGTATGAAGAGAGCTGCTGCTGATTCCTTGTTAATGGTGGCCAGCTGCTTCAAGTACTTGTCTGACCATGTAGTGAGGGAGTCTGAGGCTGTCTGCATTCCAAAGATGGCTGTGGATGCATACTCTCTCTCTCTCTCTCTCTCTCTCTCTCTCCTCTCTCTCTCTCTCTCTCTCTCTTCTCAGGAGTGCTGCTTTTCAGGCTTAGGCCTGTTATCTGGTTCGGCAGAATTTTGTGCTGTTCAGTTTAGATCTTCTCTCTGGGTTTTTCCCATCTCCATGTGTGATGAGAGGTGGATGAGTGGTAGGTGGGTCCTCTAGGGGAAGGACTTGGGATAATTTCTCAATGAGAATTATCTTAACATTTCACCTACACCCTCTCTCTTACTAGTGGTGGAAGGAGCAACTTTCCGGTACTACTAGTCATCGAAAGAAATTTATATTTGTTCCGGGTCTTGTTAAAATACTTGATAGTGGCTCTGAGATAAGTTTCCTTAGGCCTGTACTCTTAAAAGTACTTGTTACTCTGAGAGACAGAATTGAAGAGAGAAGTTCAAACACTCAACATTTGATTGAACAACAGAGAACTGACACAAGTTAAGTGCAATTTCACACATCAACTTTACTTGCTTACTCATAGGTGAGTATATAATGTCTGTCCTTATAGGCTAACGTTTTAGTTCTCAGTGAACCACAACAATGAAGGGCCTTTCCTCACTCCTACTTTACTTGCTTACACTCTGTGCAGCCGCTTAAGTTGGGATACAGTAGGCCTGTCTAAGTTACTCAGAATGCATACTTTTATTACACATCCACTTCGCTTGCATACACCCAGTGCAGTAGCCAGAGTGGTACTCATAGACAGGTTCTCACTGTTTCATCATAAAGTGAGGGTAAGGGTCTGATGGATTTGAGTCCAGGGGGATTGATATCTTAACTTGTATCGGAGAGGGTAGTTGATCTCTCCTATGGCTGATGACTGCTCCTCCTGTGTAGATCTGTTGTATGGCGTCGCTCCGGTTTAAAGTGTAGCCATGGTGTCTGGCGTTCCCCCGGTTTCTGGTGTAGCCACAGAGTATGGTTTAGCCACAATTTGTAGCGTGACCAGGATCCCAGTTCTGCGATAAAGAGAACTTGGTCTGTAGGTGAGAAGCTGATGGCTGGTTTGTCGAGTTCACACATTTACCCTTTTATCTTTCAGAAGAGGTATGAGACTCAGCCAGCAAAGTTTTCTCTATTGTATTTGTAGGGTTTCTACTATAACCATCAATCTCCACTTTTGTTTAAAGGCTGAGCTAAGCTTACAAAAGGGTAGGAGACAGTAATACAAATGCTACACAGTTTCAGTCAAACAACTCTTCCATGTTTTCTTATGAATTAAATCACATTAATTTGGGCTACACTTAATCCAAGTACACATGTGGTGTAGACTTAAAGTCATACACTACAAATCATTCCAACTATCACCAGTATTTATATATCAGCTTAGCAAGTTTTAACCTAGCACAGGCATACTGTTTTTCTGATCTAAATTTATCATTGAAGTATCATCTTAACAGATAGAATTGCATACTGGCATGTCAGGGTGAACACAAAGAATAGTGGTCAGATTGTTAACAAAGAATCATAACCACCTGGAGAGAACTTTGGCCATATGGTGGCAAGCAAACTACTACACAGAATAATCATTCATCAGTTTGATAAATGTCACTAAGTATTTGTACAAAGTTAAATATTAACGCACACGGCATACATAAAAATCAATGCATAGATTTGAAAATGTAAAACATAACTTCACTCACTTTTCCTGGGATAAAACAGTGAATGAGACTTGGGATCAAGCAGTACAAGGTTACCAGGCCTTCTCTCTGGTCGTCCCATGGTCTTTCACTGTTCTGATCTACAGGCAGTCTTGAGGGGTCAGTGAAGTCGCGACCCTATGTGTCTGGTGTATGTATTCTAAACTGCCACATCAGGTTTCTGATCATGGCTGGTGTATGTATTCTGGCAGGCATCAATTAGCGCACAAATACAAATAGCGCGTACGTTTTTCTTATACAAATAGCGCGCACGTCCTGTATACAAATAACGCGCTTGTCTCGTATACAAATAGCGCGTACAGAGAGAGAGAGAGAGGAGAGAGAGAGAGAGCACCCCTTCCGTCTGCCAATGCCCCCTGCTCACCACGGGGAGGTGGAAGTAGGATTTCGAGCAGGATCTTTTTTTTTTTAATTGTAAAAAACAGGCTTAAAAATATATAAAATGCAGGAGAAGACGTCATAATCACAGGTGCACAGGGAAGTAAGACTTTCTGTACAAGTTCTTTAGAGTAGTCTTGGAAGCACCTTGTAGGCCATTCGCTTGATGTACTCCTTTGTGGTGAGCTCCTGTCGCTGGAAGCGTTCTCGAGTTCCATGCATCTCTTGCAGTCTGAGCCGTTGTTGCCTTGGCACTGGCACAGTCACGCCCGTTATGGCCGCATTCAGTTTAATGTAGATTTGCACTTGAAAGCGCTTCAAATGTTCCATGAAATGATAGATGGGTGGATGTGGGTGATAGAAAGTGTCCCCCAGATGCCTATGGAAGGCCTCACAGGCATTTGTTGTCCGGTGTGACTCCAAATCGGGGTCTGCCCACATATCCGGCGGGAACTTGGCCTCTGGTGCCACGTAGGTCTGCAGCACGTAATCGGCGAACTGTTCCACTTTCCTTCCTTCTGGTGCATCTGCTAGTATGTCGAATGCGAAGGCGTCTGAGACATCTGCAGGGGGGAGAAGCTGAGTCCGAAAAATGACTTGAGCCAAGCGCTTGTCTCCGTTTCGTGCGTCTTGTACTCATCAGAGAGTCCTAGTGCTTGGATCTTACGCAGCCACGCCTGCCCAAGATGAAACTTGCAGCATTTGACGATCGCGTTTGGCCATGATTCTTTCACAGCCTGATGCATCGCATCTTCAAAATCCAGATGAATGCTGGCGACGTTCAGATCCAGACCATACGTTGTACAGACTCGTTTCAGATGCCTGAACATGGTGAGGTACGTGTCTTTTGACTTACTTGGAAGCAAACTGAAAACACAGGGGATGTGCTGACCATTCTTAAAACCATGGAAGGTGTAGAGCTGCAGAAAGAAGTTTGGACAGTAATTGAAAGTGCCATCGCCAAAAAGAGGCACGTCTTCATTACACAAGAATTCCAGGTTTGTTCGTGTGGTGAAGACGATGATGCCAGAGTCTTCGTCATTCACTTGGATCATGGCTTCGCCCCTCGAAGACTCTAGAACATAGTCACGCAAACATTGGTGTGTCTCTTCCCTGTTCTTGGGTAGCTTTGGCGTCCTCTTTCTCCGCTCCCGGTAGACAGCCCGACGGATGCCAATCATGTCATTGGGAAGCATGTCCCCTTCCTCCGCCGTTCCGTTCTGCAACTCTAGCCCCATGATTTTTGAAGGTCTCTCAAGTAAATCGTCAGCGGCTCTCCTTTTGCATCCTTGTCTGAGCTTGTGCGCCTCTATCGATCTTAAAGAGTTTTCTTCATGATTGTGCTGGTTTGTGAAGGAAATGAAACTGCCCATCAAGTTGTGTCTTGCACCGCGCTTGGCATGCTCGCTTCGTACATCTCCACAGCTTTGTTGACTTCGTCACACGGTCCAGTCTGAAACGAAAACCTTCGTACAGAAGGCAAGGCCGTCCCTGGTTTGTAAGCGAAGCGTCCATTGTGCTCTGTTCGAAACAGCAACTGAATCCAGATTTTTTTTCTTCGGAAAGCTGGTTGTCGAGTCAAGAATCTGATAAGTGTTCACGGCAGGAAACTCTCTCTCTCTCTCTCTCCTCTCTCTCTCTCTCTCTCTGCGCGCGCTATTTGTATACGAGACATGCGCGCTATTTGTATACGAGACATGCGCGCTATTTGTATACAGGAAACATGCGCGCTAATTGTACTACGCGCGTTAGTTGACAACTCCCGAAACGCGTCACGCGTTTCCCATGACATAACTTTATCCTGTAAGAGATCGTGTAAGTCGGGTGGCTCACGCTGTTCTAAGAGAGAGAGAGAGAAAGGTGGGGGGGGGGGGGGGGGGGGGGGTATTTGAGAGGGGAGAGTCGGCATAGATTTGAAATGTATTCTTCGGTTTCGGGTTTGAGTGGGACAAATCGGATGGGTTTGTTAAGCGTTTCGTTACACTTTGTGCTTATGGTAATTTAGCAGAGCTCCACTTTCTATGCTGACGTTATCCCTCATATGGCCAGGAAGTCATATGAGAGAGGTGCTTTTTTGGTTGGTTGTTTTCCCCAATTTCAGTGGAGTCGTCTACACTTGGCAGACTTCTTTCATACTCTGTCAAAGCTTGCTCTTTTCCAGAGGCAGTACCAGACTCAGTATGTTCTTGTGTATACATGTGATAGAGTGTATGTATGTACACCAAGTCAAATTTTTTTGTATTGAGGGTTAAAGAATAAGCTTTACAATTACAGCTTTTATTTGTTTCACCCATTCCTCACAGAATAGATACGCGTATAAACTTTAATGAGGAAAATCACAAACAACATTTGTAAAAGCACCCAAATTCTACCATACAGAAAACAATAAACATGTACATAACTCTTACAGTCACATGGAAAATAATGAAGCTATTGTTAGAACAACAATTTCAAATGCAGTTAGAGACTTAAAGTTAGAGAGAGAAGAACAGAGAGAGTGAGAGTGTAGGGGACAGGAATTGTAATGGAAGTGACCAAACCTGTGTTGCATAGTGTCTCCATAAGATAAGAAGATGCTTTCTTAGTGTATATTTAAATGTCTGTTTCAAGGGACATGATTTATTAAAGTGGAAGGCAAGTTATTCCGTGCAATCCCTCCAGAATACTCATAATTTGATTTCTAAAGATTGACTGTGCAAGGGTCTGGGAATAGACGGTTTACATGTGTAATCTTATTGATGACAAAGCTATTGAATGTTTTTCTTCAGAGGTGATCCTTTCATTGCATTGTACTTGCGCAAACACTTGTTGAAGGAGACTCTGTCCTTAAATAGAAGAATATTTAACATTTTGTTATTACTTCTTGTCTAGGTATTATTACTATTAGATTTAGATTTCAACTAAATTAATTCAATGCCCTTTTTACATTTATAAATGATGTATTTGTTTCTGATCAGTTTCACTGGTAATGTTATTATCCCTGAAAGTGGATGCATAATTGATAACAGAAAGGACGTGCGCTCATCAGAATATTGTCATAGAATGAAGATTTGAAAAATCTTCAAGTTTTGCAAGTTGACATATTCTTTTTGAAATACATTTTCCAGATTGGCATTGTGGTGAGACCAAGATAAGTCACTGTCAATAATAACTCTTTAGGCAGTCTAACCTTTCGATCTTTCAGTTTCATCTTTGGGCATTGAACTAACAGCGGGAATGAGGAACTCATTTTCTGTCACTTCTGACTTCTTGTTACATACATGCATTTTTTTTTAGTAGCATTGAGGAAAATTTATTCATTTCTGTCCATGTAAATTGTAATCTGCTTGTTAATGTTTGTACTAATTGTAGGTTGCTTACCAGTTAAGAAAGATTACTTCTGTGTGATTGTAATGAAATATCAATTATCAGCAAACACTCCCAACAGCACCATAATGGTAAATCATTTATATTAAAAAGACAAATAGAGCAGGTGACCTATAGGTAGTTACCTGAGAAACACCAAATCCTAAGGGGATTAACTTTGCCTTTTTGAAATTAATTTCAACTGGTGTACATCTACTGATCTAGTTGGAAAAAGGTATGGATTTTACAGCGTCATTCCACTCTTTGTTTTATAGAAACTTTTTTTATTTTTTTTTTTAAATTAGAAGGGAATCAATAATATCAGTGCTTTGGCAAATCAAGAAGAATTTCAGGTAGGGTTATAATTGTTTATATTTGAGAAACATCTGTCAGCAGTTTGTACAAGAGAGGCATGATAAAAATTATTATCTCGAAAACCTGATTTTCATGAGTGACAGCGTAATATTTTAGATGTGAATACAAATGTGTTCGAGCATGTCTGTCATGTGGATTTGACTAAAGAGATGATATTGAGATTAAGTGTATTGTTTGTGAGATAGGTAGAATGACCTGTTTTTACATGAAGATATAACTTCTGGATGTTTAAATTTTAAGGGAAAGTGGCTTTTATCAATGCACAAATTGTGAACATAAGTGCATGTATCACTATCAGTAATAGCCATTTTGATTAAGTGACATTTTAGTATCTTCCCATTGACTCCCATCAATATCCCTAGTCCCTAACTGTTTTAAATAATTGAATACTTAATTTAATGACAGTGGTGGTGTGGCGAAACATGAAGTTGATGAAGAAATGTTTGTACAGCTACAGTATTTTTCTAATGCATACATAGATCATTATCATTTGTCTTAACTCTTGTCATTTGCAGTCATATCTTCAGTGATATTTGTAAATGATATGTCTAAGTATTCTAGTTATATTTCTTACAATAATTATAATAACTAATGATAATGAATTATATTTGTATTAATGAAGAATATTTGTATTGTGCAATTAAAAGAAAACTGCTCTTTGCGATTTCATACATCATTCAGACCTCCATTCGTTCACATATACAGGTATCTTACTACACAAATTAATGTGTAGACACAGTGTGAAAAAAGTGTTGTTCAAAATGCTTGGCTGAAAATAAGAGTTTTTAGCTGTGCTTTGAAAACGGAGAAGGTGGGCTGGTTTCATAGGATGGGAGGCAGTGAGTTCCAGACAGCTGAGGCAGCTAAACTGAAGGAATACTCAACAAACGATTTTAAATTTTGCAACAGTGTCTTCAGGAGTTTCCAAAGTCTAGAAGAGTAAAAACTATGAGTGTGATTTTGGTCAAGTTGATGTTTGTCAGGAGGTTGATAGTTCTGCAGATCACGTTCAGATTCTAAGAAGATGATACTGAGTTGAAAAAAAAACTATTGCTTCTTGATTTTTTTAAAGTTTTCCCTTCGTTGAATTTACTTTGTTTTTTTTTAAATATTGTTTCTTTGCTTTTCTTGAAATATTGTTTCTTTGTTTTTTCCTCCATGGAATTTGCTTTGTTCCTTGTTTTTTTTTTAATATTCATCCTGAAATTTGAGTACATGATCTCTTTTGTGTCCCTCATTGTCTGTCTCGATTGTTCACCATGGGGTTTGAATGACGTTTCACACTTTTTCATACAAAGGGTGCATGTTTATCATAAACTGAGTGTACTGTTTGCAGACTGAACTCAGTCCAGATGGATTCTGTATTACATTTTTCAAGATATACTTTAATTTTGAAGTTTAATGATCTAGCAGTAGCCTAGTACAAAAGTAGTCCTGTGGTTCTAGGTGCCCTTGGATCTAATTGATTTGTGTAAGTTATAAAGGGTGATCAGTCAGGCGAAAAAGTATTTTTTAAGGGTGAATCTCACATGCATATTTAATGTGAAAGGAGTGCATTTGAGTTCTAGTATGTGAAACACGCACAGTGTGCGTCATCAGGAGTCTTGGTGTAGTGTGTAATATCTGAATGTGCACGTTTACATGCACACTGTGGATTTGTGTTGTGTGCATACATGATCATGTATGTATTTGCCGGGACTGGACATAGGTCAGAATTATTATTTTATGTATTTTATGTGCTGTGAAAGGAATTGAAGACTGAATTGTATTGAAATTCATGTCTAAATGTTTAATTCTTTGGAAACTTTGAATCTCTTGTTCGGATGCCTTTCTTTTCCTTTTTTTTCCCCCCTAGTAAGTGATAACAGTTGGCATACTGTTCCATCTGCATTCTTTTATATCGGCATAACATATCATGTGACATCAATGTGGTAAGAAGATACATAGAAGTCGGTAATTACTAATTGCAGTGTTATGTTGAAAGGTACATTGATTTCAGGCTAGATTAAAAGTTAGTGTAATTCAGCTGTTGGTTATTTTTGTGATTTTTTACTTTTAAAATAATTTGAAAATGAAGTTTAAGAAGTATTTGTAACTTCACATAGTGTTACAAAACAAGGCTAAGAATATGTCCCAGCTTTATACTCCCCCCTGTTCTCCCTCCACCCCACCCCACCCCTTCCACACTACCACGTGAGGTAGTTTGTTTGATGCGATCTTCAGCTTTGCTGAAGTGTAATGGTAAAGGTTTAGAATGTATAACCTCTGTACCCCACCCCAATTCTGCTCCCCCAGTCATGTATTTTGTTCTGTGACACACTCAGTTTCACAGTAGGTTTTAGGTTAGTTGTCTTAACCCGGACATTACCATCCCCAGCCCCAACCCCCTTCACACTCTGTCCTCCACCTGTCCCACTCTCTACAAGCAAATTCATTGGAACTTGGCCAATGACTTTCATTTTCAACTGTCATCAGGTCACCAGACCCAAGATATCTCTAAACAACCATAACTTGATAAGCTATATACTGAAATATCTTTTCCCCACGGTTATATAGTTAAGAGACATCTACTGTAATGTAATGAAAAAGAGTGCCCTCATATTTAAGTGGTAAGAATCAATTTATGGATTTGGGATAATATCAGTGCTGCTACACACAAAAGAAAAAAGTGCTGAAGTATAATTATAATAAACAAGTACAAAGCAAAATGCGCAACTGAAGATGATGAATATTTTTTTGTGTGTGTGCAGAATGGCACAAGAAACGGGCGAGTGGGTTGATCATAATGTCAGAGACATGGGAGGAGGAGCTGGCAGGTTAGTACTGGAAAAAAAAAAAAAAAGTGCCAGAAGTGTAGTTATGATAAGTGCACAAATCAAAATTGCATGACTGCAGATGAGTATCTATGTATGAATGGCACCAGAAAAGGGTGAGTGGGTTGATCATAACATCAGAGACATGGGAGGAAGAGCTGGATTTGGGATAAGGTTAGTACTGAACAAAAAATGCTATTATAAGTGTAATTTATTAATCCTGTACAAATCAAAGTTTGCAACTGAAGATGAATGTTTTTGTGCAGAATAGCACAAGAAACGGGTGATTTGGCTGATCATAACGTCGGGGAGGGGAGAGGAAGAGGCCATCGGGGCAGAGGAAATGCCAGGCAGCCTTGCCCAGTTTGTGAGGAAAACAGGTTGACGAGGTGGCGCATCGAGCTACGATCTCAGAGTCTGGAGAGCATGGGCGGCCCAGCTGACCACCACCACACGTGCCCTAACAAGACACTAGGTGCGGCAATTTTTTATCCTAGCCACAGACGCCTGCTGTCCAGAGTGGAGTCATTCGAACAGCTGGACCTTTTGAGCGACATTGCTCTTCGACTTGCTCAACGGGGACTCTTTGCAGGTCAGTGGTAAATGTTGGTTAAAATCAAGGAGCTGGGGGAGGGGGCAGTGTAAAACTTGTGATATAGGTGCAGTGTAAAACTTGTGATATAGGTGCAGTAGTACTAGTGGCACTCACAGCAACAACAATGACAGCATTAACATGTGGGCTTGTAACATGGTAGGTTAGCTGAGGTTTAGGTGGCATCCAATTCCTCACCAGTGAGATCAGATGGCTGCTCTGTGGGTGTAGGATCAGACAGCAAACCAGTTGACCCTTCTGCTGCCTGAAGAAAACAACGAGAAATATGTGCTTCCCCAGAGCCAGGAAATTTGTTAAGGAGTCCTTAGTAGTGATTGAACAGTAATTACTGACAGTGGCGACGATGGAGGTGATCTCATGTCTGATGACTAGAACAAAAAGGGGCTGGGAAGGGTGAGGGGAGGCATATGAGGCAAAGTCTCTGTCACGGTCGCTAAGCCGGACGGCCCTACCACCCTTACCCACGCCTATCACACGCTAGGTCAGACAACACAGCACACTAACGCTTTACAATCACGCACGCTTCTTTATTTCACACACACTCCATGGCGCCACCACTCACGCACATCCACAACTGCACACAAGTATCCCAATTCCCGCTGACTCACCCTACTCTACTATAATGACCTGGAAGACCCTAACCTAACCTAAAACACCAGTTACAGTATATCACTGTGACCTGGGGACACAGCGACAGCCCGCACACGTGGTGACTAACTACTAGGGACAAGGATTTACCAAAGGGACTCTAATCTCTTAACTACTGCTACCACCCACACCTCTCCCCAGGACTCACCCTTCTCTTTTCACCCGGGACCACTACTGCACTGATCGCTGCGTCCCTAAGGGAGGCATCGACCAGTACCCTACACTGTGCTGGCCACTACGTCCTGAAAGGAGGCAGTAGCTAACACCCCTAACCCTACTGCCTAACGCTACACCCCTTCTACCACAAACATGGGGCAACCCATCCCGGCCCGGAAAGCTCCAGTCCTCGGCGCTGTACGTGGCCCCTCACAGGCTGACACCTCCCCGGAAGACTGCACCCCGGCGCTGACCGTGGCTCCTCCGTGGGCCGACACCCTCCCCGAAGACTCTGCACCCCGACGCTGACCGTGGCTTCCCGCAGTCTGACTTCTCCCCCATATGGGCACGACCCCCAACGCACACACACACCAGACACCCTCTCGACGAGTCTGGGGCTCGAAGGACGCCTCCTCCTCTGAAGGCCCCGTCGGACACTGAGGGTGAAAAAAGCCTGGTGCAGCGCCCTCTCACAGGACGCCTGAACAGGGACGAGGAACCAGTGCCGGAGAACTCCCGGAAGAGCACCGGTAGCTGGAGGAGAGCTGCCCCACAGAAGGCAGACGGCCTGGGTGGTCTCCCTCTCCCAGGAAAACAGGCACTGGAAAGCGCCGCTCACCTGCCGGCACGCGGCAGTAGACTGCGGTGATCTGGCCCCAGCCTCAGGACGGAACAGGATACCTGGACATACAGACGATCAACCACACCAGTTCTGCAACTGGCTGACAGTGGCTGCCAACAAGGACGACACCGACTCAGCACAGGCCAAGGGCACCCAAACCCGACGAGGACCTGGCACTAACTATGACTCGAAGTCACTCTTCAAAAACTAACGGCGCTGCCGCCGCACCTACAAGGAGTACGTCCACTCCGACGAACACCAGGGACCGAAGTGAAGCTACCCCAACGCATTCCGCCCTGGTCGGAATCAAGCGAACTCTACTCACCACACAAAACAACAATTGGTCAGAGCAGTGTATCCCTCCGCAGAGCTGACACGTCTGACCAACGGACTAGTTATTGCTCGTGCAACAACACGACAATTTACCACAACAACTCACAGACTTGACAACGCAACAACAACCGATATCCTGCCCCGCCTTCTCTGGTATAGAACCAAAGTAATAAAAGGGTAACAATCGGGAACGAAACCAACTTCCTTCTACCACTCCCTCAATAAATGAAGACTGGAAGGCAAAAATACTGTATGTCCTACTTCACCTGCCCCCCTGCCTAGCCTAACCTTACTACCTAGCCCCGAGGAACTTGGTCTAACCCCAACTGACTAAACCCCAGTCTTACCCTGCGCCCGCGCGTGTGCACACACACACACACACACACACACACACACACACACACACACACACGCACTAGCACACATACATGCACGCTCGCACGCATACGCGCACACGCTCTCTACCTTGAACCACCACTACTCTTAAACACGTGAACATACTGATTTAGTACTGCCGATCGGTGACACACCCCCCTGCCTAAGTTTTAACTACAGGTTAAAACAAACAACAACTTCTCACTCGATCGGCGTTTTAGCCACACCCTACCTATGAGAATCCAATTCCCCATCACTCATTCTGTCCTACTGTTACTTTTGATTGCGCAACAAAACTTCCATCACAACAGCATCAACTTTTAAATACATCAACAATTACAGGTTACATTAATCAACCTGGTCTAACGCTGCTACATATGACCTTAATGCAGGCACTTACAGGCAGCCGTTACACTACGCACTACATATAAATTCCATAACTGAGGGGGCTCTGATTACGCACAACTGCTGTGTAACACGTGCCACAAATACCACACCTTCAGTAACACTTTGCCACGCCATTCTCTACCAAAGATAATACATGCATAGCTTCAATAATGTCAACCTCTCATGACTCAGGTAAATGGAACTTAAGGTTCTCTCTCTCTCTCTCTCTCTCTCTCTCTCTCTGTCAATCGACTCAAGAAGTCTGCCGCCACATTGTCACTTCCAGACACTGCCTGCACCGTAAACTGGAATGCCTGCAGCTGCAGTGCCCACCTTGTGATCCTCCCACTAGTACTCTAGACCCTACAGCTATCTTCCTGGGTTTCGTCCTCAAGTGAGAATGTCGCTTGTACCTGCAAGCTGCGGTTGCCAAGTTCTTCTTTTCCAACTCATACGTCTCAGTTACCTTGTTCCTTAAGTTAACGACGTACTCTGCTGCTGTGCGGAGCTCTTGCCTTTCTGGTTGCAACCACAGATCCCTCAGTGTCTGCATGGGCCTGTGCATCAGTGGCATCTTCACGAGAGGAACTCTTGAGACTCTTCCCTTGTCCACAGTACGCTGACACCGGAAGCATGACTGGCAGTACCGACGAATGTCAGCATGCATGCCTGGCCAATAGAAATAGCGACCAACTCACTCCTTGGTTCGGGTGGTACCTAAGTGACCAGACATGGGTACGTCGTGGCCTAGCTTCATCACCGTGGTCCGTAGTTCTGCTGGGACGCAGATCTGACTCGCTACGTCCTTGGGACCCTCAAACCGCCTAACCAGTACACCAGATTTCCGCGCGTACTCAACTCGTCCAAACTTGGTGTGGAAGTGCGTCCCTGCTTCACACGCACTCCGAGCCTTCCTCAAGGTTTCATCCTGGTCCTGCATCTGAATTAACTGCTGGGTCGAGGTGTTCAGCATGCATTCCTCGACGGGCAGTGGTACAGGTTCTTGTTGCTCCCTGGCTCTCTGCGCGCGTGTCTGCACTGCCCTTACCAACGCCGGGTCTGCGTATACAGGCACATGTGTCCAACCGGATCTCCTACTCTCTTTGCGAAGTTTCCAATCAGGACTTCCTGCACAGGGCTATTCATGACCAAAACCTCCAACTTCCCTGCGATGAATGGTGACTTTAACTCTATTACCGCCACAGGTAACACGGACCTACATCTGGACTCGGCCAACACTACTGGGACTGTCTCTCCTATGTACGCATCTGCCGGTACTAACCACTTGGCCACTACGGTGTGTCCGGCACCAGTGTCCCGTAATCCATTGGCCGGAGACCCGTTAACTTCTACGATGCACGCAGGCTCGTACCGCTGCTCAGCGCATGGGCGACACAACGTAGGGACTACTCGAGCTTGGGGCTGGTCACAACAATGAACAGCTCCAACAGAATGGGGCTCAGGGCATTTCCTAGCGATGTGGCCTGGCTTCTTGCAGTTGAAACAAACTATGGTCGATCTAGGCCCTTCTGATCTCCTGTTCAGCTGCTGTGCACCATCACTTTGTTGGGACCTCCCTGCGGCTGGCTCCCTGCTGTTTCACGTGTATTACCCAGGTTGGGCTGGTTAACTGTTCGGTCTTGTCTCGCCTTCCTCCCCAGTCTTTTGGCCTCTGCCAAAACAGTAGCTTCCGTTGCAAGTTGTTCCACAGTTTTCGGGCATGTCTTCCGCACCTCAGTTGTGAACTCTGGAGACAATAGCTGATAAAACTGTTCCTGGAACAGCAGATCCTTTACGTCCTCTGCCACACCTCATCCTTGCCCGCTGCCACACACCAGAGGGAAAACCACCGCTTCATCCTTCCCAGCATCTGGCCGAAAGTCTCAGCAGCGTCCTTCTTGATGCTCCTTAACTTTTCTCGGTAGGCCTCAGCATCTAGCCTGAAGTGGCTTAACAGGGCGCTCTTTATCTGATCATAGTCGCCTAACTCATCCGCACTTAACCGCATCACCGCTTCTCTAGCCTTTCCTCTCAGCAGAGACATCAAACGTGTGGGCCATGAGGTCTTGCTCCACTTGCACATCTGGGCTACACGCTCAAATTGGGCGATGAAAGCGTCCACGTCGTCGTTCTCTCCTAACGGCTCAAGGTGGACATGCTTCGTTTCCTCCACCTCAATCAAGCGTTTCCTATGCGCTGCTTCATCTAAGGCCTGTCTCTCTTGTATGATTAGCTCTCGCTCTCTTGCCTCTAACTTGGCTTCATCCCTTCGTCTCTTGAGATCTAACTCGGCTTGCCGTGCTTGAGCTTCTATTTCCCTTAATGCCCTTTCTTCCTCCATCTTCTTCCTCTGCAGTTCCAGTTCCATCTGTCTCGCTGCTTTCTCGTCTTCATCCTTCCGCTTTAACCTTTCCCTCTCCTCTTCGATCTTCTTCTGCTTCACCTCTAGTTCCCTCTGCCTAGCAGCTTTCTCCTCTTCTATCTTCTTCTGCTTCATTTCTAGCTCCCTCTGTCTATCAGCTTTCTCCTCTTCTATCTTCCTCTGCTGCATCTCTAGCTCCCTCTGCCTAGCAGCTTCCTCCTCTTCTATCTTCCTCTGCTGCATCTCTAGCTCCCTCTGCCTAGCAGCTTTCTCCTCTTCTATCTTCCTCTGCTGCATCTCTAGCTCCCTCTGCCTAGCAGCTTCCTCCTCTTCTATCTTCCTCTGCTGCATCTCTAGCTCCCTCTGCCTAGCAGCTTTCTCCTCTTCATCCCTCATCTTCTGCCTCACTTTCTCCTCCATCCGGAGCTCCAATTCTGCTTCTCTCACCGTCTTCTCATCCTCATTACGTACCGAGTCTGTGACGAACTTGGCGAGGTCTCCCCCAGCTAAACCCATCGCCGCTCCCAACTTGGCAAACTTTGCATAAGCCCCCGTCCCCTGTTCTCGATCCACCCCCGCATCCTGGTCACTAACCTTAGGTTTGGTATCCGCCATAGAGGCCTGTGGATCCATGACACTATCGGGGTCGTACTGCGGATGGGCTCGGGTGTGTTTAGACATAGGGTACCCCTACCACCACAGAGCTAGCAACAGACAGTATGCGATCTGAGCGCAACTGGAGGTTCCTGACTACGCACTAGCCCCTGAAGCAACTCAGCACAAGTACACAATACTCTCAATGAGTCACGCACCAAGCATAACTCCACCCACACTTGTGTACCTCATACATATACCCCCATGGGCTCCAACCCATATAATACTACCAATGCACTGTCTGGTCACTGACTGAATCACGTGACACCGTGTGTCCACCGTCCACTGTGCATGCGCACCAGTTACCCACAGTCACAGGCTTCACTGTCTCTGGTAGGCCGTACCCACACGATCACAGTGCACTTGCACCCCGCAAGTCCATATGCACTCCCAGCACACCTTAGTGTCACAACCCTGCGCACCCTCGTGCTTCCCACACACAGTCACCTGGGCTTACACTGCCCTTAATCCCCACAGGATATCCGAGCACACAGCGTGCACAGTCACGGGCTGGGTACCACTCTACCTACTCACTGGGGTATACCACATGTAAGGGACACAAAAGACACCTGGTACCCTCCGGCACCTCACCTACACTGTACGGTGTAATCACTCACACTTCCAACAACCACTCAAAGTTTATTGACCATTCATACCTCACTCACTCGGTAGCGCCAACCCATTCACACCAACACAAGTGCCCTGCCCAATGCCAATGGAAACCTGCCTGAAGTGAACAGGGACACTACGTACCACCACCCAGGGTACTGGTACGCTCCCACCAACCACCCACTTACATTTCACACAACGTACACACCGGACACAACACCCCCCTCCTAGCTACCTATCACCTACCCAGAACCCCTTATGGTACCCCGCATCTCCACCAAAGTGTCACGGTCGCTAAGCCGGACGGCCCTACCACCCTTACCCACGCCTATCACACGCTAGGTCAGACAACACAGCACACTAACACAGCTTTACAATCACGCACGCTTCTTTATTTCACACACACTCCATGGCGCCACCACTCACGCACATCCACAACTGACACAAGTATCCCAATTCCCGCTGACTCACCCTACTCTACAATAATGACCTGGAAGACCCTAACCTAACCTAAAACACCAGTTACAGTATATCACTGTGACCTGGGGACACAGCGACAGCCCGCACACGTGGTGACTAACTACTAGGGACAAGGATTTACCAAAGGGACTCTAATCTCTTAACTACTGCTACCACCCACACCTCTCCCCAGGACTCACCCTTCTCTTTTCACCCGGGACCACTACTGCACTGATCGCTGCGTCCCAAAGGGAGGCATCGACCAGTACCCTACACTGTGCTGGCCACTACGTCCTGAAAGGAGGCAGTAGCTAACACCCCTAACCCTACTGCCTAACGCTACACCCCTTCTACCACAAACATGGGGCAACCCATCCCGGCCCGGAAAGCTCCAGTCCTCGGCGCTGTACGTGGCCCCTCACAGGCTGACACCTCCCCGGAAGACTCTGCACCCCAGCGCTGACCGTGGCTCCTCCGCGGGCCGACACCCTCCCCGAAGACTCTGCACCCCGGCGCTGACCGTGGCTTCCCTCAGTCTGACTTCTCCCCCGATGGGCACGACCCCCAACGCACACACACACCAGACACCCTCTCGACGAGTCTGGGGCTCGAAGGACGCCTCCTCCTCTGAAGGCCCCGTCGGACACCGAGGGTGAAAAAAGCCTGGTGCAGCGCCCTCTCACAGGACGCCTGAACAGGGACGAGGAACCAGTGCCGGAGAACTCCCGGAAGAGCACCGGTAGCTGGAGGAGAGCTGCCCCACAGAAGGCAGACGGCCTGGGTGGTCTCCCTCTCCCAGGAAAACAGGCACTGGAAAGCGCCGCTCACCTGCCGGCACGTGGCAGTAGACTGCGGTGATCTGGCCCCAGCCTCAGGACGGAACAGGATACCTGGACATACAGACGATCAACCACACCAGTTCTGCAACTGGCTGACAGTGGCTGCCAACAAGGACGACACCGACTCAGCACAGGCCAAGGGCACCCAAACCCGACGAGGACCTGGCACTAACTATGACTCGAAGTCACTCTTCAAAAACTAACGGCGCTGCCGCCGCACCTACAAGGAGTACGTCCACTCCGACGAACACCAGGGACTGAAGTGAAGCTACCCCAACGCATTCCGCCCTGGTCGGAATCAAGTGAACTCAACTCACCACACAAAACAACATTTGGTCAGAGCAGTGTATCCCTCCGCAGAGCTGACACGCCTGACCAACGGACTAGTTATTGCTCGTGCAACAACACGACAATTGACCACAACAACTCACAGACTTGACAACGCAACAACAACCGATATCCTGCCCCGCCTTCTCTGGTATAGAACCAAAGTAATAAAAGGGTAACAATCGAGAACGAAACCAACTTCCTTCTACCACTCCCTCAATAAATGAAGACTGGAAGGCAAAAATACTGTATGTCCTACTTCACCTGCCCCCCTGCCTAGCCTAACCTTACTACCTAGCCCCGAGGAACTTGGTCTAACCCCAACTGACTAAACCCCAGTCTTACCCTGCGCCCGCGCGCGTGCACACACACACACACACACACACACACACACACACACACGCACAACACACATACATGCACGCTCGCACGCATACGCGCACACGCTCTCTACCTTGAACCACCACTACTCTTAAACACGTGAACATACTGATTTAGTACCGCCGATCGGTGACAGTCTCTTTTCATAAGGTCCAGTTAGCAAATCAGTATCCAGAATAATGAGGTCTTCCTCCTGACTTACACCGACGTATCAAGCTCATTGTTCAGGGACTCTGCTTAGTAAACCAAACTCAAATTCAGGACAAATTGGCATTGTTGGTGCTGTCAGCGGAAGGCCTAGAGGCATTGGAGAAGCACTTCTGGCCTGCCATCACATGAACTTATCAGCTCTTGCCGGGGAAAAAAATGGCTGATGGGTGTATTTTGGGTATTGCATCAGACGACTACCCAACAGAAAGTAGAATAGCATTGCATCAGACAATTAATCAGTAAAATGTCTTGCAGCTGTGCTGTGGGTGTGGCATCAGTTAACCAATAGAACACATGATGGCTGTGCTTGTGGGTGTGGTGCATCAGTTAACCAATAGAACACATGATGGCTGTGCTGTGGGTGTGCTATCAGTTAACCAATAGAACACATGATGGCTGTGTTGTGGGTGTGGCATCAGTTAACCAATAGAACACATGATGGCTGTGCTGTGGGTGTGGCATCAGTTAACCAATAGAACACAAGATGGCTGTGTTGTGGGTGTGGCATCAGTTAACCAATAGAACACATGATGGCTGTGCTGTGGGTGTGGCATCAGTTAACCAATAGAACACATGATGGCTGTGCTGTGGGTGTGCTATCAGTTAACCAGTAGAAGGCATGACGGAAGTTGTGTGGGTGGGTATCGGCCAGCTGACCAGTAGAATGGCTTACAGCTGTGATGTGGGTGTGGCAACAGATCACTGACCATAATATGGAGAATGACTGTGTTTTGGGTGTAGCCAAGGGCGTTAACCAACAGAGTGGGTGATGGCTGTGTGTGCAGTGAACGCACAGGTTCTGGTGTGCTGGAAATGTGGAATGAGGATTCAAGCAGCACATATCCTGAGAACACTTAACTGATCAGGTGAACCGTTTATTCTGTTGGCCCATTTGTGTGTGTGTGTAATGACTGTTATCACTGCTGTCTAAATGTTGTTCAGCTCTAGGTCATGGTGGAAAGGTAACAATGATTTTCAGGTTCAACATTTCTTCTCACCTCTCTCAGTTTTTAAAGTCACTGTTTTACCCTCTTGTAATTGGTTAAGATGATAAACATAATAAACAGAACAAAAGGATGGTTACTTTGCAAGGCACACATGTTTTTCTTGACAGAACCAGCATTTGTTTGACAATTTTAGCTTAAAAACAATCGGTCAGAGGTGGAGTCTTTATGGCATCTGCATGCTTTGCATCGCTGACAGGATTCTGATGAGACATTTTCTCTTCTGCAGCTGAATTGTCTTATGGAGATAGTTGGCTGTTTCCACCAGAGCTGTTTATTGTTTACTGTACATAGTGTTAAAGGACTGTTTTACAGATTGGTTGAAGATTTACAGTTTTGATGCAAATAATTGAGTTGTAACTGCTCTCTCTCTCTCTCACTCTCTCTCTCTCTCTGCCATACATGTGTGTGTAACTTTTTCAGCTTCATTAGGTTTTCAGCTCACTTGACGTTAGGCCTGTTAGTGGCAGTGAATATTGTCTATTCAAAATGAAATGTTATAACTATGAAGTAAAGCAGATTTTTCATCATCATCATCATCATCATCAGTTTTATTTTCCTTGTTTGTTTACTAGGAAATGCAGGCTTGGCTGTCACCGAACACAATGTTTAAAGTCGGCATGGACCAAACAAGTACAACTTGATGCTGTTTGTCATTTGGGTCTTCCAGGGGGAAGTCACTTTTCTTGTTTATGATCTTGTATAATAGTAAGCTCGTGTATGTCACACATGAATACACGCAACACTTGCATGGGTGTGCAAATGCACACACACACACACACATACTCACACACGCACTCGCACGCATGCCGCACAGAAGCAAACATATGTAAGAATTCAAGACAGAAATGTCAAGGAAAGTTATTCAAGCAGAAAAGGGTGAATGATTTTGTTTCAGAAATGTTGCAGAAATCCCTCCTCTGTTGCACCTGCTCAGTGTGCATGCGTACACACACACACACACACACACACACACATACACAACACCGAGGGATGTGACGGAAATGTCAAGTAATCCTACTGTGAAGGATTTGGTTTCAGAAATGAGACTGTTTCTGCTATACAGAGGAACTGTTGTGTGTATGTGGGGGGGGGGGGGGGGGGGGGGGGGGCATTCCGGTCTCTTTCTTCCATCCCTTCTTTTGCGACTTTCATCACACTTTCCGTTAGTACATGCATGCGCAGTCAATTCTGGATGGACTGGCTTTGCAAATGGCGGATTGTTTTGGTTTGAACCGAAGAAAAGTCATATTTTTTAGCAATTTTTGCAATGGAACCGAACGAAAACTTGTGGCGAGAGCTCCTACAAGATGGAGACAGCGACGACGAAACCTTTCAAGGTTTTACTGCTGAAGAAATTAGTGAAAGTAAACATAAATGCATCAAAAGAGATCATGAAGTGACAGAACTTTGAAGCTAATGTCTGTTACGGGGATCTTTTGAGCGATTCCGAGGACAAAGATGCAAGTAACAGCGATCCATCTGTGTGTGCGTATGATTTTGATCATTGCCCGAGAGATTTTGAAATAGACAACATTAGAAAACTCATATCCAATTTATTTTCATTTCAGACTTCTATTCATTCATTTCTGCACATGAACACAAAATTAGAATTGCATGCAAATTCATGCATAACTCTATTTTTTTTTAAATTTAATAAAAGCAAGTGAAAATTTTCACAAACGTTAAAGAATTACTTGGTTTCCAATAGGAAGTAAGCAGCAGAAAACCTTGGTAGTAGGAGAGTTAATCCCACTTTGGCAGAGATGCTGAAGGATTTCACTCAGGGATGACTACAAATCTCTCTCACACACACACACACACTCCGAGGGATGTGACGAAAACATCTAGTAATCCTACTGTGAAGGATTTGGTGTCAGAAATGAGACCGTTTAATCCTACTTTGGCAGAGATGCTGAAGGATTTCACTCAAGGTTTGACTCCAAATCTCTCTCTCTCTCTCTACACACAACACACACACACACACACACACACACACACACACACACTCCGAGGGATGTGACAAAAACGTCTAGTAATCCTACTGTGAAGGATTTGGTGTCAGAAATGAGACCGTTTAATCCTACTTTGGCAGAGATGCTGAAGGATTTCACTCAAGGATGACTCCAAATCTCTCTCTCTCTCTCTCTACACACACACACACACACACACACACACACTCCGAGGGATGTGACAAAAACGTCTAGTAATCCTACTGTGAAGGATTTGGTGTCAGAAATGAGACCGTTTAATCCTACTTTGGCAGAGATGCTGAAGGATTTCACTCAAGGATGACTCCAAATCTCTCTCTCTCTCTACACACACACACACACACACACACACACACACACACACACACACACTCCGAGGGATGTGACGAAAACGTCTAGTAATCCTACTGTGAAGGATTTGGTTTCAGAAATGAGACCGTTTAATCCAACTTTGGCAGAGATGCTGAAGGATTTCACTCTGGGATGACTCCAAATCTCTCCACACACACAAACACACACACACATGGAGGCAAAGGTATTTCAGGATCTGTGACAGAAACATTGAGCAATCCTGCTTCCCTCTGATTATGACCTTTTCTTTCTTCTTTTTATGGTTGTTTGTTGAATACATATATTTACATTCTATGGTATTTTGAGATTCACTTTCCCCCTAAGATCACAGGATTTTGTGTTTATATCTGAAAATATAAATACTATGTTACGTGCGTGTATTTAATTGAGAACAGATGATTGGGCTTCATTGAACATATTTGTAATGATTTGAAAGTCGTGTATAATCCATATTAGGATGAAAATTCTTTATTCAGTGTGAAAATATTGTGACTTTTCAGGTTTTGTTTTTAAATCAGTGCAAGACATTCCCATCAAATTTGTGTACATTTCTATACAGGCTTTGCAGTTTAGTTCAACTGTATGTGCTAGCGATCTTTGACATGATGAATTCAACATTTGTGGATTCCAGCCTTTGACCGTAAAAAAAGAACTTAAATGTTTCATCTTTTTGTTGTTGTTGATTCTTCCTAGTTCAGCAATACACAACGATCTAGCACAGTATTGTATGTATCTTTCAAAGGGTATTAGAATTCCTTCCATTTTAACTATCAGCATTGATCTTGGACAGTATCATAAATCATTTGTCTTCTTCCTCGTTCGCCATCCCGTTAGATGAGCAGCCCGGTGTCCTCGATGAAGGCTGCTGTCCGTCGCAGCTCCTCCAGGGTGCCATACAGCTTGGCTTCCACTGCTGTCGGTGCTGTCATTTGTCATTCAGATGGTTGTCTTCTTTCTAGATTCTCACCGATTCTTAGTCAAATGTATTTATTACAAGCAAACATTGTTTGATAAAGACATGCAGTATCAGGGGTAGATGGTAAGTTCTCTGCCTTCCAATGAAGGATTTGAACTAAATGTACAATCTGTAGCGCATGATTGCACAAGCACTTTTGAGGGTAATATGTCTGGGTCTTACCCGCACCTTCGGGTGTATTCTTTCTTGTCTGCCTGGTGGCCAACACTGGGGAAAGGTCCAGTGCTTGTGTGGAAAGTCCTTTTGACAATGGGAAAGACCTATCTGGGATTCTCTTCAGGGATCACGTAAGACTCATGGCGATAGCGTGACCGTGTCTGGAGTTATACTGTCTTCACCTGTCAACGGAACAGCAATGAGGGAGGCTGCAGAATGCACACGGCAGTTGCTTGATAGTGGCATTTTTTGTCTGTGGGCTCTGCAGTCATGAAATACGGTCTGGTACACCCAGAGAACGCTCCCGTAGAGGTTCTGTCTTGTCACATCCTGTGGCCATTACACAATGGCATCTGCCAGGAAGCAATTATGTCCCTTGATATCTGAATGGAATGCCCTGTGCGTGCCTGCATCCTCTGTAAACACAGTGCAGGCTTCCAAGTGTGGTGCAGGATTGCTCCCAGCTGGTTCATTTGGCAGTGGAGGACAATACTTTTCTGTGTTCTACCTGCGCCTTCAGGTGTATCTTTTTCTAAAATTTGGTATATGTGATCACATTAGGCGTATATGTGATCACATTAGGTATGACATCAATGGTTGTCTTAGTGATCAACACCACTTCACTCCCACATTTAACAAAATTCAGTATCGGGGACATAAAAGTTTACAAAAATCACTATTGAGGAGCGATACAGTATTTGCAAAAGGAAAGATTGAGCACCAAGAGAATTTGTGATAAAAACTTGAGGGAAGGTAAACCTTTCTTATTCAACAGCGAAGACCTGGCGACTGAAATTAGAAGAGGTAGACCTAACCTAGAAGATGAAATTCATCCTGGGAGGCTGTTGAGCACCAGTTCTGAGGATAATGTTATCTGCATCAGGAAATAGGTATTCCAGTCTGAATACCCAAGTTCCCGAAGCAGATAACATGGTGACATTTTTTTGGGCCAAAGATTCCCTTTTTCTGCTGAAAGGATGGAATCACTGCAGCATCACTGGAATAAGCGTGTTGAAATGAAGGGTGTCTGAGTTGAGAAATGGGAAAAAAGCATCTTGCTGTGATCCCTTCACAGATTAAGCCAAGAACTTATCATCCATCCATTGTGCATGTTCAAGAATGGATAGGTGCCAATCGTTTTTTTGTTTGTTTGTTTTGTTTTTGAGATTGGAATTTTCTTATTTACACAGAAAGCCAAGAACTGATCATCCACCCCTCGTACATGTTCAAGAATAGATGGATGACAATCTTTTTTTTCTTTTTTTTTCCCAAACAGCTTGCGCATAGAGTTTGGAATTTTCTTCTTTATGTTGAGTGCAAAGAAAAATACCCATCAGTTCACAGTCAGAACACATGTTCTTACGTCTGTCTAAACTAATCATGTAACTCCAGCAATCATGTGTTTCGTAAACAGGCTCAAAATTCACGCAACTGGTCATCATGTTTATTGGTGCTAGAACCTTGGCTGCCATTTTTAAAGGCAGTAAAACTGCCTAGTGTTCACTGTCTGAGCCTGATGTCCCTCCAGCGCAGTAAGTGAATTGAATGGAAATCTTACAGAATTTTTAAAAAGATATTTGGCCAGAGTTCTGATTTTGATAATGCCTGATGTTCTGCTGAGATTTTTTCAAATGAGCGTTTTGCACCATATCTTTCTAGAGGAAAATATCCATGCATGTTTTGTATTGTTGACATGCCTTCGTGCCTGTTTTGTAAATTATAGGAAATTGAGATCATTGACCAGTTGATTTTGGAAGTGTCACCTTGTTCAGGAGTGTTGATCAGATTTACAATCTGACTTGAAGCATTTTTGTGGATATAGTGAAGACCTTGTTCTCTTTGGCTCTTGAGATAAAACTTCAACTGATTACATGTTTGATGTGTCTCTATTGCTGATTTCATACTCGGTGTACAAGTGTAGGTGCCTTAGTGCTTTCCCTCCCCAGCTTTACAGGGTTTTCTTATAGTTGAAAACCAGAGATGTACAGTTGAAAAGAATGCATCATGTATACAAAATGATCTGCATCACTTTATGGACAAGGGGTCCTCTTGTGTGCCTGTTATTGAGTAACCTGTTGCAATTTATGATTTATCATGTCACTGTGAGTGCCTTCCAGTCGAAAAAGTCCTGATGGGAAACTTTAGGAGGCCTTGAACATATGTGTGTATTCTTCCATACCACTTTCTTTCAGTTTTGTCATGTTCTCTCTCTTTAGTCTTCCTATTTGTTGGGTGTGATTTTTTTTGTTTGGTTGGTTTTTGTTGTTTTGGGTGGAGATTATGTGTGTGTTTGATTTTTTTGTTTGTTTGTTTTTTGTCATGTATATTTGGCCTGAGAGTTTGTGTGTATGATTGTTCTCGGTTTTTGTTTTTGGTGGGGTTTTGTTTGTTTGTTTTTTGTAGTCATGTACAACTCTCAAGTTACTTGGCTGTTTCCATGGAATGTAAAATTTTAGTTATGATTCTTTGACTGATGTACAAATTTGATCTGTGTAGATTGTGAACTGTCAGTAGAAATTTACGTAATGCTTTACCCCCCTTTCCCCTGTGAAATTGTATATTTAATAATTAATTAATACTTTATTGCTAGCTGTATAAAGAATTGTAATGAAAGAATAAGATTCTTACGTCTTTCAGGCATTTTTTTTTCTCTCTTGATTTTTTTTCTCTGAATAAAATGGTGAAAAATGTAATGACTGGCCTTCAAATTATGCTTTTGACAACTTCTGTGCAACTGACCTGTGAGGATTTTAGATTCTGTGTCATCTCTGCTGTCTCAGCTCTCTTTCTTCCTCATCTCTATTCTCTCCATATCACTTTCCTCTATCACAGATGGAAAAAAGAAAAAGTTACATGAAGTTATGTTTCAGTTTGTTCATTTTACTCATTGTGTGTGTGTGCGTGTTGTTTATGTTGTTCCCTGGTCTTCATGGTAACAACATAATTGAACAGCCAAGGGTCACGTTTGAATTGGCAGTGAAATTATTCATATTTGCCAGAAACTAACAAAATGAAATCACTGTAAGAAAACCATCAACCAACATCATGTGTTTCTGGCCCCATTGACCTGTGGGATAAATGAGAGTGTCAGTGCTGATTCTAGATTGTGGGAATCCGGGTAAACTTGTTCACTGGATGCATAAATGGAAGCTGAGTGCTGCCCTTAGCCTGCAAGATGGGGAGAAAATGCCGCATTTGCTAGTAGCCTTGGCAGGACAACCATAGATGATAATCATCAAGAATAACTGGGTGATTGGTTCGTCAGCTGAAAGGACGAACACTGTGAATGTGTGTATTCATCTAAATCTTTATCTGGATAAATCAGTAATTGGTCGCTTTTGAGATTTGCATGAATTTGCTGCAAGAAAAATTGAGGGGGGTGGGTGTGGGTTGGGGGTATGTAAGATTAAGACCATCAGGCTTCAACAGTTCAAGTTCTTAAACCAATCCATTATTTTACATCAGTTCAGTTTGTCAAGGCTTCTTTCAGCACTTCCAAATTCGCATGGTGAAGAAAACCTGTTGATTCAAAATGTTTCATAGGCTGCAAACGGAAGAACTGGCAAGAACACTGACAAGACTCCAGGATTCAGGAAACATTGGAGTGCATGATGGCCTGAGCATACTGTCAACCGTACAATAATTTGCAAGTCAAGACAAAAAAAAGGCTTCAGATTCAGTACTTTAACCCCCTGTATCCCCAAGGTCATCACCCCCGGAACCCTTCTTGGGGTTCGATGCCAGTTGCTGGACCCTCTGGAAATGCTCAGGCTTTTTCACTTGCTCAGGTCTCATGTCTCGCCATGCAGAGCCGATTAGTGCAAGGGAGTACACCATGGGTGTGTCGGCTGACCCTGAACAAGATTCAAGAGCAAGAAAGAAGAGGGTGTAATAACAAAGGAGAATCAGCACTCCTGGCTTGACCTGACCCGCTCCCCCACCCCCTCTTTGTCATTTGTTTTCTTCTTTTTTTTCCGTTAAGGCCTATCCTGATGTACAGATGTTCTGTTATTTGACCTCAGATGTCTATAAAGGGTAATGACCGCAGGCAGAATTATAACATGAAAATAAATGTTGAGTTCTTAGCCGATGAATGACCATAACAAAGATAATGCACTTCAAAATATTGGTCTTCTTCTGGCAGGACAAAAACAAACAAACAACATATGCACGTAGATACGGATAAAACAAATACAGATAAGCCACTTATCAATCATATGAAAATCATATATCAGGGATTTCAACTTGGAAGGGCTAGGTGATAGCTGGGGGAGAGGAGGAGGGGAGGTGGTATGAAAAGGACTATATACAATCCTTCACTGACAGCAATGGAAACCATTGGGTTCTGTATTTTGTACTGTGTTCCACCTGCAGTCAATATACTTTGATCGAGTTATCTCTTGTATCCAGTCTCATGTGCACACACACACATACACACACACACACACACACATGGTCTTCCATCATGTTGCAAACACTGGTGTATGTGATGAAAATCCCTTCTTCAGAAGCGTGGAAAGACTGATAGAATGTAATTGTTCAGAAACTCGAAGACAGCTGATCAAAGTAAACTTTTGGAAATAAGAGACGGAGAGAAAGGGAGGGCTGGGTAATGGGTGGCTCGATGATGGGGAAAGGGGTGGTAGGGTCAAACATGGGAGGCTGGAGGGGGTGTGGTCTAAAAAGTGGAATACAGACCCTGAAGGTAACTCGCAGCAGAATTACCATCATCATGATTCTAGTAGCACCAGGTTGGCAGCTCTGCCAAGAATTTACCCTCGTGAAAAAAAGATAGCAGCTCCTCCAACCTTCTATGAGACCACAAGGAAAACCAAAACCAAAACCTCACTCACAACATCAGCAGGTTCATGTTAAATGTAAACAATTTCAAACCTGGGACCCTTGTCAGTTTGAAGACGTGGCCTCAACCCGGAGTTCCTCACTCACTTGGTGGAATCCATTGTTGATCAATGCACGGCCACATCTGGAATTTGATTCATCTGCCCCCAGCAGGAAACTGTGTAGAGTCCTGCTGATGTCTTCACTGTCAGAGATTAATTACCATCTTCAAACATATTAGGCAATCATGTGTTTTGTTTTTTTTGTTGTTTTTTTTAATAGAAAAAACAACATTCTGTGACTCCACTGATGTCTTCACTGTCAGAGATTAAAATACGATCTTCAAACATGTTAGGTGATGGTATTATTCTTATTGTTTATTTCTTTTTAGGAAAAAAAACATTCTGAAGTTAACATAAACATTCAGATATTCAAAAACAAATGTTTTCACATGCAATAATCAATTATTTTTGTTGTTTCGTAATTGTTGAGTACTTTTGGGCATGGTGTTGTGTCTTTAGATATAATCACTGAAGAAAAACAAACACTGAAAACAGACTGCTGCAGTACTGAAAATGACTCGAAATACAAATAAACACACAAAACAAGATGTAAAATAATGCAAATTTAATAGACTGTACAAGACAGACGAGTGAATTTTCGACACAAAGTCTACATCAGATGTGACAAGTTGCAAACAAACACGAACAAAACAGTACTTCCCTTTTGGCTGTCAGGAGAGAAATCATAAATTGAAAGATACATACTAATTGTTATTGTGAAACCATATATGTTGTTCAACATGTATACTGGGAGCCGGAATAGCTCTGTTGGTAGAGCGCCTGACTCGTAATCTTGGTGATCCTGGGGTTGCAGGTTTGAATCTCCGCCGGGCCGTTTCGGTACAGGGGGATTTTTCCCTCAGAGTTAACATTGGTTCTGACTCCATTTCCCATACAGTCTTTCGAATAAGACTATAAACCGAGGTTCCGTGTGTGAACGCACGCATAACATCTTGCACACACGTAAAATCCAATCACTAACTTTCGGAAGAGAAGGCCAGTTTGGCCGTTGGTATGGATGACACGTTACACATAGCATGCACCCTGCGTAAGAAATGAAAAGAATGAAGGAAATAAGGAAACTGAGTGAACGATATTGACCGGATGACATGGGGAAACGACTGAATGATGCGCCGGCAGGCAGCTCTTCAGTCGGCACTACCCAGGTAGGCAGCCCGTGGTGTAAACAATAGTGTTTATTATATGTAAAGCGCTTAGAGCCCTAATCTTTAGAGAACAGGCGCTATAAAAATTAACATTATTATTATTAAATAAATTGCCCATCCCTCTACCACCCATACTCCCATCATTCACCCTATCCCCACAACTGACTGTTGTTTCCACCTCTCACTTCTGCTGGGCTGCTACAGAGTCCACATTACAGTTTCTCAAGAAAGTGAGAGTGGAAGAAGTTTGGCTTTGTATGTGTGTGTGTGAACACTGTGTGTGTGTGTGTGTGTGTGTGTGGAGGAGGGGGCAGAGGACATGGGAATAGAAAAGGATGGGGAAGAGGGAACATGCACACACACATGCGCACACACAGTGTTCTCACACACACATACACATTTTTTTCCCCCTTCACATTGTGGTCTCAGAGGGAATGAAATAGCAGATAATCTAGCTAAACTTGGTGCACAAAATTGTTCAGAATGTGTGCTAAATTTGCCATTACATCCTTCCAAGTGTGAAATACTATTCAACCTGGAACACTACGTTTACAAAACCTTTTTCTGTGAAAAATGCTACACACTGCCTAGCTGCTCATCACGAAATTAAGGCTGAACACATGGAAGACCAAATTTTCTCCATAAGTTGTGTGTCTGTGGAAAATTCATCTCTGTGCATCACCTTCTATTAGGTTGTCCAGTTTTAACTAAAATGTATAAGGCGAAAGGTATCAATCTTGACAAATATGAAAATGAGTCAAGTTCTGTCTGACTCATGCATAATTGAGTTCGCCGCCACTTTAGCCAGTTCTGATGTAGCTAGACTATTATGAGGGTCCTTAACTGATATGCTGTTTTCTTTTTCAAAAGTGTATGCAGATGTATGTGTTGAAATGACTTAAGTGGGGTTTTTTTTCCCCCGTCTAATATCATCTGCCGGATGAAAAGATGTCAAATAAAACCACCACCACCATGTGCACACACACACCTCCACACTGCATAGACTTACTGTGTTTATTGTACATGCTGGATAAATAGTAGATCCTAAAATGCTAAACTGTCTTAAAAAAAAAAAGAAAAGAAAGAAAGAAAAGCCAAGAATCACATATCATTTTTTTTTTTTTAAAATAAGACAAAACATAACTGAAAAAAAAGTACGTAAATAAGAGATGGTTAAAAAGGAAACACGCCACAAGAATTCAAAATAAAAAAAAGATCACAAACAAGGTCTCATCACTTCATCTAGCCTCATCATTTGGGGGTTTCTGTTCAAAACTGATGACAGGGAGGGCCAAATGCTAAAGATTTCAACATTCATGTACAGGGCACATGAGCTGAACCAATGAAATGTTCGGTCAAGGTCGTTAGGGGGTAACTATTGCTTTGATTTCCTCCTGAAGGTCGTTAGGGAGTAACTATTGCTTTGATTTCCTCCTGTCCGGTTAGTATCGGAGCTCAAGCAGTACCCCAATACTTGTGATGATCGGTGTCTCCACCCAAACTGTCCCCTGTCTAGTTTGTCCATCTGGACTGTCAGGCCTGTCCTGCACTGTCTATGAGTTTGGGCAACAACAACGTCAATAAAGCAATTGTAAGATTTTTGCTGATGACACGAAACTGTATGGAAATTCTACCAATCATACAGAAATACAAAGGGATGTATACTCATTACAAGAATGGTCTAATGAATGGAACTTACATTTCAACGTATCCAAATGTAGTGTTATGCACTATGGGAAAACAAACCCAAATCATAAATATTATATGAAGGTAAATGGACAAGAAAATGAAATAAATGAGTGTGAGGAAGAAAAAAATGTTGGTGTTATTTTTGACCCACTACTTTCTTTCGATGTACATATCAATAAAATCATCAATAAAGCAAACCAAATGATAGGACTAATAAAGAGAACTTTCACATACTTGAATAAAGATATATTATTGAAATTGTACAAAAGTCTAGTACGGCCGCACTTAGAATATGGAAATATCATATGGTATCCCTTACTCAAAAGACAGTCAAAGGCAGTAGAGAAAGTACAAAGAAGGGCTACAAAGCTACTGCGGGAATGCAAAAATATGAATTATGAACAACGGCTAAGATACTTAAACTTACACTCCTTAAAAGGTAGACGTATCCGCGGTGATCTGATCGAAGTCTATAAAATATTTAACGATATGGTGGATGTACAAATAGAGGATTTCTTCAAATTATATACTGATAGTATTACAAAGAAGTCAGATGGGAACATCTTCATTGAACACTGTCAGACTAATAAACGTAAAATAGTTTTTGGAAAAAGAATAACACATCTTTGGAGTGATCTACCAACTAACATCAAGTTTGCACAATCTACTAACTCATTTAAAAATCTCCTTGATGCGGGTCATAAATTCACTAAATTGTTATTTGAATTTGATTAACAAACCAATATGCGCATACGCAACAAACCAATTCAGAATACTAAACAATTCATGGATGGGGATTCAAGAAAGGCCGCGAGGCCTTGGCTACGTATACCAGCCTGTCCCCTTACTACTACTACTACTACTACTACTACTACTACTACTACTACTACTAATGATGATAATGATAAGAATGATGATTGATAAGACGAAAATGAGTAACGGAGATTTAAATACACCTTGACCTCCTCAATAATCAAAGTGCGCAATACGTTTGCAAAAAAATAAAAAAAATAAAATAAAATAAAAGTAACAACAACAAGAAGAACAACAGGGGAATACAACTAGAACAACAAAAGAAACTGGCTAAACATTTATTTGATTCCAACAACACTTGCTCCCTGTTTTCGCCTCGCTACTCACCCTGAGCAAGCAAGCAAGCAAGCAAGCAGCGCGCCACACACACACACACACACACACACACACACACACACACACACACACACACACACAATGTGCACGAGCACTCACTCGCACTCAAATATTCAGATTCAGGGAGGTCCGCATAAGAAGACAGGGCGCACATTTTAATGTCTGAGGGATTGGTCAGATAATAAAAATGCCCTCCGAAAAAAAAAGATACGGTTTATGGAATTTCTTGAACCGAAACCAGGTTTGCACATGGAGAACAGAGTAAAGAAGTTTGCTCCAGGTGGCGGGTCCAATCCTGCTGTCTGGGATCTGTTGTATTCAGTGTAATTGGACAGGATTATAGACAGATTTGCGTATTTGTTGGGAGAACAGTGGGAACAATACGGAGTATATTGATTCGAGGTAGCTCAGAGAGAGAGAGAGAGAGAGAGAGAGAGAGAGAGAGTGTTTGGAGCAGAATCTGTAATTATGTTGTAGCAGATGGAGGGTATATCTTAATTTTCGGGAGACTAAAAGCCAGTGGAATTCAGTCAGAAGATGAGTGGTCTGAGTTTGCGTTGATACTTTGAAAATCAAACAAACTAAGATCAGAGATGATAAGGATTTGTTTACAATCAGTAAGACAGGACTGGATGAGAGGAAGGACACGGCCGCTCACGACCAGAAATATCCTGAAGCCTGTGGGAAAAAAAATGTTGTCTATCGGCCGGAAAAACACCTCCAACCCCGTCCCCCAATCCACTCCCCGCCCCCTCTTCTACATTTTTTTCCCAGTCTGTGCTGTCCGTCCACCAGTTAGTTTGGGCTGCTGGCAGTTTGTATGTCCACTCCATCCCATCCACCTCCTCCATCATTCTCCCTCTTCCGCCCATAAAGGCTTTAGACGTTCTCGGGTAACAAAGTATTTTATTGGAGTCGTGTCACAATGTGAATAATGAAATAATACAAGAAATTCTTACATAAAGTCCTGTTTGATGAGGAAATGCTTAAAAAAAAAAAAAAAAGAAAGAAAGAAAGAAAAAAAAAAAAGCTGCGACGGATATCTGAACAGTGATGCATGAAGTTACAACAAAATAGCAAGTACACACACACACACACACACACACACACACACACACACACACACACACACACACACAACCTACCACTCGCATCAAAAGAAACATTCGCGAATGCACCCGTAGCATGTGCTAACTTTTCTTATGCACCTTATGTAGACTAACCTGACGTGCTTCTTGTCCAGTTTGGGTCACGGTTGCTTGTTATCTTTGATTTTTAACATAAGAGGACAGCATGACTACAACTATTCACTGCTGCATAACGTTGCCTTCCAGTACGACTGTATGACATGCAAAGCATCCTGTCTTTAGCCTATCAAGACTGAGGTGTGTTCAAATAATGCGCTGCGGAGCAACGACACGAAAATTTACTCTGCATGTACACCGTTTTACTACACATTTATCTGGCTGACGATTCAAACAAATTCGTCCAGTGAGACTGCGGTGTTATTTTATTATTCCACAGTTCATGGCAGGGTGTATTGAAACGTTTCGTGCTTTGTGTAAATGCTTTGAACAGAGTGATTATGAGACTGACGCGCTACCTACTGACCAGCGCGTTGGGCTAATGCGTAGGTCAGACATCCGCCGAGTCGTAGCCACGAGACCCTCTTCTTCAATTCTCTCATCATAGTTGTTAATTCATTTATCGATCAGCTTCAAATCATGCGTGGTGTGGTCTCAAAACTTAGCGGATGTGGTGTAGCGTATAGGGACTAGTCCGTACGCAGTGACGCCTTGATAAAACTGAAAAACTTTGAACAGAGACCCAGTGTAACCTGAATTTTGCAAAAACGATATAATGTATTTGACACTTCAGAACGTCATTAGGAAATCTGTCGGCATTGTCAACATCGTGTTGATGCCTTTTCTCAGTGTGACCACTATCCGCCCAAGAAAAGATGATGGGAAGAGGTGAGAGGGAAAAGGGTATGCGCAAGGAGGAGGAGGAGGGAGGCACAAAAATTGGGGCTCGGTAGCGGGAAGGGGGATGGGGGGGGGGGGGGGGGGGGGGCGAGAGTCAGGGAGGGGGCGGGGCGTGCCCGCCATTTACACATGGGCACTGTCTTGTCAGAAATCCTAATTTTTACTTGATGTAGATGAGGAAACGGTTACGCAAAGTGACTCTCTGTGGTCATCCTATCACAAACCTGTTTTGTCCGAATGACGAGACGAGCGGAAAACAGCCCTTAAAATGTCAGTTTGTCTTTTCTTTTTCCAGTATAGATCATGGTCAGTTTAATAATATTCTAGTGTATAAACTGGTAATCGATACGCAACTACAGCAGATGAGGACGGAGGCAAGACAAAACTTTGCCAGTAGGCCTAAGGCGCAACCTCCTGTGGGAAGAAAGAGTAACGCCTCGCAAGTTGAATCAAAGATAGTACGTCTTACGGAGGGCGTGCTGCCTTTGGTTGAATGTCGATCCCTTAGCCTCGGGGCTAGCGGTACGGCGCCGTATCTGCAGCAACTGCATATCGTATTCTTTTCTCGTTTATGTGCAGGTGCATTCACAACAATGCGGTCCAGTGAATTTCGGGAGTCAACAACTCTCTGGGAGTTGACGCAGATTTAAGGCTTAGCAACTGCATGAAGTTCTCGTTAATCTCCTTACGTCAGCAAACCATTTTTGCCCTGGCTTGAACGATAGGCTGTGAGTCTGGCACAAAAGCGAGTGGGGTGAGAGAAGAGAGAAGGGTGGGGGCGGAGATAAGCCAGTGAATCTCCCTGCTTCATAGGGTCTCGCGAGAAGAAAGCTGCAACGTGAATGTCGCTGGGCTCGCACTTCCTCTATGGAATGAAAATGAGCCTGTATTCTCTGTGAATCAACGGAGGATTCCGCCATGAATTTGTCAATTTGCATCTTACTTGGTAAGTGCATTTGTTCGATCATCGCACATTAACTCGTCTGCATGTTTCGACATGTCTCATTTTAATCTTCATTAGTTTCTGTGCCTGTGCCATCTAGCCTTCTGAGTTGGTCGGCGTTCAGCGTTGTCTGCTAGAACGATCTCGCCCAACTAATGTACTGGTACAGGCTTCGCCCGGGGTTTGCGCATCACTACACGTCGTCTGTGTGTGTTGTTTTAGATTATATCAGACTGCAGTCAGACGGGATCTTTGTCAAAAAATGGTTTCAAAAATCCGCTCGGAAAGTCTGTAGCGTGTCGGTTGCGTTCTTTTAAGTCTTCGGTAGACTGTCTCAGTCAGAGGTCTACCTGTTGTTTTGTTCTTTTTTTTAATTTTTATTTTTTATGAATAACGATATAACAGTTGATCAGAAGGTTCACAGCGTTTTAATGTTCTGCTAACATTTCATGTAATAGCAACAGTTATTATCCAACACTTGTCAGGTACATTAAAATTATTTTTCACAAGCACATAATATTGATATTAGACACAATTTTAAGAATCAAGTCTTCCAGAAAGGGGGGGGGGGGGGGGGGGGGGGGAGGCAGAAAAAAGTGCCAAAAATATGTTCTTGCTCGTGTGTTATTCATTACAAAAGAAAAAAAAATGCATGCTCTTTTTTATGTACATACATTTGACACAAAATTCAGTGGCAGTATCTGTATCGCAATGGAGATTCATACAAGCAGTAAGTAAACAATTTGCTTTTTTTTAAAAAGTGTGATTCAAATGTTGATTATTTGAATGGGAAAAAAATTATGCATAATTATATAGCAAAGCAGAATGAATCTACATAGCATATCAAACTTGTGGCTGCAAGCGATGACCAGTTTGTTATGTTTAGCTAAAATATTTGGACATTAATTGATCAACAAGTATTCATCCAGATCAAGACATGCTGCAGAGAAATTAGAGTTATAAACTGAATACTATGCATTTTGTTCTTGAGAGTAGGATTATAAGAAATGGCTTCCATGATCTTTGCCATCAAGTTATACATTTACAGCCAAAGAGTTGTAAACTTACAGACTTAAAGAAAAATATTGATTTATTAAGATTCCATCCACAGTTGATCAAATACAAAGCTATGTGATGTTATGCCACAGTGTGGCCCTATACTATTCACCAAGTTTAAGCTATGCAAGCACAATAGAAAATCATTTTAACATTCAATGTAAAATTAGTGCCTGTAATCTTGAAGCAAGAAAATGTCAAGCACATATCTTGAAACAGGAAGTAAAGCTGAGACAGAGTTCCGCTAGACTGGCACATGCTGAGTTTTGTTGGTAAATTTTTGCTCGATACTGTTTAAAAAAATCACAGCTCTGGTACCATGTATCAGCTGAAAGAGATGAGTCTTTAGTCAAGCTTTGTCTTTCTGGAAAGTTGCCATAATGCCAGAAAAGAAAGATAACCTCTGATGATTATGCTGACCCATTCCACCTCCTCTTCTTTCGGCTACTAAAAAGGCAGACAGTGACTTTCACTTATAAATTCAAGTTATTGCTGGCCTGCGTATGTGCCCTGTGATGTGACCTCTTGGTGTATTGTCAGTGTTTCACACACAGACACAGACACAGACCGACAGACCGACAGACAGACAGACACACACACACACACACACACACACACACACACACACACACACACACACAAATGGAAGCTGTTCTATTTTTTTTCTTCACTCACTGGAGGGAGTTAAGAGGGGGGCAACGGAAGGGCATGGAATACAACCATAATTTGTTAGTTAGGGAGGTAAACCTTTTGTGTCATTTTCTTTAAAAAAAATTAACAGTGTTTGTGGTTTCAGTTGTATTGAAGTCTCTTTTTGTTTCATCAAAAACTTCTCATCCATTCATGAATTTGCATGCATTGAGAAACAATCTTTCAAATTCAAGATTGTTTTCACAGCTAAATCTACTCAAAGCTGAAATTTTCAGTGGTGCATCCTGATTGTTTACCCCAAACAGGATGAGGATATATCACATTAGGTAATGCGCTGTTCTGATAGGTGACTTAATTTTCTCGTAAGTGGATATATATATACTTAAGTATGATCACACACAAACACGCACACACACACACACACACACACACACACAGACACACACACACACGCACACACACATGCACACACACACACACACACACACACACACACACCACACACACACACACACACACACACACACTCACAGGCATGCATGCACGCACGCCCGCACACACAAACTATACACCTTTTATGACGTGAATTACCAAAGATGTGTCTTAATGGCTACAAAAATTGTTAACACTGGTAAACCAGTTGATCAGCAGGGGTGACAACCTACTCCACAAAATCAGAGAACATGGCATCGTTTTGCAACAGTGATTCGAGAGACTTGTCCATGAATACAGTGTAAGTTGGGACTAACAATGTTATAGAGTAAACCAAACTTGTCTGCAGTAAAGTTGAACTCAGAAGCATTATGAATTGGGGTAGGAAACTGCTCAGGAAGTTTACACCATTTGTCTAGGATTATCCTCATTAACCTATCATTTTGCTGTGAGTCGATTGTACCAGCTGCTTGATGGTTGGTACTTGAATTTTGTTCTATTGCCAGTACTGTGAACAAGTTGTTTAAATAGGCATTTGGAACATCTGAAAACATGCAATATATATAGCATGTGAAAAAAGGAAATTTATATTAAATACAGATAAGCTGATGATGAGAAACATGCCGTGTTCTTAATCAATGGATGTGAAGACCGAGTAACAGTAAGACCAGAAATCTTAAGCCATCTCATCTGCACTATCATGCATTTGGAGACCTGTTTACCCATTCAGTTCCACTACATTTTGTACACATTTAGTGAAAATAAGATGAATTCAATGAATTATAAAAGATTGGTTGAAAAAAATTCTGGAGATGAAGTTCTTGAGCAGTTATTGCACTTCTGGAATGTGACCATGGCAGAGACTTTGACCAGAAAGCGACAACACTTCGCTGACTTTCATACATTTGTGAAATCAAGTTAGGCAGTGTTTGTTTCTTCGACAACATGCTCTAAAACTAAAAAAAAAAAAAACAACCAAAAAAAAACCACACACATGCACACAAAAAGACTGTTGAGAGAGCATGAGCTTGTGCCAAAGTATGCTGATAATCAGATTTAAAAGTGATTTGTATTAGAAAGAACCTGTTTTACTGTAGTTAATGACAGTGGTTTCTACTGGAAAGAAGCCTCTGCAGTGCAATGATAGGTGAAAATAAAATGAATGTCCCCCCCCCCCCCCCCCCTCCCCCCTGCTTGTCAGAGACATTTGGTATATTTTGTAGTTTTTCAAGCTTTTCATAGAAAATACGCCCAGTTTTGTTAAAAAGTGCACCAATAGCAGTTTAAGGGTAAACAGGTCTGAATTTGGGCATACCTCCTGTTGTAAGTTACACTGACAATAACAGATTCATCATCAGCTTTGTTTTTAGAACTGCAGTGTACCAGAACCAGAATCTGGTAGAAATAGGACAAAAATGGGAAGAAAAAATCAAATACCTGTGTAATAATAATAATAGATCATGTAGTAGCGGGGACACACACAACACACACCACACACACACACACACACACACACACACACACACACACACATCATACAGGTATCTCACTGTCCCTCTCTTCTTTCCCTTGCCCTATGCCCCTTGCCTTCTAACTTTTCCACCGTCCACCCCGTCCCCAGCCTCAGTATTCCCTCTCCACCATATGAAATAAGAGCCATGTTTTTCAGACGGTGGGGATGGATGAAGATGATGGCAGACTGATGTGACACTGACAGGGACAGGGACAGGGTGAAGCAGTATGGAAGATTAACACTATCAACACGAGTCCATAGACCACTCACACTGACACTGCCTCAGGACACTGAGTTTAGTCCGTTTAGAATCAATTTACTCCAAAGCCGAAAGTGACTTTATTCTGTCACAGTAAAATCACACCAGTTTTTTAAATAATTACATTGTATTTGATCAAAATGAGAGTGGCCTTTTGTACTTTGTAAATCATGTAGTTAGAAAGGAAAACAAAATCTGGAAGTCTCAGAGCAGAAATGAAAGAAGAGGGAAGGGCTGGGAATGGAGAAGAGCCAGTGAATCTCCCTGCATCATTTGTGTACCAGAGACAGCATAGTTTGCAGCACTGACGCCATTTTGGTGAACATAAGCACAAAAAACACCATCTGCCTCACACTGTCACAGGATTGAGAATGTTTCTTTGTCCCAGAGTTTTGGTGAACCAAACGGTACTGCTTTGACCACGGTGAATAATTTGTTGTTCCATAATGTTTGAACCTCCATCCACCTAATTCTTTGAGAGGAGTATGAGTTGGCTGCTTTTCATTCAAAGTAACCAGTGAAATTAACTGAAACTGATGTGCAGTATGTGTGATATGATGAAGGAAAGACTGAATGTGGGCTTTTAAACCACTGATCGAGAATCTTCCCGAAAATTGGGTCACAGTTCTGCCCTTTGAAAGAGTGTTGTGATTGTTCCTGCATCATGTCAGTCTGATGGCCTGCAGGTGATATCGCAGCACAGTGACAGGTGGTAAGTCACCTGCTGCAAGAATCCTCCCTGTATGTTGGGAACCAGCGGTCCCAAAGTACACATATTTTATCAATGAAAAATGCACGAAAACATGACTTTCATCTTCAGTTTCAAGTTTTTTTCATTTGATAGTTACAGCTGACTTTATCAGAGTATGAGCAGTAAAATGTCCTATCAAAATGATTTGACAAATTTTGACTCTGTTACATTTTTTTTTTCTGTTGGGCACAGTGTGCAAAGAATAATTATTATTTGCCACCACACAGGCTTGTGTGATATCGAATGAAAAGAAAAACCTTGTACATACAGCAGTGCAAGGATAATGCCTTGTATGATGTGCTCATGCACTTGTTATAAGCCATCATTATGGTACAATTATCTTTAGGGCATGACATCATGTAAGAAAAAAAATCCAACCAAACAAAGCAAACCAGATAATTTCTGAGGATATGATGTAGGAAAAAAAAGAGCAATGATTATTACTTTCTTTGTGTGAATAAAATGGCAATCAAACTCACTGAAAACAGTTATAATGCATTTTTTTTAATCATAAGAGGTTCAGATTTATTCATCAATAAGCAGGCACAAATGAAGGGAAAAGAGGGCAGCAGTGGCTACCAGACATCTTTAAAGCTAGGAGGAGGAGGAGGGGGGGGGGGGGGGGGGGGGCAGGGGATGGAAGGGGAGATGGAATAGCATTATCACCACATGACATAACTTCTACACTGATTTGCTTAATTCTCACCATGAAGAAAAAAAATGATGGGAAGGGATGAGGTGGAATATGGGGGTTGAGGATGGAAGTGGGGGAGGGGGAGGGTTGTGGAGTGGGAAAATTCTAACTGGCAGCCTAGCAGGATACTTAAGTGGCCGGTGCCCAAATCAGTTTCACCACTGATGCAGTGTCATGCCACTATATTGGGGAAGAGAGTTTGTTTTCTTTAATTCTTAAAAAGAAAAGAAAAAAAAAATTGTGAAAGGATGACTGTGCTGATGCTTGGAACACCTGTAATGCTCCTCCACTTTCCTATGGGAACATATTAGCTTCAAAAGCTGATAACAGCTGTTTTCCCAGGAACATGGCAATTATCTTGAAAGATAATGAAGGAAAGCAGGATTCAGCTTTTATCCTTCAATATCACAACTGTTTTCATTAGGATGATAGTGGTTTTCCCTGTTTTACCTAAGGATCACAAGCGTTTCTTTATTTTCCCCAAGGAAAACAGGTCTTGTCGTTATGATCCCCATGGTTCACCACTGTTTCCCGTAGTTTTTGAAGAAAAAAGATATTACCCTCAAGGGAAACAATGAAAACAGGAAAACAGTCATGATCCATGAGATCACACCAATTCTCCATTTTGCTGACCCCATTTGCGTTTGTTATGGTAAACAGTGATCATAGCTGCTTTCCCTGTTATCAAAGTTTTCCGTATGATAAATACCTGTTTTCCTTGGGGAAAAAGGATGATGGTCATTATCCCAAGGAGAACAGAGGAAACGGTTGTGGTTATCAGGGAAACAGGATAACAGGTATTTTCCCAAGGAGAACAGGGAAAACAGTTGTGATTCTCAGGGAAGCAGGATGACAGGTATTTTCCCAAGGAGAACAGGGAAAACAGTTGTGATTCTCAGGGAAACAGGATAACAGGTATTTTCCCAAGGAGAACAGGGAAAACAGTTGTGATTCTCAGGGAAGCAGGATGACAGGTATTTTCCCAAGGAGAACAGGGAAAACAGTTGTGATTCTCAGGGAAACAGGATAACAGGTATTTTCCCAAGGAGAACAGGGAAAACAGTTGTGATTCTCAGGGAAGCAGGATAACAGGTATTTTCCCAAGGAGAACAGGGAAAACAGTTGTGATTCCCAGGGAAAACAGATATTGTCTTCAGGAAAACAGGAAAACCAGTTATGATCCATTGAAAAATATTTGTGATCCTGAGGATCAGAATTGTTTTCCCTCTTTTTCGATATTTTGCTCAAGGGTAATTGCTGTTCTCCAGTGATCCTCAGGGTTATAATTGTTTTCCCTCTTTTTCAATATTTTCCTGGAGGGTAATTGCTTTTTGATGCCAAGATGTTCGGGTACTCTCCCTTTCCTTCTCAGCCCACTCCCCTTCCTATCCACCTCATCTGCCCAGCTGTGTAATGTCCCATACAGCCTTGCTCCATTTTCTGCCTGGCCGGAATGATAGACAGTGTGCAGATGGTGGGGGGAAGGGCCAGCCCTTCCTGTCTGTCTGGCAGTTGATTATCATTAACCACTCTTATTTCCCCGGCTAGCTGCCAAACACCTTTTACATGCCTGTCTTCCAGTGCTTCTTCCGTAGTCCTGATGTGAGCGAGGTATTATTTATGATGTGCCTTCAAGAACCAAGCACACTCCCCCCTCCCCCCCCCTCCCCCCCCCCACCAGGCTGTTCAGTTTGGTGGTGTCTCTCTTCTTCTTTTTCCTTCCACTGGCCCCTTCCCCCCTCTCTCAGTCTCTGTCTCAGGTTCAAAGCTATGGTCTGTGTGTTCAGTTGTTAAATTGCAAGTGCTCAAGGTTGTTGGTTTGAAATTTGCTACAACTAGTACAAGGTAAGACATATTATTAATGCTTCAAATTTTTTTTTTTTTTTTTTTTTTGAAAGGAAAAATCAGTCCAGTAAAATACAGATTTGGTGAGGGGATGGGGGTGGGGGAGGGGCATATGGTATGAGGGGATTGAGGTATCGATCTCAAACTAATGAATAAGAGGTCACCAGTATCAGAAATAGTCATCATCCTGTAGACAAGTAAGACAGCAGGGTGTTAAAAATTGGTCAGAAAATGGTTTGATATCAGATGAATGAGGTAGTAAACCATACAGAAAAAGTATGAAATGAAAGATTGACAGCATATAACTCTTAGAGCTGCTTCACAGTGCTTGTGCTGTTTTCTGGTAAAGTTTAGCAGTTGTAGTCAGGTTTCAGTTTTCACTGTCTTGCAAGTCCACCCAGAAGTATTTAATGCATGAAATGTGTACAAACGTGCAGATATACTTGCACATGAGTAGTTTAGCAAACTGCAGTTAAAGAAAAAGAAAGAAAAAAACAAACAAACAAAAATTGTGATTCATGTGCATCAAGAAATGCTTGTGCACAGATTTATTGTTTTGGATTGGTTGGTAGTTGACATGGCTGGTGCACGTGTCAGTGTTTTTGTATTTTGAGAGTAAAAATTCGAGACTCAACCAGTTAGAGAACATTGCTCAGTTTGGCGCAAGGGGAAAGAGTAGGGGGCTGAACTTGATCAAGAGAAAAAGTCTGTTTTCATCTCTCATCCCAAAAGACAACAAAGACCTTGTTTGTATCGCAGACAAGGGTGATTTTAAGTGGAGACAAGGTGAATTAGAAAGTAGATTGTTTAAACTTTGTTTCTCGTCTCTCTGTCTTTACATCAGGCTAAATGAGTGATCCGCTGAATTTCAGTGAAGTCTCATGGCGATGAGTAGGAAGAGCTGTCAGAATTCACCTGTTGGGCTTGAGTGGCTGAGCACATAAACTGTGTCAAAGTTTTCACCTGCATATTGTGTGTATGGGGGTTTCAGATGCATGCATGTGTGTAGGATATATAGCGTGCTTGCATGCATGTCAGGTAACCTTTCTGTATTAAACCCAGTAAACTGATTAGATTTGCATGATTTTAGTTCTATTCACAAAGTGGGCAAGAGAAAGTGAGAGGATAAGGTATGTGGTAGTTTACATGACAAGAACATGGGGGGGGGGGGGGGGAGATAACAAAGTTCAAGGAAGGGCATGGGTGGGGGAGAGGGGGGGAAAGGTTAGAGAGGAAGAAGGACCGGCTCATTAAATGTTTGGAAATAGTATTGCTGTGATTCCTTAGTTTTAATGCATGACTTGTTGGCCATGGGGATTTTGTAATTCTAGACAACATACTTATAGCCAGACTCTTAGTATACCGAGATACTGAACACTTGTTGGGATCTTTTGGGATTAACATTTTTTTTTTCTTCTAAATTTCAAATCTTTGCCAAGTCATTACTATAGTGATGGAAGAATTGTTATCCTGCTCTTGTTTTCCCCCACTACTTAATTGTTCAGCATTAAAAAAAAATCAAAGTAGGCCAGTTCTTTCAAAGTCAAGTACATGTCAAGTGCAAATCAGGAGTCACACTGTGCACTGGAACATGTGCCTATGAGAGTTATTGTAATGCCTCTGTAAATGAGAACATGTACATGTTTCACTGTTCATGTGAACCTGAAATGGATATCAAAACATGTTTGTAAGAGAACACATGCTATGGATA
>CM065727.1:66282489-66327489 GCA_033310375.1 Conus canariensis
GTTTCAAAATTGTCAGTTGTTAATAATTTTTGTCTCTTATTCTCTCATTCTCATTTTGCACTGTCTTTCTCTGTTTGAGTCTTTGTCGCTGTTACTCTCTCTCTTTCTCTCTCTCTCTCTCTCTCTTGTCATTGAACCTCTTCTCAATTTTCTTGCCATACTAACTTTCATAGTTTTGTTGTGAAAAGCAGCTTGCTCCCCCCCCCCCCCTCTTTCTCTCTCTTTTGCTATGTCAGTTTGCGTACCTTGTCATGAAGAGCAACACCTCTCTCTCCCCCTCATTCTTCCATTTGTTTTTTTTGTCATCCTCTCTCTCTGTGTGCCCGTCTGTCTGTCACTCTTTCTCTGTGTCTGTCTGCCTGTTTGTCCTCTCCTCCCTCCCTCCCCCTCCCCCCCCCCCCCCCCCCCCAACTTCCCACCATTCCTTCCCTTCCCTCTGTATTTGTGTGTGTATGTCTGTGTATAGTGTGTGTGTGTGTGTGTGTGTGTGTGAGAGAGAGAGAGAGAGAGAGAGAGGAGAGAGAGGAGAGAGAGAGAGAGAATTGCCTCTCCTTTTTCTTCGTGTCCTGTAACGATAAATGAGGATAACAATGACATGGAGATAGTTAAGCTGTGATCATTATCTTTATGTCAGAGAGCATAAACACCAGTGTAAACTAGAAAAAAAGGAAATTGCTCTTGTAGCACACTGGAAGACAAACATTATGCCGTCTGCATGGAATCAGCTTCTGTGTTGTAGCCACATCAGGGAACAATTGGTTTTGTGTAATTTGTGGATGCTTGTACCATGCAAGGGATGGACCTTGACATTCTGCTGTTACTGTTCCTTTTTTCCGATCATTTCTGACAAATGCAGTGCCAATTAAAGCAAAATTAGACCCTTTTTTGTACTGTGAAGAATATGGAGATACTTTACCATCCATGTGACCGAGGCGAGGAAGAATATACAGGTGCCCATCTTTGATCAAATGTCTCATCAAAATCGAGCAATAAAGCTCAGACTTTTGCTTTTAAAAAAAAAAACTTTTTTGCTCCTTCTTGTTGTAATATTTTATTTCTGATGGAGTGACTATGAACAGTACCTTTGCAAAATAAAGGAACAAAATGTTCATAGCAGATACATTTTAAAAAAAACGAAAGAAAAAAACCACCATGGATGAAGGACCATCAAAGGAACACTGGTATCTTTTAAAACTGTAGTACAGTATTTGTGTTATTAAGGGGTCTGCTTGCACAGAAATAGTCTCAGTTAGAACTGATAATGGTAATGTATAGATATGTTTTGCTCATGAATGGTCCAAGTTAAGAGGTGATAATGGTCTAGTAATTTTTCGATCTGTTGGCACATGAATGGTTCAAATTAGAACTGATAATGGTAGAGTAATTGGACTGGTTCAGTTGACTGTCTTTTGCCAAGGAATTATATGTTTTCATATGTGTCCATTTGTTCATTGTTCACCAACAGCATTACACACAAATCTGTTGTAACCAAACTCCATCAGAAGATAGAATAAGGCTCAGAGATAAACCCATTGAATGTATATGCTTGTACATGGTGCTGATGTAGATCACCTAAGGGAACCAGACCTTGATAGCAAGATTGTTCAAAAGCTGGTGGAAAGATGTTAAAAAAAGTGGTGGAAAGATGTTCAAAAAGGTGGTGGAAAGATGTTTAAAAAAAAGTGATGGAAAGATGTTCAAAAAGGTGGAGGAAAGATGATGATTTGAAAAGGTGGTGGAAAGATGTTTGAAAAGGTGGTGGAAAGATGTTCCAAAAGTGGTGGAAAGATGTGAAAAAAAAAGTGGTAGAAAGATGTAAAAGAAAAAGCAGTGGAAAGGTGTAAAAAAAAAAAAAAAAAGCAGTAGAAAGATGTTCCAAAAGGCAGTGGAAAGATGAAATGCAGCCCAGGGACGCACCCATGACAGTTTGGTGCTGATCTAGATCCCCTAGATCCAAGGTCTGTTCACATCATGGATGAGATGATGACAAATTTTCTGCTGACCATGAACAATATGAAGTTACGGCTATAAACAGAGATAACTGTCTATGACGTGATGTATTTTTAGGGAATATTCTACATTTTCAGCTATCTCCGAAGCAATGAATTTTTATTCATAGTATTATCAGTATTTTATGGCGGTTTGATGTAAGCACTGACATGTTTTGTGTGTCATATGAAACAAAAGTACATGGGAAGTAACTCTTTCAGTGTATACCACCTATCATGGAACTTCTTTCAGTGTATACCACCTGTCCTGGTACTTCTTTCGGTGGAAAGTAATGTTGTGAACGTTCGCTCTTGAATGGAAACAGGGTGAATCCAAGGTGCGGTCAACCTTGTCAGAGTTCTGCATTCTCCCACATGCCCATCTCATTTTGTGTGCATCTGTGCACCTCTGTAACATGGTCTTGATAACAGAGACAGCATGATGGAATTTCATTATACGCTTACTTTCATAAGTGATATGATGCACCCTGGCTGAAGACCAATGAGTGCAGGTACGTGGAATGTTGGCTGGGGCTTGTGAGTGGTTGGAAGATAAGAAGAGGATGTCACTGGACTGTGTTCCAGTCTTCCCATAAAAGCCCAGCTGAGCCAACTCTGCTTAGCTCAGGAGCCCGTCTTGACCTGGAAATCCGAATGTGACAGATTTGCCAGGAACCCATGCCAGATGCTGGTAAAATTAGCAGTGGGCAGCTGCTTTTCACGGCCTTTTCTGCTTCTCATCTGTTACTACTGATGGCACTGAGGCATCTGAGGTTTCTCCATCTCTATGTACAGTCAGGTAGTTTCTACTTTCACACATACTCTCTTTGTGCACTTACAACACTTGCACGCTTGCCCACTTGCACTTACACATACAGTCATGCGCTAACATACAGGCAGCACATGCTCTCTTTCTCTCTCTCTCTCTCACGCACGCACACACGCATGCACGCACACACACACACACATGCACATGTCATGCACAGGTATACACACACACACATTCTCTCTCTCTCTCTCTCTCTCTCTCTCTCTCTCTCTGTCTGTCTCTGTCTCTCTCTCTTTCTGTCTGTCTCTTGGTCAGTCTGTCACTCTGTCTTTCTGTCTCTTTCACTGTTTCTCTTTGTCTTTCTCTGTTTCTCTGTCTTTCTGTCACTCTCTGTCTTTCTTTGTCTGTCTGTCCATCTCTGTCTCTCTCTCTGCCTCTCCCCCACCCCTTCCTTCATGCACTGCAGGGAAGTGAAACATGTAACCAGGAAGTTGGGTGTCCCTCAGACTGCCCACACAGTGGCCCTGGTGTTTCAGTTCCTTGTCAGCAGTGTTGTGTGCAGGCAGTGGGATCTGGACAAGTCGTCCACGGCTGCTGCCCCTCGCTCTGCCCCCGTCATCGCTTTCAACCCAGCTGGATGTTAATGACAGTGTAACACCGATGAGCTGACGTATTTCACGTGCAGAATACCAAGTGTGGTACCTTTAGTTTTGAGTGGAAGCAGTGCTAAACAGAGTCAGTCGTAATTTTTTTCCCTGTCATTCCTCAGCTGCGGTTTGAAGCTTCAGCACTGATTTTTCATTATTTCAAGTAGAACTCTGAGCCTCAGCACAGGTGAGATTGGTACACCCAGATGTGACTGGTCTTAGTCTAGTTATTTTGTTGATGTAGGCACGTTTCCTCTTAAGTGATATTGTCTCAGCATGACACCTGTGTGGTTTTTTGTTTTGGTTTTAAACTTTGTTCATTCCTTATACTTGTACTTGATGACCTCTTCCACAAAAGATGGTCTAAGATTTAATTTGCGTGTAAGTTGGTTTGTTTGTTTTCCTTAAATGCATGAGTTATAACATGGTTTAGAGTCTTCTTCTTCTTCTCCTCGAACACTCTAGATGGGAACGCCAGCTCCCCTGATGAATGCTGCCGTGCGCTGTAGGTCCCCAAGAGCACCATAGAGCTTTCTCTCCACTGATGTTTGCTCCGTCCATATCTGTTGTCTCAGAGCTTCATGCAACGGGCAGTCCTGCGGTAGATGTGCTGTTGTCATACTGCCAGTCTGGCATGGGCACTGGTCTGACTGACCGATCCTGAACTTGGTAAAGAGGTGATAGTTCAGGCGGTTGTGGCCTGTCCGCAGCCTGAAGATGGCCACCTGCTCTGATCTTGTTAGTAGATTGTAACGGTCATGTCTATTGAAATGTGGATGCTCCTGCAACCACTTGCTCTGCTGTCTGGCTTTGATGATTGTTTAGAGTCTTATTGAGAGGACTTGGAAGGGAGACAGGGTCAGGGAAGGGGAGAGAGTTTGCTAACATTTCAATTGTCATCTGTTCCTTTCCATATCAGTCGGTACAATTTTCACAGTAGTATTTTCGGCTGTTCCTGAAAAATGTTTGTGGAATGTATTCGTATGAGATGTTATGATTGGAATAACACAAGTCGACATTGCAGAAGGAGAATTTATTGAGTCAAATCTGATTTTTAAGCTGAAGAGTATAATTTTCCTTTGTTTGCTTTAAGTCATCAACATTGCAGTCTCAAATGTTGCCATCTCGGATTTGATTGACTCTTTGAGAGTATGTATGTGAGTGTGTGGTGTGTGTGTTGTATGTTGTGTGTGTGTGTGTGTGTGTGTGTGTGTGCGTGTGTGTGTGTATGTATATGTGTGTGTGTGTGTGTGTGGTGTGTGTGTGTGTGTGTGTGTGTGTGTATGTCTGTGTGTGTGTTGTGAAAGACTCGGTGTGGTGTGTGTGTGTGTGTGTGGGGGGGGGGGGGGGGGGGGGGGGGGAGAGTGTTACTTTTTGTCATGCTCTTTGTGTATGTAAGGACAAGCTGATGTTTTTTTTTTTTTTTTTTAAAATTTGAAAACATGCTCTGATGTAAAGAAAAAAACCCTGGTCAAGTGAAAAAAGAAAAAAAAAAAGCCTGTAATGCATGCTTAACTTCTCATCAACTTTTTTTTGTTTGTCTGACATTTCATGGTGAACTATTCATTTCAAATCTTCATCAGTATATTCTTTATATTTCTAGCAGTGCATATGTATATCGATATGTTCTCAACTTCAAAGATACAGCAGTCTCATCACAAAAGATATCAATCAGTTCACGTGATTGACTGTATTGAATCATTGACATCATAAAGTTAAGCAGTAAAGCGATAAAGAAACTTTTTCTTTATTGAAATTTTTGGTTTGTTTTAATGAAAAAGGTGATGTTATACACAATATTTGAGATACCCAAAAACAAAAACAAAAAAAACAACAAAAAAAACAACAAAAATTCAGTGACATTTTTCTGGTTATTGATTTTATGTGAAACAACAGAGATCTCTCGTTAGAATGATGCATTATGAGGTATGCTTAATGCGATGCGTTTGTGTTTAACCCATTCAAGAATTACATACCAACATGGAATTTACGTGAATGGCTAAAACAGAAGAATTGGTAAGAGCCAAAGAGAAAACTTCCTCCAACCTGGCATTCTGAGCCATGGACGGACAACTACCCGGGATCGTAGACCAAGAGAAGAATGCTTCATCTTGTACCGACTGTCTTGCTCACTGTCTTCCATCTGTCCCTTCATTTTTACAGGGCTCTGACCCACCAGGCTTCAGAGTGTCATGCAGTCTTAAACATGTAGATACAATGTGTTTTCAGGCTAGAGGCAGTCAGATGCCGGAGCAGTAGCCGACCGTCACGATGCCTCTCACCAAGCGTATCATCGAACCGGTCAATGTCAGCCGGGTCCATGTCCCCTCTCAGGTTTGTAGTTGTTTGTCCATTGAATCAACAAGGATCACTTCAGTCATCTAGGGGTTGAGGGTGGGGAGAGGAGGGGTGAGATGATTTGTGGATACACAGGTGGCTGATCAAGCCGATGCATGCACGGAATGTGTGGTGACAGCTTGGACAGGCAATGTGGGAGACCTGCCCTTGATTGCTGGCGCGGGCTTTCCTTGCCTATCTTTTTTGTCGCACTGCAGCTGTCCTCCTTTCTTCACATAAGTTGGCACGTTTGTGGATAGAGTAGTGCCACCTAGCTCGATCCGTAGCAGTTTGTTCCCATGTATCAGGGTTGATGTAAACACTTTCATGGATGTTTTGAGAGTGTCTTTGAAACGTATCTTCTGACCTGCATGGGAATGCTTTCCTTGTTGCAGCGCACCGTAGAAGAGTCTCTTGATAACGAACGTATAAAAGAATGACAGTATTCTGGAAGCTGCCAGCACATATGGCTGACCCGCTATAAAGTGCTAGAAATTGGGCTTTTTATGAGGCAGGGGAGAGGTGTACATACTTGATGAAAGATAGATTGTATACAGCAATTAAATGAAAATGCTGAAGGGCATGCGGGGCCAGTGTTCTGTTTCTACAGGGAAGCACAGGCGTTTGTGCTTGCTGCCGATAGTGCCATCTGTGTGGTGTGTGTGTGTGTGTGTGTGTGTGTGTGTGTGTGTGTGTGTGTGTGTGTGTGTGTGGACATTATAAATTTTTAAATGAATTTGGATGATTCTGTTGAGTATTTGTGTGTTCTGTCCTGTTACATCAGCGTTCATGTTGTCATAGTAAAGTGGCATGAGAATTGCGCACTTAGTCGGAGAGCGCTGAATAAATCCTCTCTGTTATTAGTATTGTTATTATCATTATTACAGGAGGGAATCTGAACAGGTAGATGTATAAGTATTGTTGCAAAAAAATGAGTACACACACATACCAGGGGCGTATGTTTGTTCTCGAGAGGTTGCAGTTTGTCCTGATGAAAGCATGCAAGTCTTGCTGAAGTCTTGGAAACAGCCATTGGATTTAAGCCCCCTAAGATATGGGACCTTCCCCATGACAGTGGGGGATCTAACATGTGCAGATTATCATTATGGGTGTCTTGCTTCTAATGGGGCATTCGCTGGGTCTGGCAGAGGCAGTTAATAAAAGTGGTCTTTCATATCTCAGGTCGGGTGGTTGTAAAGTTGTTGTGACAAGAGCGTTGTCCTTGGTCATGGTCAAACGAACAAGTAGCTTGTTGATGAAACAGCAGAAAAGATAAATTGTCAACTTACAGATGGAAATGAAGTTAGGACGTTTCGACACTTAGTGTCTTCATTGGCAGAATGAGTCAGGGACAGACAGAAAGAAAAAGATAGCAACAACAAAAGAAAAAAGTGAAGAGTGTTCACACAAAAACAGACAGGTAGACAGAAGGTGAGCACAACTAACAAGGATATGGGAAGAGAGAGAGAGAGGGAATGACAGGGAGGGGGAAGAGGGGGAGACAAACAAACAAAAATTGTTAGGAGAAGCCTGGAAGACACTGCGGTCACTCCTTGGTGTTCAGTCCATTTAGGACGTGGGTGCGGAGGTGGGCGATGACTGTAGACTTGTTGGCTTGTTGATGACTTGCAGTTCATCATAGGACTGTGGAGTGTGCATTGGTGCCCACCTCCTTTAGTGCATGATTAGATGATTTTTTGTTTTAAACCCACAATGGATTACAGGATCTTCTTCAGGCATCTGTGATCTTTTGGATTAGATATGATCTCAGCCCCAGAGGGATGCCACTAGTTTTTCAAGTGAAAATGGCACTCCTGCTATTTGGATTATTGTGCCAGTAATTTTCTCTTTTCTGTTGTTCTCTTGACTTTTACCCCCCTCCCCCCCCCTACCACCTTCTCTTCACCTGCCTCGTAACATTTAAAAACTTTTTTTGGTCTGTCTTTGTCTGTTTTTCCCTTTGCAGGCCATTCTTTTTTGTGCTCTCTTTTATTTATTTTTTCTTTTTACAGTCACAAGCTGTGACAGACCAGCTTTTTTGTTGTTGTAATCAGGCGACCAGGTATTGAAAATAGTACACATTGTCCGAAGTCGACACTAGCTATCCATCCTGCGATGTATGTTTGTCCATACAGGCTTTTTATTTATTTATCTATTTATTTTCAACATGTAAATGTTGTTGTTTTTTCCTTTTTAAACCTGGGACTATAAAATTTAGGGAAACACTTGGAGGTGTCAGTACGAGCAGCTTTACCTCAGTTGCCTTAAGATTGTCAACACTGAAACTTCCATGGCTGACCATCCTTCTCTGTGTTGCTTCAAAGTGTTCCACCTTTTCCACCTTGCCTGTTGACTGCCTGGAGGACACCCAGTATGGTCGGCTGGGCTGTCATGATAGAAGACTGACCTACTCTCAACATGAAGGGGGTCATCGCCCAGCAGGTCCATGCCAGCACTGACATACGAATAAGGAAAATCTTGCGCCACTCCTCATTCGCTAAGGGGCTCCAACCTTGGAGCTTTCTGAGTGAGGAAGGTCCGCAGGTTTAACCACTAGGCTGTCACACCTAAGACGCTCGTTGCCGGCTTCTGACGTTTGAAATGATTGACAGCATTATCAGCTTCAGACTTCCTTGTTGATTCAGGTCAAGTGGTCGAAAGAGAGGTGGACTGACACATGCTATTAACAGTGGCTGGAGGAAGTCTTGTGTTGGGTTCAATGTGTCACTGTGGGTGAACACTGCAGATGTCGTGACACATGTTAAAGAGCAGTGCTATCTCCTGATAGTGGATTGTTGGAAGAGAGTGGGGAGGCAGGAGAATGGGGGTGTCTTGATGGATGGTTGGGCAGAGATGTCCACACCGCTGTCAGTCCTCTGTCCTGGGCAACAGGGTAGAGACGCTGCAAGTAATGAACCCAGTCCGTATTGTCATGACATAAACAAGAAAATAAAGAACAATGGAGTGCGCTTGTTAGTCATCTTTCCTGTGTATGGCAATACATGTTGGGGAAAACAAAGGGTGTAGTGTGTGTGTTTGTGTGTGTGTGTGTGTGTGTGTGTGTGTGTGTGTGTGTGTGTGTGTGTGTGTGTGTGTGAGAGAGAGAGAGAGAGAGAGAGAGACGACAGACAAGACAGACAGACAGAGAGACAGACAGACAGACAACAGCAGAATGGGTTCTCCTCCAGTTTTACAAAAGGTGGTTTATACAGTTGATATCTTCTCTCATTATAGCACAGGATGCAGCACTGATAAAATGTTGGCAGAAGAAATGCTTGCAAATTCATCAAACATTGTACTATTATTGTTCACCAGACTCTAATGCTTGCTTTGCCAGCAGGTTCCATGGAGAGCAAAGCAAGTCTGATACATTGACATCCCCAGTGAACAGCCCCCTGAAACATACTGTAGAACGTTTGTCTTGGGGGCTGTTGTAGAATTACCTCCCTTTTTGACTTTTTATTTAAGAAACCCCTCCCCCAACCCCTCCCTGGAATGTTTGTATTCTACTGTGGTAAGTAACAAATTTACCAGCCAACAAACGTCTCTCTCCTACAAAGACATGGTCTCCTGGGACATTTTGTTTTGTGATCTGTACTAAATTTATCCACCCACAAAGATGCCCGTGAAAGACTTGTTTTCAGAACCGTTTGTGTATCAGTCTGTACAAGATCCATACTCATCCCCTGCTTCCCACTCCCCCCCCCCCCACCCCCCTCCCCAACAAAGATTTCCTCTCTTTAAAGATTTGCTTTCCATGTCATTGTCCATATTAGCAGATACGCCTCCTGTCTGTAATTTTACTGAGAATACTCCTGCTCTCCTTCCACCCTAAAAAAACAAATGGATGCATCTTTTTTGAGTCCAACAGACCTGATGGAAGATCATTAGTTGTAACTCAGATACTGTGCGCATCTGCATAAGGCCTTAACAGGCTGTGAAAGAGACAGACAGAACTGATGAACTTTAGAGAAAATGCTGAAAAGATAGTCAGGTGTAGCAAGCAAATCAGAATGTCTTCTTCCTCGCTCGCCTCTCTTTAGATGTCCAGCCCAGTGTCCTGGATTAAGGCAGTCATCTGCTGCAGCTCCTCCAGGGTGCCGTACAGCTTGGCCTCCAGTGCTGTCGGTGTCGGCCAGTATTTGTTTCGGGATGCAGCATGCGTCGGACAGTTTTGGAGGATATGTTCTGCTGTCGGAGATTGATGAAAAAAAATGAATAATGAATCACATCAAAAGAAAAACCCTAACAAACAAAATCACGGCTGCCAGACTTCACGAAATATTACAACGAACGGTAGCCATCTTTACAGCTAGGACAGAAACAGGAAACTTTGCTTTGTGCATGATCTGCAAATGGGTATTCTCCATCAGTGATGGTGAGGAGTGGGGGAGAGGAGGGTGCAGGGGAATTTGGGGATATGTATTTGGGGGGTGTGTGTGTGAAACCCTGTAGTTTTCACTAGGGGATAGCCCAGTGTTATTGGTTTTTTTTGTTGCTGACAGGGGCTGCCCAGTGAGCTGGAGTGTGTCACCAACCACACGCTGTCCAATGTCATTCGCCAGCTCAGCAGCCTCAGCAAGATGGCCGAGGACATGTTCTATGAGCTGTCCGACGAGACCAACAAGATCTTCCAGCGTGCCAGGCAGCTCCAGGGTCGCATCGAGAGTGTGCAGGACAAAGTGACGCAGCTCAATGCCACCGTGGAGGAAGGTGAGTGTGGAGAAGCTTGTGATCTTTGCGTGCTAAGACTTAGCACAATGACTGTGGGTGTGGCTGTGTGTGGGAGAGTCAGAATGAGCAGCCAGCGCGAGAATAATGCCTTGAAAGAACAGGCAGAAGATGAGACTGTCAGATCTGTTGACCCACATAATTTTTCCATATTTTGTACACATAATTGGCGAAAATACGACGAATGCGACAAAGTTATATTTAAAAAAAAAAATTCCACCCAAAATTCTGGAGACGAAGGTCTTGAGCGGAATTTGCACTTGCACAGTGTATCCATGGAGGAGGTCTTGATCAAAGAACAACTCTTGCTGACTTCTGTGCGCGAAATCGCATTAGGCAGTCCTTTGACAGCATGCACCGAAACATTGGAAAAAAATGGCGAGAGAGCGTGAGCTTGTGCCAAAGTATGTCGGTGAGTCAGGTTTGAAAGTAAATTGTTTTAGAAAGAACCAAGTTTACCTTATTTAATGCAAGATCAGGTGGTTGCTACCATGAAGAAGCCTTTGCAGCATGATAGCTGGTGAAAAGGAAATGACAAAACCCTTCCCAACCCCACATGTACAGAAATTTGGAATTTTATTCATTCTCTTTGTAGGAAATACACCCAGTTTTGTTGAAAAGGACACCAATAATTGTTTTTGGGTAAACAGGTTTGCAGTATTAAAAAAAAAAAAGAAAAAAAGATTGAAGAAGAAGTTGGAGGTTGTGGTTTGTGTGTGTGTGCACAGTGAACCTGCAAGGGCATCCACCTGAAGAAGCCGTACCGCAGCAGCGTGAAGAAGGAGCAGCAGGTGATCTCCCGCAGCACCATGCCCCGTGCCATCCTCCACAACTACAGTGCCTGTGAGGCCCCGCCCGCCCTCAACAAGTTCAACATCTTCAGGTAGGTCTCCGTTGTAGGGCCAGTGTTGGATGACATTCTGTTGATTTTGTTGATGGATTGAGGCCTGTTCTTGCCCTCAACAAGTTCAGCATCTTCAGGTAGGTCTCCATTGCTGGGGCAGTATTGTATGGTCTGTTGATTTTGTTGATGGGTTCAGGCCTTTCCTGCCCTTGACAAGTTCAACATCTTCAAAGGTAGGTCTCCATTGCTGGGGCAGTATTGTATGGTCTGTTGATTTTGTTGATGGGTTCAGGCCTGTCCTGCCCTCGACAAGTTCAACATCTTCAGGTAGGTCTTTGTTGCTGGGCCAGTATTGTATGGTTGTATGGTCTGTTGATTTTGTTGATGGGTTTAGGTCTGTCCTGCCCTCGACAAGTTCAACATCTTCAGGTAGGTCTTTGTTGCTGGGCCAGTATTGTATGGTTGTATGGTCTGTTGATTTTGTTGATGGGTTTAGGCCTGTCCTGCCCTCGACAAGTTCAACATCTTCAGGTAGGCCTTTGTTGTTGGGGCAGCAATGGATGTGTTGTTGATTGATTGGTTAATGGAGGCCTGCCCTCAGCAAATTCATCATCTTCATGTAGATCTCCATGGCTGGAGCAGTATCAGGTGTTCTGTTGATTTTGTGGACTGATCGAGGCCTACTTTGCCCGTCAGTGAGTGCAGCATTTTCAGATGAGTCTGCATCATTTTTTGGTATTGGATGTGTTGTTTATTTGTGTATTGAAGCCTGCCTTCAACAAAGTTGGCATTTGAGGTTGGTCTCTGTTGTTGAGCATTACTGGGTGTGTTGTTGATTTTCTTGATTGATTCGGGCCTGCCTTCAACATTTTCAGCATCTTCAGGTCAATCTCAACACTTTGGCAGTTTTGTGTGCACTGTTGATTGATTGAGGCCCTCTGTGGGCAGTTTCAGAGTCTTCAGGCTGGTCTTGGGCACAATTGCATGCACTGTCCATTTGTTGCCTGATTAATTGAGGCTGCCTGTCAACACATTTTACATGTTTTGGGGAGTCTCCATTGTTGGGCAGTATTGGAGGTATTGTAATCATTCCTTTTTTTTTTTGATTGATTGATAAACTGAAACCAGTTCTTCATTATTTTTTAGGTTGTCCAAAGCTATTTTTAGTGGGGTTATTATCATCTGTGTTGCTGGTTGATTGATTTATTGCTTGATTGCTACCCCACCTGGCCTGAACAAGTTCCAGCTTGCTCAGGTTTGTTCATCACCACTATGTGAGATACCTATGATTGTGGCAGAAATTTGATGATTGATTGATGAATGATGATGGTTTGATTCACTGATGAATGATTTATTTTTGTTATATTTGTGTTAAACATTTTTGTTATTTCTCCATAATAAGCATACAATTTTTCAGTTTGAATTTCAAACCAAAGTTATGAGGACATTTTTTTTTTTACATGCAAATACAAAAACAGGTACCACATTCCCACTCACTCACATGCTCCCCCCCCACCCTTCCCCTTTCAGGCTTCACAGATGAATGATTTATTTGATGATTGATTGATAAAGTATTATAGTTTGGTCCACTGGTTTACTAATTCATTCATTAATTATACTTACATATGTCTTGCATTTGTTGGGTGCAATGTCTAATCCCATGAATTACAATGTCAGGTGTAGGATTTATAGCCTTTAACATCCATGTGTGTGTCAGCTTTTTTCTTTTTCTCATCATTTTTTTTCTTCTCTATCTCATCAGTAAAAGAAAAATTAAGAAAGCTTACCAAAAGCATGTTAACACTGACTTCTAAGATTAGCATTTAAAGCTTACAAAATTTGCTGGCATCAAAATGTACAATTTAAAATGATGAAGCTGGATCTTTTTTGTTTAACCCAAAGAGTGCCTATAAGCTGTCAGCTGACGCCGAAGTAAAAATGCTTTCCCAGTGCCTGTGGGCCGTCCACTGACGTCATGCATTTTTCTTGAATTTTCATTCGTTACTATTTCTATTAACGGACTTAAATAGAGTGTGCGTAGTAAGCCTTATTTGTCTGTAGTATTAACATGATATGCAAATGACCACACGTGAGGGGAAAGCCCATTTATTCTCATCACTGACTGGATGACCAGCCAGCGCTTTGTCTTGCTTACAAAGATGGCGGCGCAACCTTCGACAAGCGTAGCGACCAAATCAACGTATTTACACAGCTGAGCAGGCTCTGCTAATCATTTTTGACAAAGACAATAATCTTTTATTCAACGACTTACTCGAGCATGAGGGTGAGATGATGATTGTGATGGAATTGCCGACCGTATTCGTCAGTTATTGAGTCGGGCTGTGTGACCTCAGTGTGTGTTCAGCTGACTGGTTTGCCAGCGTCGAACGAGCTCGCCTAGTGTGTACTCTGCACTGCGTGCCAGTGGCCAGTGATGTGATAGTCAGCGCGAGAGGGGAGCATGGCCTGCTCGCGGCGTGACACGGGGCAGAGGGAAAGGTAGGAGAAGAGGAGGAGTGAAAGAGAGGGTTGAAGTCCAGCAAGGGGGCATGGTGGGGGGAGGGGGGCGTGGTCGTGGACTGACCTGTCTGCATAGAGTGTGAGCGTCTTGAGAGACTTCTAAACTGTTTTACTTTCATTTACATGTGTAGTGTGACAATACAAACTTTATTTTCAACTTTTTTGCTTTGTGTTCTTTTTTGGATGTGAAGCTGTAGTGGTAAATACATATGTTTTTGATCGTGCAAAAAAATCTATCCAAATCTAAATGCCTAAATATTTTTTTATTATCAAAATTAAAACCAAAGAAGCCCAGATTCAAAATCTTCATTCAATTTCCTTCAAAAATCATATATATTTCATTGTTATATCTTTTGTAGTTTCTGAGCTAGAATTTTTTGTTAATTATTACCCCCAAATCATTAGATTTCCCTGGCACTGGGAAAGCCTTTTTTTGTAACATTTTCAAGCAGTGAACGGGTTAAGATGAATGTACATTGGTTGTAAGTTCAAGGAACAGTGTATGACTGGTCATGTTATGGGCACAGACAATCAGGCCTCTGAATGAAGGTTCTCTGAATGAGTTGCCCTACTCTCCTTTGATTTTTTGTCTGGAATATTTTGTCATTGTACAGGACTGACTTCCCAGTAAAGACCCTGTCCATTTATGGACACCGCTCTCAAGGCTGTTTAGAGCAGTTTGAGATGGTGACAAGAGGCCTACTGGTATAGACACTTAGAGCATTTGACCTCAGAGCTGGTGGTTGTGAGTTTGAATCACTTATCAGTTGAGAATTTCATGGCTTGATAACCTGTACTGTCCACCCAGTGCTAGTGAATTGGTACCTTATGCAGTTCAGCGAAGATTAAGAAAGCAAAAGAAGAGGGCTGGGTTCTGCCTTCCATGATACTGTGCCAGAAATATGGCGACATGTTAATAGTTCACTGCCCCTGCAGCCATCACGCTACAGAAAGTTGAATCAGTTATCAAGCTGATGCAGCAGTGGTGGGGGGAGTGCGGCAGGACTTCAAGTATGCCAGCCTCATCAAGTTGAAACTGCTTGATCAGTTTCCCCCCTCTAATGTCTGTGCAGAGTACAGGGTCCCCAAGTGTTCCTCCAAGCAGACATTTCTGGTATAAAAGGCATTCATGTCAGTTCAGCTCTGATGGGTTGTGATAAATATGGATGACATGTGACTTCCAAAGCTGCTCTTCTTCTCAGAGCTCAGCATCTGGTGAAGAAACACTGGTTGCCTGCACAAACGCTTAAAAGACTTCCTGAAAGCATCCCTAGGGGCCTGTACTCTGGCTGTAGTACTGCTCAGGCTGGATGGGAGACCGTTGCCACTGACAGCAATGTCAGACAATTGCTGTCCACAGAGGAGAACGAGTCTTTGAAGAGTGGTGCCTGCAAGTCCTGGATGAAAAGCATCAAGTCGGAAAGGAGAGGAGACCTGACCTAGCCTCCGCTGTCACATGCTGTGCGTATCTGACTTTGTGTGTGTGTGTGTGTGTGTGTGTGTGTGTGTGTGTGTGAATTCATCTGCCCACAGAGAGGACGACAAGCAGAGCATCAAGTTCTACACGGACCCCACGTACTTTGTGGAGCTGTGGGTGAAGGACATGGACAAGCAGATCCAGGAGAACAAGAGCGAACTCCACAAAAAGCGAGAAAGACGCAGGGTAAGTGCGCCCAGTCACATAAGCCGCGGCGGTTTAGTGGTTGGTGGGCTGGGAGGTTGTTGGCTCGATTCGTATCAGTCATTTGTGGGATTTTTTTTTTTGTTGTTGCCATGTCTCTCTCCTACCTAGAGGTGAGTGTGCGGTAGTTTCAGCTGGGGAATCAGGAACGATACAATTGGATTTCACCCACGTGATGGATGCATCTCTACGAGTGTTACTCAGATTTTCTTGATCGACGCTGTGCTCCGTTGTCTGTAACTCTTTGGGTGTGGTTGATGCTGGGAAAAGATAATGAAAGGAAGGATAGAATACAGCCCTGTCATGTGGCCTGGGACCAGGCAGGAACTCCACAGCACCATCTATCTTATCCTCAACATCACTGATAAGCTGTGGCCCTTCATGCCCTGCTCTCATGGTGACCTCAGTTTTGGTTCCCTCTTCATGTCTAGGCCCGTGGTCAGTTAGTGCAGGAGTTGTCATTTCCATTGAGTTCATGGGGACTGTCCTGGGACTGTTCCCACTGCCCCCATCATTTTTTTTTCAGTAAGTTTGGAAGTTTCTGAATTTCATGCATTGACAACAATAACAACCACATCAATTACAATAACAACAAAAACGAAACAGAATGACACAGGTTAAGTGCCTAGTTGACAGAAAAACGCAGGGAAAGTAAGCCAGGCTGACTGAAAGATATAGGGTAAGTGTGCCTAGCTGTATGAAAGTCGTAGGGTAAGTGTGCCTAGCTGTATGAAAGTCGTAGGGTAAGTGTGCCTAGCTGTATGAAAGTCGTAGGGTAAGTATGCCTAGCTGTATGAAAGTCGTAGGGTAAGTGTGCCTAGCTGTATGAAAGTCGTAGGGTAAGTATGCCTAGCTGTATGGAAGTCGTAGGGTAAGTGTGCCTAGCTGTATGAAAGTCGTAGGGTAAGTGTGCCTAGCTGTATGAAATTTGTAGGGTAAGTATTCCTAGCTGTATGAAAGTCGTAGGGTAAGTGTGCCTAGCTGTATGAAAATCGTAGGGTAAGTGTGCCTAGCTGTATGAAAATCGTAGGGTAAGTGTGCCTAGCTGTATGAAAATCGTAGGGTAAGTATGCCTAGCTGTATGAAAGTCGTAGGGTAAGTGTGCCTAGCTTATGAAAGTCGTAGGGTAAGTGTGCCTAGCTGTATGAAAGTCGTAGGGTAAGTGTGCTTAGCTGTATGAAAGTCGTAGGGTAAGTGTGCCTAGCTTATGAAAGTCATAGGGTAAGTGTGCCTAGCTGTATGAAAGTCATAGGATAAGTGTGCCTAGCTGACAGAAAGATGCAGGGTTAGCGTGCCTAGCTGACAGAAGTATGCAGGTTAAGTGTGCACCGCTGACAGAGAGATGCAGGTTAAGTGTGCACAGCCGACAGAGATGCAGGTTAAGTGTGCATAGCTGACAGAGAAATGCAGGTTAAGTGTGCACCGCTGACAGAGAGATGCAGGTTAGGTGTGCACAGCCGACAGAGATGCAGTTAAGTGTGCATAGCTGACAGAGAGATGCAGATTAAGTGTGCATAGCTGACAGAGAGATGCAGGTTATGTGCACAGCTGACAGAGATGCAGGTTAAGTGTGCATAGCTGACAGAGAGATGCAGGTTAAGTGCACAGCTGATAGAGAGATGCAGGTTAAGTGTACATAGCTGACAGAGAGATGCAGGTAAAGTGTGCATAGCTGACAGAGAGATGCAGGTTAAGTGTGCACTGATGACAGAGAGATGCAGGTTAAGTTGCACTGATGACAGAGAGATGCAGGTTAAGTGCACAGCTGATAGAGAGATGCAGGTAAAGTGTGCATAGCTGACAGAGAGATGCAGGTAAAGTGTGCATAGCTGACAGAGAGATGCAGGTTAAGTGTGCACTGATGACAGAGAGATGCAGGTTAACTGTGCATAGCTGACAGAGAGATGCAGGTTAAGTGCACAGCTGATAGAGAGATGCAGGTAAAGTGTGCATAGCTGACAGAGAGATGCAGGTAAAGTGTGCATAGCTGACAGAGAGATGCAGGTTAAGTGTGCATAGCTGACAGAGAGATGCAGGTTAAGTGTGCATAGCTGACAGAGAGATGCAGGTTAAGTGTGCACCGCTGACAGAGAGATGCAGGTTAAGTTGCACAGCTGACAGAGAGATGCAGGTTAAGTGTGCACCGCTGACAGAGAGATGCAGGTTAAGTGTGCACAGCTGACAGAAGATGCAGGTTAAGTGTGCACAGCCAACAGAAAGATGCAGGTTAACTGTGCACAGGAGACAGAAAGATGCAGGTTAAGTGCACAGTTGATAGAGAGATGCAGGTAAAGTGTGCACAGCTGACAAAGAAATGCAGTTTAAGTGTGCATAGGTAACAGAGAGATGCAGGTTAAGTGTGCGTAGCTGACAGAGATATGCAGGTTAAGTGTGCATAGCTGACAGAGATGCAGGTTAACTGTGCACGGCTGACAGAGAGATGCAGGTTAAGTGTGCACAGCTGACAGAAAGATGCAGGTTAAGTGTGCACAGCTGACAGATGCAGGTTAAGTGTGCACAGCTGACAGAGATGCAGATTAAGTGTGCACAGCTGACAGAGATGCAGGTTAAGTGTGCACAGCTGACAGAGATGCAGGTTAAGTTTGCATAGCTGACAGAAAGATGCAGGTTAAGTGCGCATAACTGACAGAGAGGTGCAGGTTAAGTGTGCACAGCTGACAGAAAGACAAAATGTATGTATCTTAGTGGATAGAAAGCATAGACTAAGTGTGTTTAGAAGACAGAACTATGAAGAATAAGTGTTCCTAGTGGAGAGAAAATGGGTCAGGGTGCCCAGCAGACAGACAGACATGGGAAGGTATGCGTATTTGACAGATGCAGGGTTAGTGTGCTTAGCACACAGAAAGGTGAAGGGTAAGTGTATACACAAAAGACGAAGGGTTAGTGTGCTTAGCACACAGAAAGGTGAAGGGTAAGTGTATACAGACGACCAAAAGACGAAGGGTTAGTGTGCTTAGCGCACAGAAAGGTGAAGGGTAAGTGTATACACAAAAGATGAAGGGTTAGTGTGCATGGCTGACAGGGAGACTTGGGGTAAGCGTGCCTTGTCAGCAGAAAGACACAGCTGTATTTTGTTTTTTGTGCCATTGAACATGGAGAATATTACAGGCTTGAAATGTTTCTGTGTTTGCAGAGACCTCGCCTGCAGTCTGACATGAGGAAACCCAAAGAAATCAAAAGCAGCAAGGAACTGTGGAAGGCCCGGGAGAAAGGAGAAGAATTCACAGACTACCAGGTGAGATCTTCAATATACATGGATGGCCAGGGGATAATCATTGATTAGGGCCAACAGTGGCTTGGCATGGTGGGGAATTTCATGGATTTCGATGCAGTAAGCCTGTCCTGTGGGTTAGTAGTGGTTTGTTGTGGTGAAAAAATTAATGGATTTGGAGGTGACAACCATGCCCTTTTCATCAGTGATGGCTTATTGTAATGGGAGAAAGTAACAGAGCTCCATTCTCCACAAATTTACAGATTTTAGTGAAATGCAAAAATGAGAATGTGAAAAAAGGAGAAAAAAAAAAGAAATATGAGAATGGGATAAAAACAACCCCCCCCCCCCCCCCGAAACAGAAAACAACAAAAAAAAGGAAATGAAATGAGGCAGGGAACAGTAAATGATAAACAGTAAACAAGTGAGGTATTTTTTGCTCCCATAAGAAAACCTAACACAGAGTAACTTTTATTCAAGACTGGCACAGCCTTTTAAACTTGAATAAAGTCAAACAAATACATTGAGGAACAGTCTAATAGTGGGGAAAAAACAAGCGCTGGCCAACAACTGAACTGTCTTCATAGTAATGACTTGGCAAAGATTTGGACTTGAGGGGGGGAAGTTTGAAGATGGAGAAACTGGGAACATGAAATTAAGAAAGTATGTTACAGATATGAAAACTCTTCACTAGCTGCATAAGGGAACCATCGTCAATCCCTTTTGAAGGCAGATATATTTGTATTGCCTGCTCCGAGGCCTTTCGTCCGCTGTGCCAGTCTTGAATAAAAGTTACTCTGTGTTAGGTTTTCTTATGGGAGCAAAAAATACCTCACTTGTTTACTGTTTATCGTTTACTGTTCCCTGCCTCATTTCATTTCCGATTTTGTTTTGATTAAGTTGAGGTTATTTGTATTTGTTTCTGTCCGTCTGTGTGTTTGTCTTTTCATCTCCCTTGCATCTTTGGGTGGATCCTCAAGCGTAGGCTCAAAGATTGTCCCCTACATTTTATACTATTTGCATAATGTCTTTAGTTTTTCAGCAACTTTTTTCCTCCCCACACTTTCGTTTGGTTTCATTTACTACTCTTCGCTGGCTGCTTTGGGGGTGCTATTGGATTCTTTTTTGCACCCTTGGTGGTGAGAACACCACAGTATTATGGACTGTGGTGTGTCTCTATTTGATGCCAGGAGCGCAGACACACCCAGCCGTGTCTCCCTGATGAGTTCCGACCCAGCGGACGAAAGGCCTCGGAGCAGGCAATACAAATATATCTGCCTTCAAAAGGGATTGCGATGGTTCCCTTATGCAGCTAGTGAAGAGTTTTCAGATCTGTAACATATTTTCTTAATTTCATGTTCCCAGTTTCTCCATCTTCAAACTCCCCCCCTCAAGTCCAAATCTTTGCCAAGTCATTACTATGAAGACAGTTCAGTTATTGGCCTGCGCTTGTTTTTTCCCCACTATTAGATTGTTCCTCAATGTATTTGTTTGACTTTATTCAAGTTTAAAAGGTGCAGTTCTCCTTGTTTTCCTCTTGTTTTTTTTTATTTTTTTTTAAATTTTCCAACAGGAATGCTAACTGGCCTGTGGGCAAATCTCATAGTCCTTTGTTTAGAAAAGAAAAATTTTACCAGATAAAATCTCAAATCTTGTGTGTGTTTGTGGACTTCCTGTCAATAAACTAACTGAAATCTGTTGCTGGATGCACTGGGTGATGACAGCATGTTGTTGTTTCGACTGCACAGATGGACAAGATTCAGGAGAGTGTGCAGCAGCAACAACATCAACATGCACATCAACAGCAGCAGCAGCAGCATGGGAGCGGTGACACGGCACAGCCTGTGTACGCATCAACCCGGAACAACCCCCCTTCCCATCCTGAGCAACGCCCCGTGCAGCAGCCGCCGGCCACCATGGGACGTGCTGTGCCTCAGGAGGTAGGGCAGGTCACCCCGCCCCCACACCAGGTCCGTGCAGAGAGAGAAGCAGTGCCCATGGCCAACGGACCTTACCCTCACAGTCAGAGCAACAGCCTACAACACCCGGTGGAACGCATGGTCACAGCCGTGCCAGAGAGGTACCCCAACCAGCACCCTGCGGTGATGGGATACGGAGGGACAGGAGGACACGAGGGCAACATCGGCTACCCCCCTCCTGGCCCTCCTGTAGCAGTAGGGAGCTCTCACGGTGTTTCACCTCCACCCCCTGCCCCTTCACCCCCGCCCCTGATGGCGGGGCGGGATCAGATCCCCGGCAACAGAGACTCACTGCCGCCTCCTCCACCTTCCCCGCCCCCACTGGAGGAAGGAGAGCCGCAGCAGTATCCTCCCCCCCACTTCCCGCCCCCCATGGAGGGTCGGTACTCCCCTCCTCATCCGCCGCCGCCTCCAGTAGGGGGCCAGTACCCTCCGCCCCAAGAGCGACCCCTGACAGGCGGGCAGACGACGACGATGTCACCGGTGCTGAGTCGAGCCCCTCGCAGAGCCTCGCAGCAGCAGCGACACGGGGCTGGCAAAGGAGGAGCACCGGAGCGACAGGGTTCTGTGTCTTCATCCCCTGTTAGGGCCCCCCATGCTGCTGCTGCTGCTGCCCTTGCCGCCGATCCTCTCCCCCCTCCTCCCCCGTCTCCGCCCCCTCTGCCTGCTGGTTCGCGGGATTCTTACCTCCCGCCGCCCCCTCCCTCCCCGCCTTCCTCCCCGATGTGTGACGGTCCGATCGTCACCCCCCCACCTCCACCTCCCCCTCCTCCTCCTCCCCCGCCCCCTCCTCCTCCGCCCCCAGCCCCTCTGTTGTTGAATGGGCATGTAGGGGACCAAGGGGACTCGGCCTCTGTCTCATCCAGCTCCACCGGCGGTCGGGAGGAGAGCAAGGCCAACGCTTTGATGTCCACCCATAACGCACTGCTGGCCGAAATCGTTGCTGTTGACAGTGAGTTGGTTAACGTGTAAGGGGAGACAATGGGAGGGACTTGCGGAGAAGAGGGAGTGAAGGAGGAAGGGGGGAAATCATGTGTGGGAGGGAAGTTCTTTGTGCTTGTCAGTATAAATGTTTCGAACAGATCTGGAAGTACGTATTCACACACCACATCTCAGCACACCACTCCAATCCACACCACTCCAATCCACACCACACCACACCTCTCCAGTCCACACCACTCCAATCCACACCACATCATGCCACTCTAAACCACATCACGCCACTCCACACCACACCACACCACACCACATCACACCACTCCAATCCACACGACATCACACCACACCACACCACTCCACTCCAATCCACACCACACCAGTCCAGTCCACACCACTCCAGTCCATGCCACTCCACACCACATCACACCATTCCAATCCACACCACACCACACCGCACCACACCACATCACACTACTCTAATCCAATTCACACCACACCACACCACACCACTCCAATCCACACGACACCACACCACTCCAATCCACACCACTCCAATCCACCCCACACCACACCACACCACACCACACCACACCACACCACACCACACCACTCTAATCCACACCACACCATACCACTCTAATCCACACCACACCATACCACTCTAATCCACATCACATCACACCACTCCGCACCACACCACACCACATCACACCACTCTAATCCACACCACACCACGCCACACCATCCCCACATGACAATACACCATTTTTTTTCCATACCATTCTGTGCCATAGTCTCTCACCATCCCACTCTCCCCAATACCCCCTCCCCCTTTCACACACGCACCCACACATGCACACACATCCATGAGAAAAAATCCAATATTCATTAGTCACCTTGTGAATTATACTGCATGGAGAATGTCAATCAAAAACAAAATTAGAAGGGCACTTGGGAGAATGTAGACCTCTGCCACTGTCAGATTCTGGACCTGCCCTTTGAATCATGGATTGGCATCTAAATTTCATTGGTTCATCAGTGAGCTACATTCCACATTTCCAGCAAGTTTTGTTGAAATTCTTCCTGTTGTGTAGGTGTGAGCTTGTGAACAGACAGATAAACAAACTGAAGCTGGTGGAAACAGATAAATAAACAGAAGCAGATGGAAACATAACCTCCTTTGCTGCTGTAACCATATAAACCAAATAAATGACAAAGTGACAATTAGTAGGAGCACAAAGACATTCTATTGGCACATGCATTTTTGTTAAATCACAGATTCAAACAGTGTACATGATTTCACTGTGTTGTATTGCAGGATTTTGTGTGTGTGTGTGTGTGTGTGTGTGTGTGTGTGTGTGTGTGTGGTAATTTTGTTGCTGCCAGAGTTCAGATTCTCGCCTGGAGGAGTTATCTCCCCTAAGAGAGCTGTAACTCTCTCTCTTGCCTGGCAATGTTAGCTAAGAGGGAAGAAGACAAACCTATCCAATGCAAGACTGAAACTAGGTACATGAGGTTTTGCGGCTTCCCAGATGACTGTATTATCCGCTTGACCACCGCACACCAACATATAAACAATTTAACTTTATTTATTTATTTCATCAGCTAGAAGTGTAGCTGTCTCGTCATCCACGGCCTTCACCGCCATTATTCCTCTGCTGCTTAATCTGGCTCCTCCAGTTGCACAGGTGTGCACAAGGACCCATCAGCATTAGGTTGTCTTGTGGCAACTCACCAGAGGAGACACTGCACTGCTGCTGCTGAACCTCTTCAGGGTGTTGAGGGATGCCTGTTCTCATCCAACATTGTCAGACACCAAATAATAAGCCACCTGTCGGGGGCAAGAACTGTTTGGTTGTGCCGCTGCATGAGCAGGCATCCCCGAACTGGAAGGAGCCACGGCATCCACCAGGGACAGTTCACCCCCCCCCCCCCACCAACACCCCCACCCCTCCCAAGAATTTGCTGATAACAGCGACTTTGAAGTAAGCTTACCGTGGGCATTTATGTGGAAAGCAAGGTGTGAAGGGCCACAGGTTTTGTGTTTTTTGAGATGATGATCTGTGAAGAAGGTGAAAGTGGTGCTATGAAGTTCTGATCTGGGCAACGACTGTTCGACAGCCCTAAAAAAAAAGTGTTTTTGCGTGCTAAGGTAAGATAATGTTGGTTGGTTGACTAGCCGCTGTGGCGAAGTGGTTAGCATCGCGGACTCCCGGCTGGGAGGTCGTGGGTACGAATCCCATCAGAGTCATGTGGGTTTTTCTGCCCCGACCGGCTCCTACTCAGAGTTGAGTTTGCTGCGGACTCAGTTGGGAAGACTGGGACCACACAGTCGAGTTTCATCCACTTAATGGATGCGTTTCTGAGAGTGTTGCTCAAATTTCCTGACCAACATTGCAGGTGCCTGTATCTCTCAGGCCTGGTTGACACCGGGATATATTATGAAAGGAAGCGTAGAGTACAGCCCTGTCATGTAGTCTCAGACCGAAATGGAAATCCATAGCATCATCTTAATCATCCTCGTTCTCATTGATCAGCATTAAAAAATGTCTCAAATTCTGTGGCCCTTCATGCCCTGCTCTCATGGTGACCTCAGTTTTGATGTCCTCTCCACGTCTGTGGTCTTGTTTGGTTCCGTCAGGGTCACAGGTATCGGCGAGTCCATGGGGGCTGTCACTGGACGGATGTGGTGGCGCCCTCCGGAGGGAGAGCTCATTTACGCCGGCTCCGCGACTAAACAATTATTGTCGTCAGTGGGGGCTTAGTAGGTGGTGTCTTGCTATGTTAGATCAGAACAGGCGCCCTGAACACCGAAGTGACTCGGCAGCAGTGCAGTGTCTCCTCCGGTAGGTTGCCTCTTGACATTGACTGCTCCCTTTGGATTGCCGGTGCCTGGGCTGCGGCGGGGCCGACCGGGCTGTGGTTGTGGACGGGGTGTCGGAATGACTCAGGTGGCGCAGAAAAAAAAAGAAGATAATGTTGGTTACACTGTAAGTTACAGCCAGCTGACTGCAAAGGGCCATATCAGGGCTGTCATCGCGTTCAAGTCAACTCACTAGTCAAAAAATAAAAAACAAACAAAAAAAAAACACCCACATCCACACAACTCTTTAAAATACACCTGAAAACACACCGTTTAGCATGCTAGCTTTTGGCTATTCAAAAGTGTTAACAGCCAGCTGTAAAATGTCACCAGCCAAAGCAAGAAACAGTTGTGCGGGAGAAAATCCTTTAGACACCACTGATTAATATTTGGGATATTAAGCTGAAAAAAAGAGGGATTAAATCAGCACTTCAAAGCTGTTTCAGTGTGCCAACAAAAGAGCTAAGAACTTGCTGTTCAATCTGAACAAAATGAACGTCCTTGTCAAACAAAGAATAGTGTCTGTGACTTGATTAAATCATTTTATAGCTAAATCTGGTTGTTCCTCAAATGCAAAGAGTAATGTTGTATTTCAGATGTCATAGGATTAATATTACATTTAAAGATATCATTTTTGTGTGAATCAAGCGCCCCCAAGCATAGCTTTTTCATTGATGTCTGGTTGCTATCCATTTCACTGTCGTTAGTGCTGTCACCATCATCAGTCATATATCCTGTAGCTGAAACACAGCTTTCTTCATTGCAAAGCAGGGCTGAGTGTCCCCACATCGCAGCAGTGGCACATGAAAGGCATGGCAATATCTTTTCAGTTTCCACCTGTTCACTGTCTCCTGAATTATACAAATCATTGTCCTGGCTGTTGGTCATTTCAAAGGCATGCAATATCTTTTCAATGTCTTCCTGTTCACTGTCTCCTGAATTATACAAATCGTTGTCCTGGCTGTTGGTTACTTCAAAAGCATGCAATATCTTTTCAATGTCTTCCTGTTCATTATCTCCTGAAGTATACAAATCATTTTCATGGCTGTTGGTCATTTGCTATCTTCTGAATCATGTAAATCAATATCATGGCTGTTGGTCATTTACCATCTTCTGAATCATGTAAATCAATGTCATGGCTGTTGGTCGTTTACCATCTTCTGAACCATGTAAATCAATATCATGGCTGTTGGTCATTTACCATCTTCTGAATCATGTAAATCAATATCATGGCTGTTGGTCATTTACCATCTTCTGAATCATGTAAATCAATATCATGGCTGTTGGTCATTTATTATCTCCTGAATCATATAAATCATTTTCATGGTTGTCAGTCATTTACGATCTCACCTACCACTTCCTGTGCTGTGAAATGTGGTATCTGTGTTCCACGAAGTGTGCCAGTCTGGTTGAGAAAAGAAAGGAATGAAACAACACCAAAATAAAACCAAGAAAATAAACACATCTACCATGTTTTTGTGCATGTAATGAACAGATTACAAGACAAACATGACGCGTTTCAACCTCTTTGGTCTTCTCAGGCAAGAAGAAAAACGAAGAACAAACACTTATCTCCTCATTTGGCACAAAATTGATGTGGATATGACCACTCCCATTTTGCACCCAATTTGTAATTTGTTTGCTTCTTTTGTTTGGCAGCATAGTAATTTTGCTTTTAAGTTATATTCAAGAAAATTACCTGTCAAACTAGAGCTGTTCGTCAGTTGTTCTATGCTATTTGAAGAAAGTAACTTGTTGAAACAAAGCATTTCCTTGCTGGTCTCGTGCTGTTTTCAGAAAACAAGCGTCTTCGCAAGGTGGAGGAGAACCAAGAGAAGATCAAGCAGACCTTCGCTGGGGGATTTGACATCCAGGCCTTGATGGAACGGGCCCGGGACATGCGACGACGTGTCATCGAGGACAGCGAGGATGAGGGTGATGATAATGCCAGCTCTGGTGAAGAAGATGTCTGGGATTCTGACTGATGTGCATGATGCTGTGAACAACTGATGCCAGTGATCCCTGACTGATGTATTGTGCTGTGAACATTCTGAGGCACCAACTGTACTCTGACTGACAGGTCATTAACATGTTGGCACTGGGTGGTTTTCGGACAGATGCACATCACACAGAACAAACACTTCATTTCAAGGTATTTTACCAACTGATCAGCATCACACAGTGAACACATTGATTTCATGTGGTTTTGCTGACGGACACGTGCAGGGCTTCCACATGTTCATAAATTTGTGGATTTTGGCAAAATGTTGAGAAAGTGGGGGGAAAAAATTAGCAAAAAAAAAGGGAGAAAAACATGGGGGAGGGGCAAGGGGGAGGGGAAGAAAAAAAGGTGACAGGGGATCAGATCACGTTTTTGGCATTCTAACAGATGATCCTGATGTCAAATCTGTGCAGAGTTGTTTGGAATTTCATTGTGCCAGCAGATGATACTCATGGCAAGAGATCTTGCGTAAACTTGTTTGCAAGAGTGGGCGTTGGCTATTTTGGACACCTGTCTACCCATGCAGTCTCGCCATATTTTTATTTGTTTGGTGAAAATACGAGTACAATAAACTAAGAAAAAAGAAAATGCAAAAAAAAAAAAAAAGTCTTGAGATGAAGTGTTTGAGCCGTAATTGCTCTTGTGGAGTTGAATTATGGTGGTGTCGTGGCGTGCTTTGACCAAAGAGCGACAACTCTTGCTAACTCTTGTGTGCAAAAATTGCATTTGGCTGTATCTGCTTTTTCAAAAATATACCAGTACTTAAGAACAGTTGCAGTAAGCAGAGGTTACAACATATATAGAAACAAAAATATGACAAGAGGGCTTGAAGTATGCTGATGAATCGGATTTGAAAGTAACTTGTGTTGGAAGAAATTGCTATAAGATTAGGTACCCTCTTTCCTCTTAGAAGACTTGTACACATACCTTGTGGAAAATACACTCATTTTTGTTGAGAAGTATACCAACAACCATACTAGAGTAAACAGGTGTGATTTTGTCTGCTTGATTGAAATGAAAATAAGTTCATTCTTGGATGTGGTACATTGGCAAGACATGCAAATGTAAAAAGAGATTGACACAGGCTTTGTGAACAAGTGATCCTGGTCATGATTCAACAGAAAGGTGGACAATACAGCGTAGGATGCTTAGATTTGTGTTAGGTTGCCCCATTTTGAAATTTCAAATTTTTTTCAAATTGGGTGGATGTGGCAAGCCACCCAGCCCCCATGGAATTTCTATGACATATTTTCAGAGTCCTGCATGTGTGTCTGTATACACATTGATTTCAAGCGGTTCGCTGAAGGACGCGCGTCACACAGTGAACATACTGATATCAGGTGGTTTGTTGATAGATGCGTGTCACACAGTGAACATACTGATATCATGTTGTTGTTTTTTTGAACGATGCTCATCACACAGTGAATCATACTGATATCAGGTGGTTTGTTGAGCGATGCGCGTCACCCAGTGAACATGCTGATTTAAGGGGATGCTGGCTGAATTGTGTTACGCAGCGAACACACTGATATCGTATGTTTTGCTGAGTGAGGCAGATTTCATAGTGATCACACTGATTTCAGGGGGTTGCTGTCTGACAAAGGTCGCATGGAGAACACGCAGATGTCAGATGGTCATCATTAGGTCAGAGACCAGTGTGCAGCGGTTTTTGTCAGCCATCTTTTTTTTCCTCTCCGCTGATTTCAGCTGTGCCCATGAGGCATATTCTTGTCTATGGCTGGGTTTGTGTGTGTGTGTGTGGTCTTTTTTGTGTGTGTGTTTGAAAAAATGGAGCAAGAAGACAATCAGTTTGTAGGAAGAATAATGATAATGAGGGGGACTTACATTATGAGATTCCCCATTCTATGAGCAAACTCGCTGCTGCTAACATCAGAGGTGAGTCAAAGCAAAAGAGAAAACATGGATTCCTGGACGTTTTTCTGGTAGCTGTGTGATGAGCGTCATCTGACACGCACACCCCCTTCCCCAACATGGGAATGGCCTCCCTTGTGGAGGAGCTTCTCCTTTTATGAGAACAGCAGGGTTTTTATGAGAACAGCAGGTTTTTTTTCTGCTGCGTCTGTGACATCAAAGTCATAGTGGCAGTCAGCTCATATGAAAAGTCTGTGCAGCTGGATGGAGTCAAAAGAGTGATAAGAGAGAAGGAAGTCGTTCGATTTGGATTTTTTTTTCTTAAAATGTTGATACTGTTCGGATCATTATTAGAGAGGAGCTTGTGCTTGTTCGCAGAGTTTTTAGACAGGATAAGAATGTCATATTTCTCTCTCTCTATCTCTCTCTGTCTCCCATTTCTAGCTATGTGAAGCTTTGAGTTTGACATTTGTGTCAGGAATGGGGAAAATACATCCTTCACACTCTTGATTCAGTTTTCCTTTCACCTCCTAGTCTTTTAAAAAAACAAATCACTGTTTTCTGCGTTGAGGTCTGATCAAAATTGAACCCTGGGACTCTGCCAACGGTGGCTTCAGGGGCATGAGATTTTGATTCTCATCTCAGGTCTTCGAAAACGGTTCAGCGCTTTTGGTTTTTAAATGACGTGTGGTGGTTTTGTGATTAGTGAATGTTCAGTGTTGATTTTGGAAAGGGACCGCATTGTGTGTAGTTGAAAGCAAAGCGGGGCGGGAGAGAATGTTCCAAGGGGGTGTTTTGGGTAAATTGGGCCTGACGACCACACCCATGGACAGACAGGTACTTTAGGTGAATAATGTTGTTGAATGAAACCAGAGGCTGGGTCACCCCAGCAGACCAGGCATTTCTACGTGTTGACTGGTGTTGAAGATCACGTTTGTGTTGTGCTTCAGTCAGTGCGTGCCCATGACAGATTGAAGGCATAATTCTGAATGTTCACAAGAAACCTATGTTGTTTGTGATGACCTACACCATGACGAATTATTGGATTGTTCATGACAGGCCACTCTTAACCTTGTTCTGACTCCCCATTTCTTTCCCCCACTTTATCTTTCTGTGAAAAGAGGTGGGGTTTTGTTGTTTTTTTTGTTTTTTTTATAGGAGATGGGAATGCATGTGGGATGGGAGAGGGATCCTGAAAAGAAGTTGAAAAGGGAGGGAGAGGGGATCCAGAATAGAAGCTGATTTTTTTTTTTCACTGAGCTGGTTTGCTAAAGGATGTTGTAGAGACAAAGAAACACAAGGAAAAAAGTAGAAAAGTGGCGTTGTTTGAATGGGAATTCAGGAGAAAGAAAGAAAAGATCACTACTGAAGATAACAAATGATACAGCTACTGAACTAAGCGTCTTCCAGTCAGTCGTGCTGTATGGGTCTGAGACATGGAAGAAGACCGAAACGTTGCAGCAGAAGATACAGACATTCTTGAACACTGTCTGATGGGCGTATTCAACATCCAGTGGCCAGAGGAAGTCCGCAACAAGGAGAGGTGGTAAAGGGCAGAACAGGAGCCTGTCGCCAGGCAGATTCTGAGGAGAAAGTGGGGCTGGGTAGAAGACGCCGTCGGACAGGAAGCCAGCATCCAACACGCTGTCAGACAGGAAGCCAGCATCCAACACACTGTCAGACAGAAAGCCAGCATCCAACACGCTGTCAGACAGGAAGCCAGCATCCAACACGCTGTCTGACAGGAAGCCAGCATCCAACACGCTGTCGGACAGGAAGCCAGCATCCAACACACTGTCAAACAGGAAGCCAGCATCCAACACGCTGTCGGACAGGAAGCCAACATCCAACACGCTGTCGGACAGGAAGCCAACATCCAACACGCTGTCAGACAGGAAGCCAGCATCCAACAGGCTGTCGTACAGGAAGCTAGCATCCAACACGCTGTCAGACAGGAAGCCAGCATCCAACATGCTGTCAGACAGGAAGCCAGCATCCAACACGCTGTCGGACAGGAAGCCAGCGTCCAACACGCTGTCGGACAGGAAGCCAGCATCCAACATACTGTAGGACAGGAAGCCAGCATCCAACACGCTGTTGGACAGGAAGCCAGCATCCAACATGCTGTCAGACAGGAAGCCAGCATCCAACACGCTGTCGGACAGGAAGCCAGCGTCCAACATGCTGTCAGACAGGAAGCCAGCATCCAACACGCTGTTGGACAGCAAGTCAGCATCCAACACGCTGTTGGACAGGAAGCCAGCATCCAACATACTGTGGGACAGGAAGCCAGCATCCAACATACTGTGGGACAGGAAGCCAGCGTCCAACACGCTGTCAGACAGGAAGCCAGCATCCAACATGCTGTCGGACAGGAAGCCAGCATCCAACACACTGTCGGACAGGAAGCCAGCATCCAACATACTGTAGGAAAGGAAGCCAGCATCCAACACGCTGTCAGACAGGAAGCCAGCATCCAACACGCTGTCGGACAGGAAGCCAGCATTCAACACACTGTCGGACAGGAAGCCAGCATCCAACATACTGTAGGACAGGAAGCCAGCATCCAACATTCTGTCGGACAGGAAGCCAGCATCCAACACGCTGTCAGACAGGAAGCCAGCATCCAACACACTGTCGGACAGGAAGCCAGCATCCAACACACGCTGTCGGACAGGAAGCCAGCATCCAACACACTGTCGGATCCAACACGCTGTCGGACAGGAAGCCAGCATCCAACACACTGTCGGACAGGAAGCCAGCATCCAACACACTGTCGGACAGGAAGCCAGCATTCAACACACTGTTGTACAGGAAGCCAGCATTCAACACACTGTCGTACAGGAAGCCAGCATTCAACACACTGTCGGACAGGAAGCCAGCATTCAACACACTGTCGTACAGGAAGCCAGCATTCAACACACTGTCGGACAGGAAGCCAGCATTCAACACACTGTCGTACAGGAAGCCAGCATTCAACACACTGTCGTACAGGAAGCCAGCATCCAACATACTGTAGGACAGGAAGCCAGCATCCAACACACTGTCGGACAGGAAGCCAGCATTCAACACACTGTCGTACAGGAAGCCAGCATTCAACACACTGTCGTACAGGAAGCCAGCATCCAACATTCTGTCGTACAGGAAGCCAGCATCCAACACACTGTCGGACAGGAAGCCAGCATTCAACACACTGTCGTACAGGAAGCCAGCATTCAACACACTGTCGTACAGGAAGCCAGCATCCAACATGCTGTCAGACAGGAAGCCAGCATTCAACACACTGTCGTACAGGAAGCCAGCATTCAACACACTGTCGTACAGGAAGCCAGCATCCAACATGCTGTCGTACAGGAAGCCAGCATCCAACATGCTGTCGTACAGGAAGCCAGCATTCAACACACTGTCGGACAGGAAGCCAGCATCCAACATGCTGTCGGACAGGAAGCCAGCATCCAACACGCTGTCGGACAGGAAGCCAGCATTCAACACACTGTCGTACAGGAAGCCAGCATCCAACATACTGTCGGACAGGAAGCCAGCATTCAACACACTGTCGGACAGGAAGCCAGCATTCAACACACTTTCGTACAGGAAGCCAGCATCCAACATTCTGTCGGACAGGAAGCCAGCATCCAACACACTGTCAGTCAGGAAGCCAGCATCACCAACTCCACACGTCAGGCTGAGATCTGGAACCTGCAGGGGGGAAGGAAGAGGAGACAACCCAGAAATGGCTGGAGAAGAGACTGGGAGGAAGGCCTGAAGAGGAAGGAAACTAGTCGAACACAGGCAGGAAGCACATCCCGGAGTGGAGTCTGCCAGAGATCTGGTGCCGATGACCTATGTGCCCCTTTGGGGATGAAGGCGCTAACTGATGTTTTAAGGACAGGGAAGAGACAAACAAACTAAAGAAGGAAAAAGCAGCAGAGTTTTATGTGTGGGAATCGGACAACTGGAGAAGGAAGAGAAGGTGGGCGTTGGAAGATCACCACAGTGTTGCCAGTTGATTTGGAACCAGAAATTGTAACACTAAAAGAATATATGTTGTCTTCACCTCTTTTCTCAGCTTGGGAGAGTGGCCTTTAGATGGAATGAAACAGGATGACAGACTGGCCTTTAGATGGAATTAAACAGGATGACAGACTGGCCTTTAGATGGAATGAACAGGATGACTGACTGGCCTTTAGATGGAATGAACAGGATGACTGACTGGCCTTTAGATGGAATGAAACAGGATGACTGACTGGCCTTTAGATGGAATTAAACAGGATGACTGACTGGCCTTTAGATGGAATGAAACAGGATGACTGACTGGCCTTTAGATGGAATGAACAGGATGACTGACTGGCCTTTAGATGGAATGAAACAGGATGACTGACTGGCCTTTAGGTGGAATGAAACAGGATGACAGACTGGCCTTTAGGTGGAATGAAACAGGATGACTGACTGGCCTTTAGGTGGAATGAAACAGGATGACTGACTGGCCTTTAGATGGAATTAAACAGGATGACAGACTGGCCTTTAGGTGGAATGAAACAGGATGACTGACTGGCCTTTAGGTGGAATGAACAGGATGACTGACTGGCCTTTAGATGGAATTAAACAGGATGACTGACTGGCCTTTAGATGGAATGAAACAGGAGATAGACTGGCCTTTAGGTGGAATGAACAGGATGACTGACTGGCCTTTAGATGGAATTAAACAGGATGACTGACTGGCCTTTAGATGGAATGAAACAGGAGATAGACTGGCCTTTAGATGGAATGAACAGGATGACTGACTGGCCTTTAGATGGAATGAAACAGGATGACTGACTGGCCTTTAGATGGAATGAAACAGGATGACTGACTGGCCTTTAGATGGAATTAAACAGGATGACAGATTGGCCTTTAGGTGGAATGAAACAGGATGACAGACTGGCCTTTAGGTGGAATGAAACAGGATGACAGACTGGCCTTTAGGTGGAATGAACAGGATGACTGACTGGCCTTTAGTGGAATGAAACAGGATGACTGACTGGCCTTTAGGTGGAATGAAACAGGATGACAGACTGGCCTTTAGGTGGAATGAACAGGATGACTGACTGGCCTTTAGATGTGACAATAGTGGGAGCTGTAGGTAAGGGAGACAAGTGAGAACTTGTCCATATTGTCTTTGTGAAGACTTCGTGCATACTGAGTTAGTGAAAACTGATCATCCTATCTTTGTGAAAGCTAGTCCTTACTGTCTGTGTGAAAAGATGATCTCTTACTATCTCTGTGATAAGCAGCTTCAGGAATCAAGGAGGAGAACAACTGTGACCTCGTTGAAATTGCAGATTAACAGGCTTTACGTGAGCTTCAGAGAAGTGGCTTTTGTGAATTCATGTTTTGTGGGAAGAAAGTCAAGTTGAAAGAAGTGTGTTAGTTTGAACAAATGGCAAGGTGGGTGAATGTAAATAAGGTGATGGGACTAGACGATCGCAGTGTTCGCTCCTCGTTTGACCTGTTCTCTTTAGTGTGACCTAGTGAGACGAAGCTTTGCCCAGAGCAAGGTCATGAGAAGGTTGAGTTCAGGTGCCCAGAGCCTGAGTTATCTGCCCAGGGACTTTGATACAGAAGAAACCGCAAGTGTGTGTGTGTGTGAGTGTGTGTGTGTGTGTGTGTGTGTGTGTGCGTGTGTGTGTGTGTGCATTTGTATATGTGTGTGCGTGTGTGTGTGTGTGTGTGTGTGTGTGTGCGTGTGTGTGTGTGTGTGTGTGTGCATTTGTATATGTGTGTGCGTGTGTGTGTGTGTGTGTGTGTGTGCGCATGCATTTGTGTGTGTGTGGTGTGTGTGTGTGTGTGTGTGTGTGAGACTGAGGAAAATTGGGTATAAAATGTGCATTCAGAAACTGGCATTTGAGTAAAGGAAGTCTAATCAATCCTAGAACGCAACACATGGGCCATTTTGCAAAAGATAATCAAAAGAGAGAAACTGTCTCTTGTCATCATGACGATTTGAGATGTCAGAAAATAGAAACAGTGAGTGGAATTCACTCTTCATCCTGTGTTGCTAAGGCTTGGTGACGAAACAGTACACATGCCAGCTACATTAAATTGACCAGGCTAAGTGGAAGGAGATGTGTATACGTTCATATCAGCTTCAAAACTTTGCACAGAAAAAAGTCTATAAGAATGTGTTGGCTGTACCTTTTATTCCCCAAGGTATACTGATGAAGCTAATCTTTCCCTGTGTACTCGTAATTGTTATGGTTGCACAACCGTCGATTAAATAACATGTGAAACAGGTTGCTTTTTATTTTTTTTTTAAATTTCTGTGTTAGATCTCTGATCTAGTCTGATAATCAGCATTTTCTAATAGGTAAACTGTGTTTTGTCTTGTGACTTGTTTGTCCGTGTTTTTGGCGGACTCGCTAAGAATTATTCTTAAAATTTGTTTCAGTCCCCGCTTGAAGTTACCTCCCTTTGAAACTATCTGAGATTAGATTTAGACAACAAAGAAAAACTGGTTTCACTGTTGCTGTGCGCTCAGACTTCATCACTGAGGGATGAGTGGCGCATTGCGAGTGAAGCATGATACTGCCTCCCATACATGGGAGGTACAGAGGGAAAAAGTTACTCAAGCTGATATGTTAGTGAGGTTTTTAATTAAGTGGACTTTACTGTAGTCATCTCTAACCATGCATAGTGAACTGCTGACCATTCTTCGATCACAGAAAATGGTGACCATGATTGTAGTTTTTACGATCTGATTTATTTACGACATCACTGTAGCTTTCATGATCATGATTGTAGTTTTAACGTCTTGGTTTCGTCATGTTTGATCAAAGTTTGCTGAGACTTGCTTGGCATGTGGTGTTACAGCAGACTTCATGAGGACCTTGTGCAAAGATGTTCCACCAGACTTGATCAGTTAAGAAGATCTGTGATTTTCATGGAGAATAGATCAACCTTTAAGATGCTTTGATTATGTATGAAAGAAACTGGTGTGTTTAGGTTTTTGTATTATTTTCTTTTTTTTAAAACAACATTTTATGGAACTGATATTGAAGATCTGACTCCCCCCGATATAGCCCATTGTGGGTGGCTGGGCTGTTGACAACATGAATTCAGCTGAACTAAAACAGCGTTGTAGGAAGTGGTGAAGAAAGGTGGCTTCCCCAGCTCATGTAGCACTGCCCATTTTAGCTCCATCTTCATGACCTTCAGTGTTTCAGATCACCTGCACTTGAAGATAGATACCTGTGCAGATTGAAAAGGAAAGGAAAGCTGTTTACAAGGGTGTAGTTATGTAACTTACCTGGTGTCGAGGTGTATGAAAAGGTAGAAGACTGGTCAGCTGCAGATGTGGTCAGGTAAAAGCAAACAATGCTGGGAGTGTCAGTTACTGCTGTTCCTATGTCTGTTGAGCCCATCATGGTGTTGCCTGTCGCCCACGCCTGCTTCAACCCCTTTCCTCATCTCACTGGCAGCGAACCGCTCCTGTCACGGAGTTTGACTTCAACAGGCTGACTGCCAAAGTCTGTACAGGGCATTTAAGACTAATTCGCCTTGGCACCAGTGTCACGGTAAATACCCTCATGTGTTACATTGCTTCAGATCTGGGGTCTCTCATCTTGAACCTCTTTTTCTGTGTGGGAAGAGGGTTAAAAACCCCACCTGAAATACTTGCTGGGGGTATGAATACCCTCCTGTTTAACCCTTTTACCACCAGCCTTTTTAGTATAACATATCAAAGTAATATGAGTGCCAGACAAACTTAAATCAGACTTTTGAAACTAGGGTACATTTGGGGAAAAAAGAATCACTGAACACATGTTGCAAGTCTTTAATCACATTGGATTTTGCTTTAAAATGAAGTAGTGGATGTAGATTGCTGTGAACATGTGCATTTTGTGTTTTGTCTCCTGTTCGATACTCCCTCTTCTCAATACTTCTCCTCATTGTCATTGCTTGAAGTTTCCCCAGCTCAGTATCCCCCATGCTTGATGTTCCTTATGTTCCACACTCCCCTGCCCATTTTGATAAGAAGCTCTTGTTCTCTCTCTCTCTCTCTCACACACACACACACACACACACACACACACACACACACGTGCGCACGCATGCATGCATGCATGCACACGTATACACACACACACACACACACACACACACACACACACACGCTCACACTTTTGCCAAGCAGAATATCAAGCAAAGGGAGAATCAAACGGGGGAGTATCGAGCAGGGGATTCATTGATGTGAGGGAGTATTGAGCTGATTCTGGCGACATGACACCGACTCTCCACCTCTTGATCATATCATTGTCTCACTAACTTCCACTGAAGCGTGAAACAGGTGTAGATGTGCCTGTGCAGTGTATACAGCTTTCTGAGTCATCATTTTGAATTCAGTGGTTCCTGAGCTTCCAAATTATCCACAGACTTGTAAGAAGGATCGTATTCCTATTACTGTCACTCATTGTCACATTGTACATGACTTGAAATGTTTGTTAGCTTTTTGATCTCAAATAGACAATTTGGAAATAGCTGCCCCATTTGCGGCAGCAGTTGTCATCCAACTCTGTCTCTGTTAGCTCAAGGCTGTCCAAGTTTTGGTATGGGGATGAAGTAGAGAATGGCCCTACAACCCAAATGGAATGTGGACAACAGGCACTTAAGTGGTAATGGTGAGAGTGGGTGAAACAGTACTTGAAACAGAGAAATATCTAGACTGGTATATGCTGTTTTTTGATGGTAAAACTTTTGCCTTATTCTTGTAAAAAAAAAAAAAAAACAGCTACGTACCACCAGTTGGAGCTTTTCGTGTGGCTTAGTCATCGGGCAAGTTCATATGAAGTAAAGGAAGGTCCCCTCTTGTATTGTTCAAACCATGTGTGTAGGCCTACATGAAACTCCGCCACTGTGTTTCTCCTTCACCCCTCCCCTCCCTTCTACTAGCAGTGAGCAGCTGATCGCCATACTATTTCTCCCACCCCTTGCCCACAGATGCAGTGAGCAGGCCTCTGGTGTGCATGTTCCATGTCATGTGACCTCTTGCTGTTGGTAGTGTCTAGTCAGTGAGTCACAGTCCTTTGCAGACTGCATGTACTCTGCTTACTTTTTCTTTCACTAGAAGAAAGTGGCGGGGGTGAGGGAGGGGGGGGGGGGGGGTCTGGATGTGTAAACTATGCACTTCAGTTGGCTGTCTTAACAGCTGTTTTATATCAGCTGCCTGACAGCTGGTACTGGAATGTTTTTGAACTGTCGATACAGAACTGGTAGTTACATTAAACTAGCGGAACCTCTGTAAAAGTTGAAATGGATCTGCAGCGCTGAACAATGCATGGCCGTTTTGAACCACATTCAGACCTTAGGTGCTGTGCAGTGACCCTATCAGGGAGGCACTGGTGGCCATGCCATTGAGCTGTGGTATGTGGAGATCCACATTGTGCCAAGTCTCATCCCTTCACAGCCCCACCTCAAGTTTCCCCACGGTGCCTTTATGGTCTTGCATATGCAGCCTTTGCGGACTGGTCTGTGTTTGGTGGCATGACGCTTCCTCGATGACACTGGAACCAGAAGCCCAGCTGTTCAGAGAGAAGGTGAAAACAGGTGAATATCTTTGGGTGTAGGTATGAAGATCTTGGTCAGAGAAATGATTGATATTTCTGATCACAGACCGTTTTTTAGGGGCGTAGGGAAAGATTGAATTGCAGCTGTCACATCTGAACCCCTCTCTGTTGTGTACTAAGCTTTCCTTTGGCTCTGTCTCTCTTGTTTTGTCATTCTAAACAGTCTGACCTGTTCATCCCCCCTCCCATTTCCAGCCTGAACTGAGCTGTCTCCCTTCCCTTCTCTGCCCTGCTCTCTAGAGCTTCCTTCACTGTGTCCACCACTTTCGGGGAAAAGGTGAGTTTGGCGGCCCCATATTTTCTTCTCTGATTTTCCACTGTGCGGTGAATTTTAACTTTTTATGTTCACCTTTAAGTAGATAGTTTAGGACTTGTTTCACTTACTGGACTCACCTGTCCTTGATATTCATGCCGGTCACGTGTATTGTTGATCAGTCTTTCACTGTGGCTGTTATGAAACCATCTTCAAGCAGCCAACTCTGAACATGCTTACTTTTTCCATGTGCTGGTGGTTGAAGTTCAGTATGTTTGAACCATAGAACTCAGCACTTAAAGAAAGAAGGGGGCCCCTAAACTGTTTTTTTTTTCTTTTTAATTGGAAGCACTTGACTGCAAACATCAGCAACTCTCTACAAAGATGTCCAGCTCTACAGCTATAGTCAGCCATGTTCTTTGACTTCCCATATTGATCGAAGATCTGCAGTGAGTAGGTTTTAGAGCTGTGTTTAAACTTGGAGCAGGTTCAGTGGTAATCAGGAAGACCAGACTAAGAGCATCTTGCTTTCTGTGTTTTGTCCCTTTTTCTGGATCCAGTTTGTATGAGACGGGATCGATAAACTTTGTTTGGCCAACATGTGTAAAAATTGTGGGTATATTTGTGGGAAGGGGGACGGGGATGAGTGCATGTGATTTTAAGTGCACATGTTGCATGTGTATGTGTGTGTCTAAAGCAGCGGTTGTGGATGGTGTAAGATGCAGTGATGGAGAGGGGTGCCCCTTATATCCAAGTTCCTTGGATTCCTCCTCTGTGCATCTGAAGGGTAGCCACCAGCTCCCAGAATTTTTGTAGGATTGTCCCCCACTTTAAGAACTGTTCCCCAAATCCTGAATTTGGTGAAAATGTACACGGTTTACAGATTGCATGTAAAGAAAAAAAAATGTGTGAGATGACCTGTGGAACAGGATGATGGAATTTTGCCAAAAAGCGTTGTGCCATAGCTGGTGGCAAGTACACATAGTGAAAGACAGGATTGTGTTGTGAGACCTTCATAGGCCAGTTGAAACAGTGTGGAGTTATAATGCTTTCAGTTCATAGGTCAGTTGAAACAGTGTGGAGTGATAACACTTTCAGTTCATAGATCAATTGAAACGGTGTGGAGTGATAATGCTTCCAGTTCATAGATCAGTTGAAATGGTGTGGAGTTATAGCACTTTCAGTTCATAGATCAGTTGAAACGATGTGAAGTGATAATGCTTTCAGTTCATAGGTCAATTGAAACAGTGTGGAGTTATAATGCTTTCACTTGCAAGCCAACCCTTTGTCTGAATCCCCTGCGGTGGAGCTTTGGACTCCACAGGATAGAAGGTAAGGCTGAAGATGACTGGACAGATTGCTCAGTGTGATGCCTCGCATACTGACAGCTCCTTCTATGACTTGAAGGGGGGGGGGGGGGAGGGGGGGAGGGAGATGGTGTGTTGGACATTTAAATAGTTGGTGACCACAGCATTGGTGGCGGTGTGTGTGTGTGTGTGTGAACGGGAGGCCAACACCAAGCCAATCAGATCAGTAGGAAGTGGTGATTTGCCTTCTGAATGTGTGATGGAACTCCCAACTGGCGAAAGGGGAAGATAACTGTTCCCTGTCTCCAGTACATCTTTGAGAAAAAAAAAAGTCTTTTGAGATCTCTGGGGGAAAGAGGGGAAGGGTGTGGGTGAGGGTCGTTACTACTTGTACAGACTTTTTATTTGGGATTTAGTCTTTTGCTTATTTTCCCTGTCTCCAGTACATCTTTGAGGAAAAAAAAGTCTTTTGAGATCTCGGGGGGGGGGGAAAGAGGGGAAGGGTGTGGGTGAGGGTCATTACTACTTGTACAGACTTTTTATTTGGGATTTAGTCTTTTGCTTACCATCGGTGAGCTTTAGTGCGTGCCCCATACATGACATGCGCACTCATTCTCTCTCCCTCCCTCCCACCCTTCCATATCTCCTTCCCCCACCCCTATGTCTCAGTCCTCCCTGCTCTGTGAAGACATGCATGTACAGGAATGAAGTGACGACTGCAATAACCAAGTCATTTGTGTCTGTGTTACTCCCCTAACTTTGCTTGGTCTACCTGAAAAAAGAATATGATACTCAACTGTTGTACATAGAAATGTCTTCCACCTGGTGAGGTGTACAGCTATGTGTGTGTGCGTGTGCATGTGTGTGTGTGTGTGTGTGTGCGCATGCATGCATGCATATGTGTGTGCATTTGTGCTTGCACAGTTTAAAGTGTGGCTGTGTTTACATATTGCTAAAACTATCTTTGTAAAAGAGAAGAGGGTGGTGAGAAGATTGAGAACATGGGAGGCCTGAGAATGACTGAGGGAGAGAACCTGTTCTCATGGTTAAACACTAAACAAACAAACCAAACAGAAAAATAACACCCCTCCTAACCCCACCCCCACATCCCTTTCCTCCCTCCCTCTTGCCACATCCACGAAGGTTTGTCTCATTTTGTGTGCCACAAGAGCAGTTTGTCAAACTAATGAATGGACCCTTTTTTGACCCACGTGAAGTGTTCACAGTCTATGAATTTTGAAAGTGATCTTTCCGTTTATTTATTCATTAATGTATAATCATGTGTGTGGGTGTGTGTGTTGTATTTTGTAGGTGATGTGACAAAGACTTTTGACATTTGTGGCATTGAAATGAGTGCAATTTTCTTTGAGTCTGTGCATCTGGTTTTGGAGTGACAACAGTGCTTTTTTTTTGCTTTTTAAAAAATTTTTCACTTTGGGATTTGCACCTCAGCTTTCAGGGATAGGCCCGGCAGTGACAGCTAAATCATGGTGATCGAAGTACCCAGAATTGAGCAGAACAGCTTCATGAGAGGTGTGCCTTTTCAGAGCAGGAAATAAGAATGGAACCTGGTGATGATGGAAGTTCTTAGGAGCCATGGTAGCCCAGTCAGAGAAAACTTGTTCTTCCTCAAAATTTGTAGGTCCTACCTCTTCCTGTGTAGTAACTGTATCTTGATGAATTATAACTTATAATAATGATGACTAATTATGGTGCTTAATCTTACGTCATAAGCCCTAAGCGCTTACAAATACATAAAAGGTTAAAGAAAACAAATGAAACCAATAAGAAGATGAATATTGCAATAAGTACCATGCATCTACTAACAAGGGTGCATATTGACACACATTCATGTGCGCGCGCGCGCACACACACACACACACACACACAACACATGATCCCACACACACTGTTGCACAACAACGGACACAACAGCATGCGCGCGCACACACACACCCGTGTGCAGATGCCCACACACATACACACACATATTAGTCACAGAATCAATTTGATGGGCAAGGGAAGGGGAAGAAAGAACTGCTATTGATAGGTGAAGAGGGTTGTTTTAAGAGATGCCTTGAAGGAAGAAGAGAGTTTGAACTACACAAAGATATTGGGAGTTTATTCCAAGAAACCTGACCTTGAAAAGAAAAAGAACGATTGCCATAGATTTCAGTTCAAAATTAAGGGATTTTGAGCTGAGTGTTGCCGGTAGAAGAATGCAACTGCCTAGAAGGAACATAGAGATGAAGGAGATCAGAAAGGTAGGAAGGAGTTAAGCCATTCAAAGATCTAAAGCAGAGTAAGGACAGTTTGTAGTCTATTCGCTTTTTGACTAGCAGCCAGTGAAGAGAAAGAAGTAAGGGAGTGACATGAGAAGATCTGGGTTGTCTGAGAATCAAACGAGCAGCAGTGTTTTGTACTTTCTGGAGACAACTAAGAAGATTCAGAATTACAGTAATCAAGCCTAGATAGAACGAAGGCAGAACAAGGGTTTTTGTGGCATCAACAGAGAGATGTCGCACAGAACCAGTGCGGCGAAGCTCAAAGTAACAGACATGGCAGACTATGGAAACATGTTGCTGGAAGGAAAGAACCGAGTCAAGGGTAACACCTAAATTCCTTGCAGATGAAGATGTCTGAATAAGGCAATTTTCCAAGTTGATAGAGGTTGGGATACAGTCAGATGAAAGAAGTCTTTTGGGTGCAAAGAAGATCATTTGTTTTTTCATTGTTGAGCTGAAGTTTGTTAACTGTCATCCAAGATTTTATGTCCATGATACACGACTGTGTGCGTTGGATTGCAGAAGGCAGCTGAAAGATAACGCTGGATATGTAAATTTGATTAACGTCTGAAAAGCAGTGGTGAGACAGGCTATGATGGGCAACAATGTCGGAGATAGGATGGGCATAGAGTATGAAAAGGAGGGGCCCTAAGATGGATCCCTGGGGAACTCCGTTCTGGAGAATAGCTGGTTGAGAGGAGAAACCATTTACAGAGACAAGCTGAGCTTGATCAGATAGATAAGACTGAAACCATGACAGTGCTTTGTCAGAAATACCAAAAGTTCCATGCAGACGAGACAAAAGAATTAAGTGATCAATCGTGTCAAAAGCAGCAGATAAGTCAAGAAGAGAGAGCATTGTCCATTACAGACAGGATGTTACGATTAGTGTTAACATTCACACATGGCAGTTTGATGTCTTGTGGTAGATTGGGTCCTACCTCTCCGCATGTAGTAACTGTATTTTGATGGAGTTATAACTTCTCCATTACAGAGAGGATGTTACGATTAGTGTTAACATTCACACATGACAGTTTGGTGTCTTGTGGTAGATTTGTACCTTTTTGTGTGTGTGTGTGAATCCACCCTTCACTCCAGCCCCACTCCCATCTTCCCATTCCCACACCAGGTGAAAGACCACTTATAAAGGGGAACAAAGGCATTCTCAGCTGGGTGATGGGCTCCAAGGAAAAAGCAAGTTGAAGGAGGTATTTTGAGTGTTTCCGTGCATCTGTGTATGCTGCTTTTTTTGTTCTTTAAACAAAGTTTCTGTATTATTTGTTGTCAGATTGCATGCAGAAGTAAAAGTAGTATGATATTTTTCAAAGGTACAAAAGTGGGAAGGGGGCTTGTTTGTTTTGCTGTGTTAAACCACATCCTCCTTGCAAGACTCAACCCCCCAGGTTCCCAAAATCCACCGCTGCTGTCACTCCTGTAGCAGTCAAGTGGCTGGGGTATGTCAGTGTTTGTTTTGATTGAAATCCGTGTCATTCTGGTCACTTTGTGTGCTGTTCCTCTCTAGGTGACTGGGGTGTCTCAGTATCAATGTATGTAAAGGAGGTGTAGAGAAAATGGCTCAAGGGAGGAGAGAGAACCAAAGAGCAATAACTCTTTTGCTCATCCCCTTCCTCCTTCCCTTCACTTGCCCCCTCCACTCTCTTTGGCATATCTGTGATTTTTTTTTTTTTTTTTAATTCAAAAAAGAAAAGTACACCAGCTTACATCCCCATGACACACACTCTCCTTCCATTAACACATGGTGTGCATTGTTCATCATATTTGTGTGTGTGTGTGCGTGCACACGTGTGTGCTTTTGCAGTATTTCATAGTTTGTCTTCATTTGGTTTTTGTTACATTGATTGCTTTTCTTAGGTTCAGATGATTAATTCCTGGTGTGTGTATGTGTGTGTGTGTGTGTGTGTGTGTGAGAGAGAGAGAGAGAGAGAGAGAGAGAGAATGTAAATGGACTTTTAGAAGTTCACTAGGATCCGTGTGTGAGAGCTCATCCAGACTTGCATGTATGCACCCAAGCTGTTCACTGGCTGTCCAAGCTGTTCACTGGCTGTCCAACATGGTTTCAGTATTTTTATATCCACTGCGGTGGAAGACCAGCTTAGTCGCATTCAGAAGCTGCCAGTGTTCAACATTAAAAACTGGATACAGAGCTGCCAAGCGCTCAAAAGCACAGTGTAACGCATTAATGCATTGTTTTGCATTTAATTAGAGTATTCCAAATTGATATGTAGCCCTTGTATGCAATACAACCAGTTAGACCCAGCGGTACATTTAATTAATAGCACGTCGCTTCGCCCATCACATGATGACTGACCAAGAAGAATGAAATCTTGATGGTTATCACATGGTTTTGACTTGATCTATGAAAAATCAAAATGGCCGGCAATGAAACTAATCAATAAAAGTGGCTAAATCGCGGTTGTATTCAGCTGTTTTTCTCGTTTTCTTCTTCTCCTTCTTACTGAACCAGGCAATTCTTTTCTTTTTTTTTTCACAAAATAAGTCGACAGTCTGTATTGTCTCGGTTTCTTTCAAGCATGACTGTGAAGCCTTTTTTTTTCTTTTGGTTGTGTTTTTGTGTCTTGGCCGAGCGTTTTGTCACAGAGTGTCGCAGCGTAGCATTGTCAACAAAACCATAGCATGCTACGCCAAAAGTTTATCACTTGGCAGCTCTGTGGATGTTTTATTTGCTGCCCAGTATGTACTGAATCTAAGACAGTGGATTGGTATGCATCGTGAACATCCATATTGGGTTAGGTAGTTTGAGAAAGAAACTTGCACACACATACACACACAGAGTGCTCGTGTTGTATCATGTAACCTTTTTTTTTTTGAATCGGATCCCATATTATGCTGCAGAATGGAGACCGTGGTGATGTTGACTCGATGTCTTATTTTATGGTGGTGTTCACTGGATTGTACCTCTGTTTCATGCAGTGTTGTGTTCATCCCTACTCTTTGCCAATTTTTTTTTAATCCATTTATTTACAGTCTAGTCAAGCAATAGATATTCGGTAATTCCATCAGATGCGACTCGTTTACCACAAAAAACAAACAAACAAAAAGAAAGTGCGAATAAACCAACATTTTAAAAAGTAGTCACCCATAGGTGACGACACTATAAATCCACTTCA
>CM065727.1:66332489-66339989 GCA_033310375.1 Conus canariensis
ACGTCCTCGTCCACGTTACACTCCCACAGGGTCTGCACAGGGGCCAGCACAGGAGGGGGAAGCGTCAGTGCAGGGGAGATAATCATTTGTACAGTGTGCCCACCCAGTCTAAGGGAAAGCAGGGGCACACTGAAAGTCGGTCAGGTGTAATTGTGATGATCATTTTACTATGGAAAATTTTTTTTATTCAAAAGGGTTGTCATGATTATCACACTCATGTTATCCATGAAAACTGTGATAATTTACTTTTTTTTCCGCATGAAAAGAGTAATTATTATGTGCCTGAAGAAAACGGAATGACAATGTCAAAACAATTTTGATGTGAATAAAATGTGCACGCACATACATGCATGTGTGTGTGTGTGTGTGTGTGTGTGTGTGTGTGTGTGTGTGTGTGTGTGTGCGCGAGTGCGTGCATGCGTGCGTGAGTACGTGCAAGCGTGTGTGTGTGTGGTGTGTGTGTGTGTGTGTGTGTGTGTGTGTGCGTGCGTGCGTGCGTGCGTGCGTGCGCGCGCGCGTGTGTGTGTGTGTGTGTGTGTGTGTGTGTGTGTGTGTGTGTGTGTGTGTGTGTGTGCGTGCGTGCGTGCGTGCGTGTGTGTACGTGCGCACGCGCGCGAGCCCGTGTGTGTGTGTGTGCGTGCGTGCTTGCGTGCATGCGTGTGTGTGTGTGCACGTGCGTGTGCGTGTGTGCACGTGCGTGTGTGTTAGTGTGCGTGTGTGTGTGCATGCACGCGCGCGCATATGTCTGTGCGCGTGTCAGTGTGTGGTGCGCGCGCGCGCGCCTGTGCCTACCTTGCAAAGAAAGGTTTTTCTCTCCAGGTTCTTGTAGTCCATCTGAGCCATCATGGTGCGAGCCCAGTCACTGTGGAGGAAAGCCAGTGTGATAGTGACCACATCCCTCCCCCCCTGCCCCACTCCCCCCCCTCTCCCCCCATTCCTCCAGACACAGACATTGTGGAGGAAAGCCAGTGTGATAGTGACCACATCCCCCCCCCCCCTCTGCCCCACTCTCCCCCCCTCCCCCCGCCCACTTCCCTCCAGACACACAGACACTGTGGAGGAAAGCCAGTGTGATAGTGACCACATCCCCTCCCCCCCTGCCCCACTCTCCCCTCCCTCCCCCCATTCCTCCAGACACACAGACACTGTGGAGGAAAGCCAGTGTGATAGTGACCACATCCCCTCCCCCCCCCCCTGCCCCACTCCCCCCTCCCTCCCCCCATTCCTCCAGACACACAGTCACTGTGGAGGAAAGCCAGTGTGATAGTGACCACATCCCCTCCCCCCCTGCCCCACTCCCCCCTCCCTCCCCCCATTCCTCCAGACACACAGTCACTGTGGAGGAAAGCCAGTGTGATAGTGACCACATCCCCTCCCCTCCTGCCCCACTCCCCTCCCCCCCCCCCCATTCCTCCGGACACAGTCACTGTTGGGGAAAGCCAGTGTGATAGTGACCACGTCCCCTCCCCTCCTGCCCCCCCCCCCCCCCCATTCCTCCGGGCACACAGTCGCACGCACGCACGCACGTAGGTACACAAACACACACACATACACACACACGTGCACATACACACACGCATGCATGCACACACGCACGCACACACGCAAGCACACACACACACACACACAACACACACACACACACACACACACACCCCACACACACTCCAACAAAATCACAACCCAGACCACTGCTTTACAAAAAAACCAACTTCATACCAGACAAAACAACAACAACACTGAATTAGCACAAAACAACACTCAATACAACCCATCACTGAACAGAGCACACACTCGATGCTCCCCGAAGCTGGAGTATGGCTGCCTTAATGGCGGGATAGAAAAACGGTCATGCACACAAAACTCTACTCCCCTTGTTGAGTAAATGGGATTAATCCTTGCCTGTCTATACAGGGAGTGTCCGCAGGAGTATCAGCCTGCGTACGCAGAAAAAGAAAAGAAAAAACAAAACAAAACAAAAAACCACTCAATGCGAAATAAAACAGCACTGAATACAACTGAACACATTGCTCAATACTACACTCAATAGAACACCATCACTGAACGCAGCACAAAAAGTACTCAAAACAACACAGAGAAACTATAGACAACACAGAACTATGCAAATGCAAAACAACGCAAACTGCAATGCAGAACAACACTAACAGCAACACAAAATAATTATAAATGCGGAACAAAACAACACTAAATACATTTGAAAAAAGAGAAACTAAAATGCAAAGCAAAACATAGCTCATAACGATTCGAAACAACACCCAATGCAACAACACCAATACAACAATAAAAAAAAAAAGACGCTAACACAATACAAAAACAACACTAACAAACTACAAAACAACACAGAATACAAGACAAATCCTTCGAATGAGACTATAAACCGAAGTTCCGTGTGTGAACGCACGCATAACATCTTGCACACACGTGAAATCCCATCACCAGCTTTCGGAAGAGAAGGCCAGTTTGGCCGTTGGTATGGATGACACGTTACACACAGCATGCACCCTGCGTGAGAAATGGAAAGAATGAAGGAAGTAAGGAAACTGAGTGAACGATATTGAACGATGTTGACTGGGTGACACGGGAAACGACTAAATGAAGTGCCAGCTGGCAGCTCTTCAGTCGGCACTACCCAGGTAGGCAGCCCGTTGTGTAAACGAGTTTAGATTGTAAAGCGCTTAGAGCTTGGTCTTTTGCCGAGGATAGGCGCTGTACAAGTATTCATACTACTACTACTACTACCACTACTACTACTACTACAAAATTACAGTTCAAAACGGACTAACACTAAACAGAACAAGGCACAACGCAAATAAACACAACATGCAAGATCCAAAGTAAAGCTTATTGAAGTGGATTTCTCATCATGTAAACCACATACACATTTCCTAAACAACACAGTTGAGGCGACTGTCAGCAGCAGAAAGACCCAATAAATTGCGACACAAACGAACACTGCATACAACAGCAGCACACAACTCTACACACACCACAACACTCCACAGCACACCGAACGCTCCACAGACATACTCTAGTCTGGAGACACGCTGGGAGAGGGCGGCCAGTATGGAGAACAGCCTGAAGTCCGTTCCCCTTTTCATCTGATGCCCTGCTAACGTCATCACCTGTGTCACGCACAGACGCATACACACACGCGCGCGCACACCACGAACCACACACACACACACACACACACACACACACACGCATGCACGCACTCACACACACACACACACACACACACACACACACACACACACACACACACACAGAGTGTCCCTGTCAGTTTAAAGGTCAATCAGGTTAAGTGTTGGTGCAGACAGGATGGTATGATGGAATTTAGATGAGTTATCCGTAAAATATGTACACTCGTACAGCCCATTCCCGCCCCTAACCTCTCTCTCCCGTGTGTGTCTGTGTGTGTGTGTGTGTGTGTGTGTGTGTGTGTGTGTGTGTGTGTGTGTGTGTGTGTACATACATGCGTGCGTGAGAGAGAGAGCAAGAGAGAGAGAGAGAGAGAGAGAGAGAGAGAGAGAGAGAGAGAGAGAGAGAGAGAGAGAGAGAGAGAGAGAGAGAGAGAAAGAGAGAGAGAGCATATGTGCGCGCGTGCGTGTGTGTGTGTGTGTACGTGCGCGCGTGAATGCGTGCGTGTATGTGTGTGTGTGTGTGTGTGTGTGTGTGTGTGTGTGTACGCGCGCACACGTACGCGTGTATGTGATCGTATATGCGATTTTGTAAGGTTGGATGGATGAGGGGGGAGCTGTACTTGCCCGAAAGAGGTAGGTCCTCTCCGAGGTGCTGAGTCCCGGGTTGATGGCGCGAAGACCGTATACAGCCTCCTCCTCCGTCAGATACCCCTTGCCTTCCTCGTCCATCTGACGTCCGACGTCATCATCATCATCGTCATTGTCATCATCATCGTCATCATCATCATCATCGTCATCATAATCGTCATCATCATCATCGTCATCACCATCATCATCATCGTCATCATCATCATGAACGCATCTGTGTGTGTGTGTGTGTGTGTGTGTGTGTGTGTGTGTGTGTGTGTGTGTGTGCGCGCATACCTAGATATCTGTAACCAATAAGTAGTGGGTCAGGAAGAAGAGCGGGCAAACCATTCCTTCGTCACTATTAAAACAACTTGTCAAAATTGCAAAGACCTTTCATTTGTGGAGAAAAAAAGTAACAGGACAGGAGTGGCATGATGGGGATGAAGAAGAGGATGTTGAAACAAGTAGAACAAAATGAGCAAAGAATAACCAGTAGAACAGGAAATCTCTCAGCGTGGGTTTGAAGATGCGAAAGGAATGCAAGGGAGATAAAACCATGGTTTCGATTACGTCTACATGTACATCAAAGGCAACGACGACGAAAAAAAAAAAAAAAAAAAAAAAAAAAAAAGAAGGTGAAAACGAAACTCACTTGTTCAAAGGCGTAACGATACTGTTCTGTTGTGGATGTATTTAAAATGCAGTACTTGGACAGAAATCCATCTGAAAATCGAGACATACAGGTTTAAGTCCCCAAGGTATAATTCCACCCCCCAGTGGTAATGCCTGCCTCAGTACACAATCAGCTTTTTTTTTTTTATTGATGAACACAGAGGCACTAGTCTTTCTTTCAACTACACAAGGTATACTGGCTTTAACATTTACTTTCCACGAATACTCCATAGCATGAACATCCAACAGCTTTCCTTAAATTATACATATTTCATACAATTGTAAATAAGAGAAAATGAATAAATCAAATGTTAAATGTTATGATAACTATCTTTTAATGTCTTTCCTTATCCCTCCTCGTGTTCTCCCGATATGGTCCGAAACTGTTTTTGTTATTTGAATCAAACTGCAGAGTACTGAAATTACCAAAAGAAAAGAGTAGTACAACTAACAACGCACCCGTATGATGCTGCTGCATTTGTTGGGGCATTGAAGAGGGAGAAGAAGAGAGAGAGAGAGAGAGAGAAGAGAGAGAGAGAGAGAGAGAGAGAGAGAGAGAGAGAATTCTTTATCTACGAGGATAATAGATAACCATTAATGCGCTTTTTTTTACATCCAGTCCTCGCCCTGGGTAGGGACTACAATATGTAGTAATATGAAATAATGTATGAAAACAAAAATAAGCAAATTATGCAATCATTATAGAATATCAAATGAAATGAAAAGAGAGAAGAAAGAAAAACAACATTTTTCTTTTAAATAAATGTCGACTTATCTTTCCTTGAAGTACCCTAGAGACGATGAAAATGGCAATTACCCTGTTTAATCACAATTACCCTGTTTAATCACAATTGCCCTGTTTAACCACAATTACCATGTTCAATCACAAATACCCAGTTTAATCAAAGCAAATGAAACCACGCCTCGCATGACAGTTCCAGTCTTTTTGTTACCAGGCATTTCTTTCCATTTCAAACAGGAATCAACGGTGTTTCAAACTATCGACGAAGCACTGCATATCGGTCCATTCTGAGTAGAGTAACCACTATCTGACCGTACACATACTGAAACTAGAATGCATTGAATACCGTGGCGAGTCTTCAAAAGAACAACCAAGAAACGTTTGGATGTCACCGAAATCTTAAACGAGTCAGAAAAGCACCAATAGTAAATGATAAAAAAAGAAAACGAAACTCTTGCTCCCATGGTGAGAGAGAGAGAGAGAGAGAGAGAGAGTTCTTTATTTACGAGGATAACAGATAACCATTAATGTGATTTTTTACATCCAGTCCTCGCCCTGGGTGGGGACTACAATATGTAGTAATATGACATGGCCATAGTTCCAAACGAATGCTGCTTACGGCACCAACTCGCCTAGCACAAATGCAGACTCAAGGTACAGAGAGCGAATCAAGGAAACACCCTGCATACCTTGTGTGTGTGTTTGTTGCAGAGGATTGTATGAAGCAGTCAGAAGTGAAGTGATATGATAGCAGTGCTGAGCAAAGATCTTACGAGAGAGAGAGAGCGAGAGAGAGAGAGAGAGAGAGAGAATTAACAAGTTCTAAGACGCTAGCGGGACAAGCGTAACCACTGCTGTTTATATTTGGTTCTCCGAGCGAAAATCAATCAATCAATCTATCCATCTGTCTGTCTATCTATCTGTCTGTCTGTCTGTCAGTCAGTCTGTCTATCTATCTATCTATGCATCTTTTTTTTACCTTCACTTATCTTATCTTGCATCACATTAGCCTCCCTCTCTCTCTCCCTCTCTCTCTCTCTCTTTAAATAAATAGTAAACAGGCAAGAAAAAATGTGAGCAAAATGCCAAAGTATGCGTCCAGCTCTCGAACCTGCCCCAATCTCCTCTCCTAACTCTAGCTCTTTCCGTCCCTCCCTCCTCCCCTCCCCCCCCCCCCCCCCCCCCCCTGCACACGCGCACGCACACACACACGAGAGGTAAATTGAGAGAGAGAGAGAGAGAAGAGAGAGAGAGAGAGAGAGAGGAGAGAAGAGTCAATGTCAAACCTGTTATTTTGAGATATTACATTGCTTCCAGCGAACAGAACAGAAAGAGTTACAAGGGAGACGAAAGACCACCAAAACAGTTACAAGACCTGGAGACGAGAGAAAAAAAAAAAGAAAAAAAAAAAGATACCACCCCAAATTACACCAGTTCAAATGAACAGAAATCGACAGCTACAGTTTCGCTCTTTCAGTCTTACCTCGTTCTGAACAAGAAACCACGTCACGAGGCCACACTGAAGAAATAGTTACCCGTGTTACCATGGGATAAAGACGGAGGGAGAGAAGTTAGGGGGTGCGGGGATGGAGGCAGGGGTGAGGGGGTGGGGACAGAGAGGGATGGGAGTGGTAGTCATACGTCAACTCAGATCTCAAGATGCTAGGGACGGTTGCGAGTTAACCTGGAGCGACGAAATGATCGATGGTACTGAAAAAGGGAAGAGAAAGGAAGCGACAAAGGAGTTAGAGAGAGAGAGAGAGAGAGAGAGAGAGAGAGAGAGAGAGAGAGAGAGAGAGAGAGAGAGAGAGAGAGAGAGAGTGAGTAGGTTGGTTAAGTTTATGGATCAGAAAGAAGGTACCAGCATAGAAAATATCCATTCAGTCTGGAATGACGTCGGCTTTCGGAAACCCAGCAAACGTTCGCTTCGGCTGTCACAGTAACTTTGTACGGCATTTCATGTACAAATTAATCGCATGAAAAACAACCATGTTTTCTTTCCAAAGTCAAAACCGCAAAAGTACATGAAATGTCCAGCATCGTATGTCTGTCAGGGAAGTGACGTATTTCAGACACAACCCCTTTTGCCATGTTTTCCAAAGCCGACATGCTGAACCAGAAAAAAACGACATACCCAGAACTGGTGACGGCGCCTCTTCTCGAACTACAAACATCGACACACAGAACACACGACAGTGCAGCATGTGTAATGTTGGTCGTCGTGTTAATTAGGAACATAAGCTCAATATGTCCTGTGCAGTCACTATTTGCACTATTACAGCCAAACATCAG
>CM065727.1:66352489-66362489 GCA_033310375.1 Conus canariensis
AGAGAGAGAGGGGAGAACAGAAGACAAGACAAGGGAAAAAAAGAAGAAAAGCGAATAGAAGAGGAGAGAAAGGTAAACTCACAAAACGAAAACGAGGCTGTGACACAACCACCATTTAGTGTAGACATATTAAAAGGTTGCGGATGTGCTGAGTGTATGTTTTAAAAGACTGAATAACGGATCAGCCAAAAAAAAAAAAGTAAACAAATGTAGCTTGGGTCAAAAACAACAACAGCCGGGGTGTGCATACAGAACGAACAAACCAAGAAATAAAGTGCGTAGAATTAAGAGTAAAATCCTAACGCGTGAAAAAAAAAAGGTTTTTCACATCGTGTGTGAAGAACAGATCTGGTGCGTCAAAAAGGTTTCTATTTTCCACATCGTGAGTAAAGAGAGGTCCGGTGCATCAAAACAACCCACAGACAATCGGGGATGCGGGTGAGAAGAAGAAGAAGGGCGGGAGAGATGCTCGGTGCAAGAAAATCAGGCAAACTGAAGTAAACAGAAGAAACTACAGACAGGGGGGAATAAATCGGTGCAGGAAAAACCAAAGGGGTGTTCACTCTCAAATCCCCGGGAACGGTAACCTTTCTGGACAGAGGGGGCACTGATCGTTGTCAGACGCGACAAAACATCGTCCATCAAGTCAGCTTTGTCCGCCTCAACTACTTCCGGTACCGGAGAGCGAGCTGAGGGAGGGAGGGAGACGAGGGGAGGGGTGAAGTCCTCCGGCACGCTGTTGTGGCAAAGAGCTGGAGGCTGAGCTGGAGGGGAGGTAACCGCTGCAGGTTTCAACACAAACGAAACAGACGGTGTGTCGACGCGCGTTGGTAACACATAAATACGTCAACAGGAGAAGATAACAGCTAGTTGTATGAACAAGTGAAGGTAACTGCTAAAACATTTGTGGGCACGTAAAGATGATAGCCAAAAGTGAAGATCACAGCTAAATTATCAATATGTGAAGGTCACAGATAAGTTATCAATATGTGAAGGTCACAGCTTAATTATCAATATGTGAAGGTCACAGCTATATTATCAATATGTAATGATCACAGCTAAATTATTAATATGTGAAGATCACAGCTAAATTATCAATAAGTGAAGGTTGTAAGTAAATTAGTAAATTATCAATATGTGAATGTCACAGCTAAATTATCAATATGTGAAGGTTGTATGTAAAGTATCAATATGTAAAGGTCACAGCTAAATCATCAATATGTCAAGGTTACAGCTAATCATCAATATGTGAAGGTTGTAAGCAAATCATCATCATGTGAATATCACAGCTAAATCCTCAATATATGAAGGTTACAGCTAAAGGTTACAGCTAATCAAATTATCAATATATTAATGTTACAGCTAAATTGTCAACATGTGAAGGTTACAGCTAAATTATCAACATATCAAGGGTACAACTAAATTATCACCATGTTAAACTTACGAATAAACTAGCAAAACGTGACTGCAACAGTTAAATTTGAATTAGTGACACGTGACGGTAAAACTAAACAATACACATATAAACGTAACTGTTGAATCATTTACACGTGAAGATAACATCTACATGAAGCAAGCGAAAGCAACCGCTGATTATTAACATGTGAAGGAATCAGCAACATCTACCAGCACGTGAATATAACAGCTAAATGTATTTTCAAGAGAAGGCAATATCTAAATGTAAGAGCCAAATGCACTGCACGTAAAGATAATAGCTAACTATATCTACAAGTGAAGGTTAATTTAAATGTATTTGTAAGTGAACGTAATAGCTAAAATGTATCTGCACGTGAAGGTAATAGCTATATGAATCTGCACGTGAAGGCAATAGCTATATGAATCTGCACATGAAGGCAATAGCTATATGAATCTGCACATGAAGGCAATAGCTATATGAATCTACACGTGAAGGCAATAGCTATATGAATCTGCACGTGAAGGCAATAGCTATATGAATCTGCACGTGAAGGTAATAGCTATATGAATCTGCACGTGAAGGTAATAGCTAAAATGTATCTGCATGTGAAAGTAATAGCCAAATGTATCTGCACGTGCAGGTAACAGCCAAAATGTATCTGCACGTGAAGGTAATAGTAAAATGTATCTGCACATGGAGGTAAAATAGCTATAATTTATGTGTCTGCCCGTGAAGGTAATAACTAAAATGTATCTGCACGTGCTGGTAATACCTAAAATATATCTGCACGTGGAAGTAATAGGTAAAATGTATCTGCCCGTGAAGGTAATAGCTAAAATGTATCTGCCCGTGAAGGTAATAGCTAAAATGTACCTGCCCGTGAAGATAATAGCTAAAATGTATCTGCTCGTGAAGGTAATACCTAAAATGTATCTGCACGTGAAGGTAATAGCAATGATCTCATGAAGTAATAGCTAAAATGTCTGCTCGCGAAGGTAATAGCTAAAATGTATCTGCACGTGCAGGTAATAGCTAAAATGTATCTGCACGTGAAGGTAATAGCTAAAATGTATCTGCACGTGAAGGTAATAGCTAAAATGTATCTGCTCGTGAAGGTAATAGCTAAAATGTATCTGCACGTGAAGGCAACAGCTAAAATGTATCTGCACGTGCAGGTAATAGCTAAAATGTATCTGCACGTAGAGGTAATAACTATATCTATCTGCACATGAAAGTAATACCTAAAATGTACACGTGGAGGTAATAGCTATCTGTATCTGCACGTGAAGTATCTGTACGTGAAGGTAATAGCAAAATGTTTCTGCAAGTGAAGGTAAAAACCAACTGTATCAGTGTAACTAAATGTATTTGCAAGTGAAGGTAATAGCTAAATGTATAAGTATGTTAAAGTAAAGGCTAAAACTATTAATATGTTGAAGGTAACAATTGAATATAAATATATGAAGGTAACAGCTAACTATATAAACACATGGATGCAACAACTAAATCATCAACTCGTGAAGGTAACATTTAAAATAACCTACACGTGAAAATTGCAGCCAATTCTTCAAAACATGAAAAGGAAAGGCGAACACATAAACCCGAATTATTACCATACAAAGGTAACCGCTAAATCATCAACACTTGATGATAACATACACTATCAATACGTGAATGTAAAGCATAATTTCAACATATCAAGGTTGTTTATCAATATTTGACTAAAGACCATCTAACTCTATCAACATGTGAATGTAAGGGTAAACTATCATCACATCAAAGGAATGCATCAATATTTGACCACAGAAAACTGTCCACCGGCGAGATACAATTTCTGCACACCAACATCCTCCATGCAAACTGATGACCCAGTCCCATTTTCCAAAAGCCGCTTTCGTCATTTGCTCAGAAAGGGTTTTATTCCTTTATCCCTTCTTCACCTTCGTACCGAAAAGCCTGAAATAAACCCTCTTCTATGTGCTGACATGACAGCAGAAACCCCAGACAATTGGATCAAGATTCACCTAGCTGTGTTTGAGTTATTTAGCAGACTGATAGCAAACAGACAGAGTATGATAGACGTATAATTTGGATTAAAAAAAAAAAAAAAAGAACCAGAAGAAACTGCCTTATATAGCAGATATTTAATGCTTTGTTCTGGCGCAACTCAACCACTCCCATTACCTTGCTCACCATTCCTACCCCCCCCCCCCCCCACCACCGCCCCCATCCCCTCCCACTCCCCAAAAAGTGGCCCTATATACATACTGGGCTCTGCATCTGTATCAGCGGTGTCTAGAGGCAGAGGGGAGACGGCATCAGGGACCGGCCTTGGCGACGGCGACGTGTCCACGGGGACGGAATCGGTGACGTCTTCTGACGTTACGAGGTGGTCTGGATGACGTCAGAGGTACCACAAAGAGTCAGCCAGAAGAGGGTAGGATGCGCGCTTCAAGTGACGTGTCTCATCGCGTGTTTATAAACTGGTTTAGTATTGTGTTGTGAGATGGCTAGTTTTGCATACACTGTATGTGTCATTAAAGCACTGATTTGCGCATTGATATTTCTGCGCGTCGCCTAGCTGGGCTGGTGCGAAAAAAAAGAATCTTGTTATGTCCAAAAGGTGAACGTTTCAACAAATTAATTATTGTATGCAATCGGAAGATAGGTTACAATACGTAAGTCAGAGAAGCCAGCATATCTCTCTGCCAAAACTACAGCTTTTAGGGCCTATTTCTTTGAATCTTAGATAAAGAAGAGAGAGAGAGAGAGAGAGAGAGAGAGAGAGAGAGAGAGAGAGAGAGAGAGAGAGAGAGAGAAAGAACCCCAGAAAGCAAAATAATCATTCAATATCTAATTCAGCTTTTTCCCGATTAGGCCTTACCCGAACGTTCCAAAGAAACAGGACAAATGTTGTCTTTCAGGGAGATGAGGGGAATACCTAGGAAGTTTACAATAAAAGAAAGAAACAGAACAAATGTCTTTCAGGGAGAAAGGGGGAAATACCCAGGAAGTTTACGATAAAAAGAAAGAAACAGCCTAATTCAGCTTTTCGTGATTATTGTAACCCGCCGATTTGTAAGCAGCGCCGATTTGTAAGCGCTTACAAATCGGCGCACATTGCATGACTTGTAAAACCGCCGATTTGTAAGCAGCGCCGATTTGTAGAGCGCCTAGCCCGCCGATTTGTAAGCGCTCTACAATTCGGCGCTGCTTACAAATCGGCGGTTTTACAAGTCATGCAATGTGCGCCGATTTGTAAGCGCTTACAAATCGGCGCTGCTTACAAATCGGCGGGTTACAATTATCTTTAACCGACCGATGGACGCATACAAGATTTTCGTTGTCATTTTGCGCTGGAGTTTAAAACAGAACGTTGTTTCCTTTTGTGTTCTGCTCTGCTTTTTTCTCTTTGTCCTTTATCTTTTTAGTGTTTTGTTTGTTTATTCACTTGTTCGTTTGTTTTTAGTAATCTTTACCAACAACTTAAACGAAAACTTCTGAGTTGTTCAACTCCCCACAAAAAATTGAACACCTCTTTAAACCAGAGGGGAGGGGAGGGGGTGGGGGAGGGAGAGGAGGAAGAATCAGATTGATTCCGTTTGATTTGTCGTCCCGAATTAAAGAAGAAAAAAAATTGTAAAAATTAATTGGAAACATTCAAATATAACAAAAATTTTTTCTAAAAAGCCACGTTGAAGAATGGACCAGTAGTGTCCACCCTGGACAATGTGTACAATGCTCACTGCCTGGTCGCTAGAATACAACTATGAAACTTCCATGTGACCCGGTAAAAAAAAAAGTTAAAAGAGTTTCCAGCACAAAGACAAGAGAATGGTTCACATTGGCAGAACGTATATATATATAAATAAGAATAAAAACGGATATACGCATGCATTGTTTGAACAAATTCAGTTTGTGGAAAGCACACAGAATAGTTGATGGATTTCTAAACCTAAACACAATCCGACATATTCTGCATTCAATAGTCACACGTCAGACCAGTTATTAGATATATACATTTGTGTAAAAGGGCAAAATACACCAATACACAAAAGAAACGCAAACACAGTTAAGCAAGGGACACTTGTCAATAACGCTCCGTAAATGACAGTCAGCCGGGTTTTTCTGATTACGTCAAGAGTTTGTTTTGTGCAAACACTGCTTTTCGATAAAGAAGTATCTCATGATTGGCCTCTGACCTGAGTTACACGTGCACTGCAAGTCCAGCTCATGACTGTTTGGAATGAAAAAAAAAATTCAAATACTGATTCCATGAAATTTGCTCAATTTGTCAATAGTATTTCGCAGATCTTTTCAAATCGCTAAAGTGCTTGATAATTACATGTGAATACCATTCTTGCGTTTCTTTTGCTGATCGGTATGTAAACAGGTAAAAACAGCGTCATTTTCTCATGTTAAATTCGTACAAGTAATTTAAAAGGAAATCCATACATATTACAAAAAATTTTTTAATTTGCTAATTGAACTGGTCAATTTGTGTTATCATAAGCATGATACAAAAGACCTGTAACTCTACGTTTAAACAGTTACATTACCTCAAACGGTATAACATGTCATTGTTATATTAACTCACATCCCATCATCCTGTTACACTTTACCTGCAGGCTCTTCCGTCTCCGCCCGTCCTCCGTCCGTCACCTCCTCTTCCGCTTCAACCGGAAGGAGCTCTCCCTCTTCTTCCTCCTGTCCCTGCGTCTCGTCATACAACGTGACCGCGTTATTGACAACAACAGCCTCTAAAGCCTGGTCCACGCTGACCGACGGCTGCTCCACGAGCGCCCTGGCCTCCTGCTCGTGCTGGTCCTCCAGGGCGTGGCCAAGCTCCACGCTCTGAGCGTCCAGGGTGGCCTCGCTCTCCCAGTCCGCCTGCGGCATGTCGCTGGCCTGAGACCGCTCCTCCACTGGAGGTTGGAGGCTGGCTTGCTGGCACGCGTCGAGGACCTCGAAGCGCACCGTCCTGGACTCTGGAAGGAGGTAGGGCTGTGGTGAGTCCCTGTCCGTGGTCGTCCGTCTCTGCGTCTGTCTGTCTATCTGTCAGTTAGCCTGTCCGTGTTTCGCAGCGTATCAAACCCACACATATCAGATAGATGCATGAATTGTGTTTGCTAGGATATATACGGTATTGCGCCGTAATGTGTTGTAAGGTACAGTATTGTTAAAGCTGGATATTCTGATTTTCATAGAACATGAACAATAGTGATTGAAATCCCCCCACCCCCCAGCAATGCATGAGAAATTTGAAGTCAAAACAAGCACTTCAACTGATTCTGATGATTTAGATTGACGAAGAATGGCAGTCAAAAGAAGAGGACATGAAAAGAAATGATCTCCTCCTGCTACTAACAGTCTGCCTTGGGTGGTTTTCTTGTCTGTTACGTTCCATCTGTGTGTCTCTTTTGTCTGTTAGTCTGTCCGTCAGTCCATTCCTCATTCCGCATTTAAACAAACCTACAGGCGCTAGATATAAACATGAGCTGTATTGTATTTGGTTGTTGCATTGTGTGGTAACGCCTTGCCTTGCTTGGCACAATATTTTCAGAACTATAAAGCCACCCCATCCCCCTTCTCACACTCCTAAATACTGATAAATATTGTAGCCCTCAGAGCAACGCATAACAACTGCTACGTAAACAAATGCTAATTTCAGATTCTGACGTTTAGCGACAAACGAGCACTTGTAGTCAGAAATACAGGATGTGATAACTGCCCGTCTCCAGCTACCATCAGACGGCTCAAACACACGCTCCGGCTACCATCCGACCGCCCAAACACACGCTCCAACTACCATCCGACCGCTCAAACACACGCTCCGGCTACCATCCGACCGCCCAAACACACGCTCCGGCTACCATCCGACCGCCCAAACACACGCTCCGGCTACCATCCGACCGCCCAAACACACGCTCCGGCTACAATCCGACCGCCCAAACACACGCTCCAACTACCGCCCAAACACACGCTCCAGCTACCATCCGACCGCCCAAACACACGCTCCAACTAACGCCCAAACACACGCTCCAGCTACCATCCGACCGCTCAAACACACGCTCCCCAACTACCGCCCAAACACACGCTCCAACTACCGCCCAAACACACGCTCCAACTACCATCCGACCGCCCAAACACACGCTCCAACTACCGCCCAAACACACGCTCCAACTACGCCCAAACACACGCTCCAGCTACCATCTGACCGCCCAAACACACGCTCCGGCTACCATCCGACCGCCCAAACACACGCTCCAGCTACCATCCGACCGCCCAAACACACGCTCCGGCTACCATCCAACCGCCCAAACACACGCTCCAACTACCGCCCAAACACACGCTCCAGCTACCATCCGACCGCCCAAACACACGCTCCAACTAACGCCCAAACACACGCTCCAGCTACCATCCGACCGCTCAAACACACGCTCCCCAACTACCGCCCAAACACACGCTCCAACTACCGCCCAAACACACGCTCCAACTACCATCCGACCGCCCAAACACACGCTGCCCAAACACACGCTCCAACTACGCCCAAACACACGCTCCAGCTACCATCCGACCGCCCAAACACACGCTGCAGCTACCATCCAACCGCCCAAACACACGCTCCAGCTACCATCCGACCGCCCAAACACACGCTCCAACTACCATCCAACCGCCCAAACACACGCTCCAACTACCGCCCAAACACACGCTCCAGCTACCATCCGACCGCCCAAACACACGCTGCAGCTACTGTCAGACCGCCCAAACACACGCTCCAGCTACCATCCGACCGCCCAAACACACGCTCCAGCCGACGACTGCCAAGATGGACTCACTGCGTGATGACGAGTCCTGGCTGGTGTTGGAGGACTGAGGATACGATAAGGACGGTTTGCGGGTTAGGGACCGGCTGCTGTCCTCAGGCCCCTGCCCCAGCGGTCCCTGCATGCCCTGTGGAGCAACGGAGAAACAGAGCGGGGCATTAAGGACAGTGTGTCGGGGTGGGGAGGGGAGGAGGTGGTAGGGGGCGAAGGGTGTGTGTACAACATTGTGTGAGTTTTTCCTGCTGTTTAACGCTTAAATGTTGCATCTAATGCTTAAACACAGCAGACTGTCACCAACACAAACATGTTTTCGCACACAGTAAGATAGTTATAACTATGGATAATAGTTACACAGCACAATTTCTCAGGGAAAAAACGATCTAGGTTCGACATGCTGTTCCAAAGTTAAGAATATACAGCCTAGAATGGAAACAAGCGATAAACACGAACATTAACGATAACGAGCACAACTTCGTAACTCATCTACACACACACACACACACACACACACACACACACACACACACACACACACACACACACACAAAACACACACACACACACACACACACACACACACACACACACACACCGCACGCACGCACACACACAAGCACACGCGCACTCACATTAAAGTCAGCAACAGCATAGTTAAGACAGCTCGCGTCCATGCAGATTCAAACGCTTACAGCTTTAACATCGATAGCTGAAGACTACCCTGTTGGGAAACGAGTCCAAGTGGCAGACTTTCATATCAAATGTTTCTGAACAAGCTGCCTGCCAGTTTGCTTAAAGGTGAAATTTCTTGTCCACCCGGAAAGAGAAGAAGCTATGAAAGGATATTAAAAGTTATTCACCATAGGCCGACACGCCCACTGAAGGGATGTTTACATGCATGCAAATGACATACAACGAGAGAGCGAGAGAGCGAGAGAGAGAGAGAGAGAGAGAGAGAGAGAGAGAGAGAGAGAGAGAGAGACAGAGAGACAGACAGACAGACAGACAGAGAGACAGAGACAGAGAGACAGAGACAGACACACACACACACACACACACACACACACACACACACACAAAAAGAGAGAGAGAGAGAGAGAGAGAGAGAGAGAGAGAGAGAGAAGAGTACCTCAAATAGAAAAAAAGAACCATTAGTAATAAAACACAATACATCAAAGGAAAAAGTGATCATACTCACCCCTTCCTCCAGCATTCACCAGTGCTGACAGTGCTTTAGCAATACACACCAAAACTGTGTTAAAGAGCAATGAGCGCAACAGTGGGGAAAAAAAGAAGAAAAAACAGGTGGAGAAAGAATACTTAAGACGTAGGACACACCAATGGACCCCGGCGAGTGCGCTCAAAATGAAGACAGGTTCACTCTGGCTTAGGTTAAGTTAGCAAAGTGGTCTACAGTCAATTGAACGAAAAAAAACAAGGAATAGAAGTGGATAAAGATAAGAAAGGAAAAGAAGACGAAGAACAAACAAATAAAGACGTGATTCCATGCAAGTCTGTTATGGTAATATTCGCACAGGCGAGTTACGTGTAATTTAGAATTCGGTGGGTGATGATGTGATTATATAACAATTCCTATTACCTACAAGGTCATCTATTTATTTAAGGTACACACACACACACACACACACACACACACAACACACACACACACACACACACACACACACGCTTACTTTTTCTGATCACTTTCTTCTCTTCTTTTGACGAACACTGACAACATTCCGTGTCTTTCTCTTCC
>CM065727.1:66372489-66384989 GCA_033310375.1 Conus canariensis
GAGACTACAGCCTTCCAGCAGCTAGCACTCTTTCAGAATGTTCCCGCAGATTCGGTCTTCAAGGGATTCTTACGCACCTTCGTAAAGCTGGAGACTACAGCCTTCCAGCAGCTAGCACTCTTTCAGAATGTTCCCGCAGATTCGGTCTTCGAAGGGATTCTTACGCACCTTTGTAAAGCTGGAGACTACAGCCTTCTAGCAGCTAGCACTCTTTCAGAATGTTCCCGCAGATTCGGTCTTCGAGGGATTCTTACGCACCTTTGTAAAGCTGGAGACTACAGCCTTCCTAGCAGCTAGCACTCTTTCAGAATGTTCCCGCAGATTCGGTCTCAACTTACGCCGTAAGGGAGATTCACTTACAGCACACTTTTAAAGCGGTAGGATCTGCGCTTGACTGGCAGCCTTCCAGCAGCTAGCACTCTTTCAGAATGTTCCCGCAGATTCGGTCTTCGAGGGATTCTTACGCACCTTTACGAGCTTGCAGGGTTTCCGCCAGCCTGGTACGCTTTAATCATTCATTCACATCTTACACTGGAGATGTTTTCCACGACAAACACGAAAGGTTCACATTCATTTGCAGCCTGCACTCATCACTTTCTTACCAGCACCCTTCAAAGGTTGAATAGTACTTTTCTGGATTCATCCACCTCGTACATTGCTCGGACTTACAGCTGAGTTTGTTGCACACTACACATCAAATCGGAAAGATTCAGGCTTCACTTTTCAGATCGTACACCATGTTCTTGCGCAACAAAGCTACACAGATTCATTCATGGCCAGCGATCTCAAAGGATAATCTACACTGCACACTACAGGCTCTCGATTACCGAACCCAAAATCTTCATTAACGGCCAACACTCTTGAAGGATCAAATTAAAACGTACACTGTAGCTTCCTGGGCACTGTAGGTTCCTGAGTAGGTTTGTGTACCAGCCTACACTGCTTCAGGATGAATTCGAATCACGTAGTAAAGGTTCTTACACACTTAACTTTTAATGCTCTGTTATAGTCAAGGATTTAAAATGTCACTAAATATACTGGTGCATTGTACACGATAGACCAGCATCAAACACGGGTCGTGTGAAGAACAACAAAGCAGAAATCATCTTCACTAAAAGACAAATAAATTGATACAGAATCGGGGTACAAAAAGGAAATAGAAATAAAAAATGTCAAAAAAAGCTTTTCTGCCTTCCTTCCTTTTTCCTTTTAACGAACGTCTGTTTTCCTTCTGTCTCCAAGACCCCAGAATGTTTCATGACGTATTTTACTTCACACTGACTGGGACACCTGGTCAAACCATGGGAATAATTTCAGGATACCCACACAGGTATGTATCCATCAAACGACGCTGACGGCACACCGACAAAAACCGCGTAACAACAGTACAAGAAAGTGGACGAGTTGCCTGTTCAGATACAAAGTCAAGCTGAATTGAAAGTGGAATATGGTCATGGCTTTATCTTCAGCACTTCACACCCTTTGAATAGACGTCGTTGTTAAACACTGGCATGGCAGACGATATCACATGTTGTAAAGAGACGACAACTAATTCGTTGAAACAAACAGGAGAAGAATGATATGTATTATCTGTATCAGTCCGTGGGTGGGGAGTGAAAACCATTCCACGTGTCAGGTTCCGCTGACAAATCAGCAGGGGTGTGTGGAGGGGCTCAGAATGCACACAGACACAGTTCGGTTGACCCCGCACTTTCACACGTTGGTCTCGCACAGCGTCACATGGCAAACACGTCACGGTTGTCCCGAAACAGGATTCGAACAGCTTCACGACACGCGGCGAATCTTCACAGCAGGTGATTTATCTCCACAGATCGTTTTGGAGAGGGGGTCCATGACTAAAAAACACTCCTGACTTTTTTTTTCTTTTTGCTTTTTTTTCATGAATAAATCGGTTTGTTTTGTATTGATAAGATTTCACGAACACAGACACTGAAATAACGATAAAAAAAAAAAGAATGCTAACCCACCCACACCCACTCCATGCTGTTCACAACCGTTGGTTCCCGGGGGGAAGACGTCGCCACTCGCATGCAATCAGCTCAACGCTGATAAAACCATCCCTTTCCATGGTACTGCCACTCGGCAACGATGAATCCAAGTAATCACACCTTGCACACAACCAACTTTCAGTAAGCCGTTCCTCCACGATGAAGAAACAAACATCCTTCTTCGTGGAAACCATGACTACTCCCTGGGAGGCCTCCAGGTGCGAAACACACAGACAGACAAAAACCCTGAGGTGAAAAAAAAAGCAAAAAACAACTCCCAACAACGAAACATATCCTCCTTGGCAATACGATCTACCTCTCTCACGGCTTAGAGTGATGCACAGGAGACGGGAGGGTCCCAAGTGACGACTGAGAGTCCACTTGTCCTGCAGTCGGTCTCCCACCTAGCCCTGAGTGGGGCACGGACACGTTTGCAGCGGGAAGGGTGGGGGTGGGGGAGGGGTCGACATCATTCGGAACACCCGATCCAGGGCCTTGTGGTGCGTAGTGCAAGCGTGCGTTTGATCCGAAGGGTTAAAGGGGCAGCAACCTTGTTCTATTGGTCTGTTTCTATCTTTCTTTCTCTGTCTGTGTTGGTCTGTCTGTCTGCCTCTCTGTTCGTTTCTGTCTGTCCGTCTCTCTGTCTGTCTGTCTCTGTGTCTCTCTTGTCTGTCTGCCTGTCTGTTCGTTTCTGTCTGTCCGTCTCTCTGTCTGTTTGTCTCTGTGTCTCTCTGTCTGTCTATCTATCTTCCTGTGTATATCCAACAACCGATCGATCCGTTCATCTATCTCACTATCCATAGAAAGAGATAGATAGACAGATAGACAAACAGATAGATAGGAAGATAGCTAGATAAATAGACAGTGATAGATAGATAGTCAGATGGATGGATAGATAGATAGATAGATAGAGACACGGACACGAGTAATTTGGAACACATTAGTACAGAGACACAAACAGAGAGAGAGAGAGAGAGAGAGAGAGAGAGAGAGAGAGAGAGAGAGAGAGAGAGAGAGAGAGAGAGAGATGCGCCTAGTAAAAGTCAAGTCAGATATCCATGCTGAAAATCGGTTGGACGTTCGCGTGTCTTGTATGCGGTAGGCAATCACGAGCAACTGGGAACGACTTCGGTGTTCGAAACAATCGGTATTTGCTTACACACACACACACACACACACACACACACACACACACACACACACACACACACACACACACCACGCACCAAGAGAGAGAGAGAGAGAGAGAGAGAGAGAGAGAGAGAGAGAGAGAGAGAAAGAGAGAGAGGCAAGTATGTGGATAGAAACAGAGATAGACAGACACACAAATAGACACGCACACACCTGCACGCACGTGCGTGCACTCACACACACACACACACACACGCACGCACACGTACACACACACACACACACACACACACACACACACACACACACACACACACACACACACGCCCGCGCGCGCGCGCGCGTGCACAAACACATGCACGAACAGACACAGACACCCACGTACGCAGGCATACCCAGAGGAAGAGACAGCGAGAATGGGGAACACGCACACAAGTAGACCGGAAGACACGCAGTTTCAGGCACCCCCCCCCCCCCCCACACACACACACACACACATACACACACACACCAGTCGCTGAGGTTCAGAAGACACACAGATGAAGCTTTTCAATCGCCCATCCATCAGATTACGGAGACACTCCAATTCGAATCATCCCATGAACTTCCCAGCACTAGCGTTCCCGCATGTCATGCGCTGCTTCGCATACAAGCTTCATTCTAAGTAAGTACGATGGGGGGGGGGGGGGGGGGGGGGGGGGGGGGGGGGGGGGGGAGGAGGGGGGATCTCACGGCATGGTTTGGGTTTTAAACGCAAATGCACAGATTAATGACGCTGGGAACTTGACACTCTTTTCGTTAAAAGAAAAGAAAGAAAACTTGCATGTTTAAACCATGTAAAATAAATGAATGAATAAACAAATGAATAAATAAACAAACAAATGAATAATGAATGAATGAATAAAGAAGTAAATAAATAAATAAGGAAAGAAGAAGAGAAGAAGAAGAAGAAGAAAGAAGAGAGAGAGAGAGAGAGAGAGAGAGAGAGAGAGAGAGAGAGAGAGAGAGAGAGAGAGAGAGAGAGATGAAGAAAGAGAGAGAGAAGAGAGAACTTACATCTTTTAACCATTCTCTACATCACTGAAAATTATTTACGAACTTACATCTTTTAATACAATTCTCTACATCACTGAAAATTGTTTACGAACTTACATCTTTTAACCATTCTCTACATCACTGAAAATTATTTACGAACTTACATCTTTTAACCATTCTCTACATCACTGAAAATTATTTACGAGCTTCCCTCTTTTTTGTTTGTTTGTTTGTTTTTGTTTTAACGTTCGCTCGCGAGAGGCTTTGGTTTTCCTCAGCATTTCGCCATTACTACACTCGATGACCTAAACAGGTAACCACATCTTGACAGCGCCTCTGACGACAATTCTATGAATTTGGATGACTATCCATACTATGGTTTTCAAATTACGTCGCTGACAGAAACAGTCACACATATTATGGTACCAAAGACAAAACCCTGCTGAACGGTGCTTCGCCTGTGCGCAGGATAACAACAAAATACCTCGAATCTGGGGCCATCTCCAGACGGGGAGGACTGAAGGGGGGGGGAGATTGTGGGAGGTGTTTAATATGCGTTAAATATCCGAATGATACAAAGCTCCACTGGCAGAACCGTGACAGAAGTAAAGAAAAGGTTTTCATCAGCCATTGTGGTGCAGCGGTCAGCGTCAGGGACTGTGGGCTGGGAGGTCAAGAGTTCGAGTCCCACCAGAAGGATTGTGGGATTTCTTTTTATCCTAAACTCCTTCCCAAAACTGAGCATGCCTTGGGCTCAAATGGGGAAACACATAGGCGAACTTAATTTATCCTTTCAATGGATGCTTCTTTGAGAATTTTGCTCACAATTTCTGACCGAAACTGCTGGTATCTGCAGGCCTCTCAGGTCTGAATGACATACTTTACTCAGAGAGAAAGCGCAGTGTACAGCCCCGATATCGCGATATGTAGTCTGGAACCAGAGTGGAATTCTGTAGCACCAGCCTTTTTTTTTTTAAACCATATTCTTACTGATCATTATGAATAAGTCTCAAATTTTGTGGTCCTTCATGCCCTGCTCTTACGATCAGCATGCCCGTAGCGAGATTGTGTCCTTGTCTTCTGTGTCGGCAGAATCATAGATTGTGTCCTTGTCTTCTGTGTCGGCAGAATCATAGATTGTGTCCTTGTCTTCTGTGTCGGCAGAATCATAGATTGTGTCCTTGTCTTCTGTGTCGGCAGAATCATAGATTGTGTCCTTGTTTTCTGTGTCGCAGAATCATAGATTGTGTCCTTGGCTTCTCTGTCGGCAGAATCATAGATTGTGTCCTTGGCTTCTGTGTCGGCAGAATCATAGATTGTGTCCTTGGCTTCTCTGTCGGCAGAATCATAGATTGTGTCCTTGGCTTCTCTGTCGGCAGAATCGTAGACTGTGTTCTTGGCTTCTGTGTCGGCAGAATCATAGATTGTGTCCTTGGCTTCTCTGTCGGCAGAATCATAGATTGTGTCCTTGGCTTCTGTGTCGGCAGAATCATAGATTGTGTTCTTGGCTTCTGTGTCAGCAGAATCATAGATTGTGTCCTTGGCTTCTCTGTCGGCAGAATCGTAGATTGTGTTCTTGGCTTCTGTGTCGACGGAATCATAGATTGTGTTCTTGGCTTCTGTGTCGGCAGAATCATAGATTGTGTCTTTGGCTTCTGTGTAGGCAGAATCATAGGAACCGTCTTTGAATGGACAAAATGACACTCAATCTGGCCGGTAATAACAATAAGAATTACAATTATACGGATGATGATAAGGCTACTGTTACCACTACCACTACTACTACTAATATTGCTGCTGCTGCTGCTCCTACTTCTACTACAAAGAAGAAGAACAACAATTATGTCAACGATACCATTTCTACTACTACTACTACTACTACTACTACTACTACTACTACCACTGCTACTACTACCACCAACAATCATCATCATCATTATCATCAACGTCATCATTATTATCATTGTTGTCATCGTCATCATCATTTTGTCCGAAAAGGCGCTCCATTTATACAGATAAACATCATCTGCAGTGCACAAATAAATAAGTCATCACTCATGATTTGTTTATCTTACGGGAGTATCTCCTTGATTGTTCTGTGTGCTCTGTGTCGTCACTTCTGCTGGGCGATTTGGTGTCATTGGAAGCATTCGTTTGGAGTTATGGAGCGTGAAATTAATCATTTCATCATGGGAGCAAGACTTACCCTACTCGTTTGTTATTTAAGTCATAACTCAGCTTTTACATTTCTAACGGTGCAGCTTGTGTAGCGTCCGAGCGCAGTGTTCACGTCCTTATGCCTGTGACGGCGGTCCAGAACCCTCGATGCGCATCGTCCATTCACACCTGCAAATTCCTGACACTGATCCCAGGCTCTGCTGGGATTTATCAATGATGATACAATCGACGTGAACGGCAACAGTGGACAAGGCATCCTATGGTGCTGAAATCCCGAGAGGATTTGAACCCCAGAGCCCGCTAAAACGCAAATCACGTTCTCTGACAAAAGAACAGAAATCTGCGTTAACTCAACAATAATCTTTGTTCATCTCGTGTTCTCTGATAGAAGTCTCCTTGTTGATGTAGTAGCTGTTGTTGTTGCTCTGTGTGTGTGTGTGTGTGTGTGTGTGTGTGTGTGTGTGTGTGTGTGTGTGTGTGTGTGGTGTGTGTGTGGCGTGCGCGCGCGCGCGCGCGCGGCGTGTTGTGTGTGTGTGTGTGTGTGTTTGTTTTATTCGTTTCGTTCTGGTAGTAGTAGTGTGGTTGTGTGTGGTTGTGTGTGTGTGTGTGTGTGTGTGTGTGTGTGTGTGTGTGTGTGTGTGTGGTGTGTGTGTGTGTGTGTTATTGTTTCGTCACTCTGGCCATTACAATATTTCACTCTAAAAGGAAGACGATGGACGCGCCACCTTTCGGTAGCCGGAAGAAGAAATCGTGCTGGTCAACTCCGATTGTAAGAAATGAAAAAAAAAAAAAAAAAACATAATTTTAACCATAATGAATATGCATAACATTTTTATTGTTCACTAAAACATTTGAATTCAAAACAGACAGACTGCAGACACAATCTGACGCAACAAGAACGAAAAATGGATGACAAAATATCATTTACTCGTTCATTATGCTGAAGATACCTGACTCAACCTTTGTTCGCTTAAAACATTTCAGTTAAAGGACGTATGAATAGCAGTGCAAGACTAGAAGTGTTGATTAACGTGACCATACACTGAGCTCAATCTAGAAGGAGGGGGGGGGGGGAGGGGGGGGGGGTAAAGAGTCCCCGCAAGCAACCCCGTCTGACGAAATAACGAGGTGTGTCTCGTGCCGTTCACATCCCGGGCGATGGGTAACTGGCCCTTCATATCTCGCTGGCAACTGAGCACTTGAATCAACAGTGTCTACCCGGCCGTACCCGCTAACCCCCCCCCCCCTCCCCAAATCACACTAACTCCTCAAATCATCGTGCCAGTCAAACGACAGCCACCCGAGCACAAGGGGTGCTGGTATGAAAATCACCCCCCTTTAATGTGGGAGGACACCTCCGATATGAATTTAACGTTTATTGTGTATAAGGTATCTGCATGGAAAGAGGCTTGGGGAGACAAGTCCAGACGAAGCACTCAGGTTCTAGACATATCACTCAATACTGACTGCTATGTCTTCTTCATCGACATTGAGAAGCCTGGCAGTTTTATTCTAATATTCACCGAAAAATGTTCAGATGGTCATTCTTGCATCCTTTAATTCTATTTTTCATTGATTTATTTTGATAAATTAATCAATCAATTAATCTGTTTCATCATTTTTCTTTTTTTTTTTTTTTGGTGTGTGTGTGACATTCATTTATGAACTTGCTCGCTTTTGTCGTTTTTTTCCCCTTTTTTTTTTCTTTAGGAAAGAAAGGGGGGTAGGGGAGCAGGGGTTGTCGACTTTTTCTCATTGTATAACACTTTTGGGGGTGTCAGGATTTACACTGAAATGATATTTGAGTAATTCAACTTTTCTTTAAAAAAAAAATTGGATCATATACTAGCTGTTACGTACGCTTGGAAAGCAATTCCAGGAAGTCTTTCTTCTCCCACCTCACTCCCTCCTCAGTTCCACCACCTTCACCTCCACAGTCTGTCATCTGAGGCACCTCGGGTTTGGGAATAAAGTTAAGCTAGTAAAAGATCACAGTAAAATGCACTTAACAACAACAACAACAACAACAACAACAACAACAACAACGACAACAACAAATGGATAAATCCTAAAATTATGTCACGGAACTCTCCAGATACATACGGTAAGCAGCAACTACACCACAGTATCCTTCAAATACACCACAGTATCCTCATGATACACCACAGTATCCTCATGATACACACAGTGTCCTCATGATACACCAGTGTCCTCATGACACACCATAGTGTCCTCATGATACACTACAGTGTCCTCAGGATACACCACAGTGTCCTCATGATACACCACAGTGTTCCTCATGATACACCACAGTGTCCTCAGATACACCACAGTGTCCTCAGGATACACCATAGTGTCCTCATGATACACCACAGTGTCCTCAGGATACACCACAGTGTCCTCATGATACACTACAGTGTCCTCAAGATACACCACAGTGTCCTCATGATACACCACAGTGTCATGATACGCCAAGTGTCCTCATGATACACCACAGTCTCATGATACACCACAGTGTCCTCATGATACACCCACAGTGTCCTCATGATACGCCAAGTGTCCTCATGATACACCACAGTGTCCTCATGATACACTACAGTGTTCTCATGATACACCACAGTGTCCTCATGATACACCACAGTGTCCTCATTATACACCACAGTATCCTCATGATACACCACAGTGTCCTCATAATACACCACAGTGTCCTCATGATACACTACAGCGTCCTCATGATACACCACAGTATCCTCATGATACACTACAGTGTCCTCATGATACACCACAGCGTCCTCATGATACACCACAGTGTCCTCATGATACATCACAGTGTCCTCATGATACACCACAGCGTCCTCATGATACACTACAGTGTCCTCATGATACACACAGTGTCCATGATACACCTACAGTGTCCTCATGATACACCAAGTGTCCTCATGATACACCAGTGTCCTCATGATACACTACAGTGTCCTCATGATACACCACAGTGTCCTCATGATACACCCACAGTATCCTCATGATACACCACAGTGTCCTGATGATACACCACAGTGTCCTCATGATACACCACAGTGTCCTCATGATACACTACAGTGTCCTCATGATACACCACAGTGTCCTCATGAAACACTACAGTGTCCTCATGATACACCATAGTGTCCTCATGATACACCACAGTGTCATGATACACCACAGTGTCCTCATGATACACCATAGTGTCCTCATGATACACCATCAGTGTCCTCATGATACACCACAGTGTCATGATACACCACAGTGTCCTCATGATACACCACAGTGTCCTCATGATACACCAGTGTCCTCATGATACACCACAGTGTCCTCATGATACGCCATAGCGTCCTCATGATACGCCACAGCGTCCTCATGATACACCACAGCGTCCTCATGATACACCACAGTGTCCTCATGAATACACCACAGTGTCCTCATGATACACTACAGCGTCCTCATGATACACCACAGTGTCCTCATGATACACCACAGTGTCCTCATGATGCACCAGTGTCCTCATGATACACCACAGTGTCCTCATGATACACTACAGTGTCCTCATGATACATTACAGTGTCCTCATGATACACCACAGTGTCCTCATGATACACCAGTGTCCTCATGATACACCAGTGTCCTCATGATACACCACAGTGTCCTCATGATACACCACAGTGTCCTCATGATACACCAGTGTCCTCATGATACACTACAGTGTCCTCATGATACACCATAGTGTCCTCATGATACACTACAGTGTCCTCATGATACACCAGTGTCCTCAAGATACACCACAGTGTCCTCATGATACACCACAGTGTCCTCATGATACACCACAGTGTCATGATACGCCATAGTGTCCTCATGATACACCAGTGTCCTCATGATACACCAGTGTCCTCATGATACACCACAGTGTCCTCATGATACACCACAGTGTCCTCATGATACACCAGTGTCCTCATGATACACTACAGTGTCCTCATGATACACCATAGTGTCCTCATGATACACTACAGTGTCCTCATGATACACCAGTGTCCTCAAGATACACCACAGTGTCCTCATGATACACCACAGTGTCCTCATGATACACCACAGTGTCATGATACGCCATAGTGTCCTCATGATACACCACAGTGTCATGATACACCACAGTGTCCTCATGATACACCACAGTGTCCTCATGATATGCCATAGTGTCCTCATGATACACCACAGTGTCCTCATGATACACTACAGTGTTCTCATGATACACCACAGTGTCCTCATGATACACCACAGTGTCCTCATGATACACCACAGTATCCTCATGATACACCACAGTGTCCTCATAATACACCACAGTGTCCTCATGATACACTACAGCGTCCTCATGATACACCACAGTATCCTCATGATACACTACAGTGTCCTCATGATACACCACAGCGTCCTCATGATACACCACAGTGTCCTCATGATACACCACAGTGTCCTCATGATACACCACAGCGTCCTCATGATACACTACAGTGTCCTCATGATACACTACAGTGTCATGATACACTACAGTGTCCTCATGATACACCAGTGTCCTCATGATACACTACAGTGTCCTCATGATACACCACAGTGTCCTCATGATACACCACAGTGTCCTGATGATACACCACAGTGTCCTCATGATACACCACAGTGTCCTCATGATACACTACAGTGTCCTCATGATACACCACAGTGTCCTCATGATACACTACAGTGTCCTCATGATACACCATAGTGTCCTCATGATACACCACAGTGTCATGATACACCACAGTGTCCTCATGATACACCATAGTGTCCTCATGATACACCATAGTGTCCTCATGATACACCACAGTGTCATGATACACCACAGTGTCCTCATGATACACCACAGTGTCCTCATGATACACCAGTGTCCTCATGATACACCACAGTGTCCTCATGATACGCCATAGTGTCCTCATGATACGCCATAGCGTCCTCATGATACGCCACAGCGTCCTCATGATACACCACAGCGTCCTCATGATACACCACAGTGTCCTCATGATACACCACAGTGTCCTCATGATACACTACAGCGTCCTCATGATACACCACAGTGTCCTCATGATACACCACAGTGTCCTCATGATGCACCAGTGTCCTCATGATACACCACAGTGTCCTCATGATACACTACAGTGTCCTCATGATACATTACAGTGTCCTCATGATACACCACAGTGTCCTCATGATACACCAGTGTCCTCATGATACACCACAGTGTCCTCATGATACACCACAGTGTCCTCATGATACACCACAGTGTCCTCATGATACACCAGTGTCCTCATGATACACCACAGTGTCCTCATGATACACCAGTGTCCTCATGATACACCACAGTGTCCTCATGATACACCACAGTGTTCTCATGATACACCACAGTGTCCTCATGATACACCACAGTGTCCTCATGATACACCACAGTGTCCTCATGATACACCACAGTGTCTCATGATACACCAGTGTCCTCATGTACTCCACAGTGTCCTCATGATACACACAGTGTCCTCATGATACACCAAGTGTCCTCATGATACACCACAGTGTCCTCATGATACACACAGTGTCCTCATGATACACCACAGTGTCATGGATACACCACAGTGTCCTCAGATACACCACAGTGTCCTCATGATACACCATGTGTCCTCATGATACACCACAGTGTCCTCATGATACACCACAGTGTCCTCATGATACACCATCAGTGTCATGATACACCACAGTGTCCTCATGATACACTACAGTGTCCTCATGATACACCACAGTGTCCTCATGATACACTACAGTGTCCTCATGATACACTACAGTGTCCTCATGATACACCACAGTGTCCTCATGATTACAACTACCAGTGTCCTCATGATACACCAAGTGTCCTCATGATACACCACAGTGTCCTATGATACACCACAGTGTCCTCATGATACACTACAGTGTCCTCATGATACACTACAGTGTCCTCATGATACACCACAGGTCCTCGATACACCACAGTGTCCTCATGATACACCACAGTGTCCTCATGATACACCACAGTCTTGATCCCACGTTCTCATGATACACACA
>CM065727.1:66397489-66413469 GCA_033310375.1 Conus canariensis
CATCACACACACACACACACACACACATGCACACACACATACACACACACACACATGCACACACACACACACACACACACACACACACACACACACACACACACACACACACACATGCACACACGCGCTCGCGCTCGAACGCATGCACGCATGCATGCACGCGCGCGCACACACACTCACCCACCCACCCACCCCCACACACATACATGCCCGCGCGCAACACACACACCACACACACACACACACACACACACACACACACACACACACACACACACACACACACACATCTCTTCAAACACACGCACAAACACACGCGAACTTACGCAAGCATACACACAAAAGCACACACACACACACCACACACACACCCACACACACACACCTCTCTCTCTCTCTCTCTCTCTCTCTCTCTCTCTCTCTCTCTCTCTCTCTCTGTCAGTCGGTCTCTCTTTCTCTTATCCTCAGCCGTACTGCTCCAGCATCGCCCCGCGAAGTTAACTTGGCGAATATTTTGACATGAAAACAGTGTATCGTGTGAGACTCAACTGGTGTTTCTGGGCGATGATGGAGCCCTCCGCTAAGACAGTGAAAACGACGAAAACTATCTGCTGACCAGAGGACGTTCCTTGGTCTATGCATGGAGTTTTTTTTGTTTTGTTTGTTTGTTTTCAATCGCTGATGACTTCATATTTGTTTTCCGGAGAAAAAAAAAACTCCCCAACGACTTACTACGTAATTAGCAAAAATTACTTCCGACCTTCTACCTTTTAAAGACAGGATCTTGTTTATCTGTATCGAAGACTAAACTGAAAAAAATGAGGTGAGACAAGGTTCTTCTTCTCTGTCTGTGATCCTCAGCCTTACAGTGCCGATATGACCCGTGCAGTAAATTTGTCGAATAGTCTGACAAGCAGACTCAACTGGATTTTCGGGGGAGATGGCCACCACTAAAACTGTGAAATGACGAAGAGATTCTACCGAGAGAGGACGTTCCACAGTCTCTCTCTTTTCATGGATTTTTTTAGAATTCACCGATTAGTTTATCTCTGTTTACTGAAAAACAAAACACATCCGAACTTCTACGTAACTGGAAAAAAAACCCTCTGACTTCTACCTCTTAAAGACAGCACAATGCATCGACGACTGAAATGAAAAATGGGGAGATAACTTTTGTTTTCTATTTTTTCCCCTTGAAACAGGGTTTTCATTTTACTGTTTCATCCTTCTTCTTCGTCTTCGTCTTCTTCTTCTTCTTCATCTTCTTCTATCTGTCTGTCTGTCTGTCGGTCGGTCTGTCTCTTTCTTTCTCTCTCTCTCCCCCCCCCCCCCTCCTCATTTCTCTCCTCGTGTGTATGTATGTGCGTGTGTGCGTGCGTGCGTGCGTGCGTGCGTGCGTGCGTGTGTGTTGTGTGTGTGTGTATGTGCGTGCGCGGCGCGCGTCTGTGTGCCTCTGTGTGTGTGTGTGTGTGTGTGTGTGTGTGTGTGTGTGTGTGTTGTGTGTGTGTGTGTGTGTGTGTGTGGCGCGCGGCGCGCTGTGTGTGTGTGTGTGTGTGTGTGTGTGTGTGCGCGCGCGCGAGTGCGTGCATGCGTGCGTGTATGCCAGGCCTACGCCGTAAACTCTCTCGCGATGGGTGAATGGTCCCTGTGCTTTGTAGGTGTTAACAATAACAACAGAAAGCCACTCGACGACTGGTCCTTGTTCTCCTCAACAAGCCAGAAAATCACCATCCAAACACAACGCCCCACAGTGGGACACAAACCCTGCGCGCCCCCTATCAACCCATGCACAAAATATTATAGTTGTGCGTGTCGGAAGTTTTATTTTTCTCTTCTCTCCCCCCTACCCTTCCCACTTCCCCCTCCAGCATATTTGGCCAGAATTAAACTTACAGCCTCAACAAAGGAATTTTATCTAGACACTGACAGAAACAAAGAGTGAGTGATCTTAAGACCGCAACAGGTGCAAATCGCTACACACGGAACAAGTAAATTTGTAGGCGAAAACAAATACAAACAATCCATCTGTCATTATACAAATGACTAAGTAAAACTCATCATTAAAGATGGGAAAGGGTGAGGAGAGGGAGAGAAGAAGGGCGGGAGAAAACGTCAGGGATGGGACAGTTGGGGAGAGAGGAGACGGACAGCGGCGATGGGGATTACAAGAGGACGTTAAAATAAAACCCAACACAGGGAGCATATGGGAACTCTCAAATTCCGTCATGTGAACAGAACTCTATTGTTTCGTTTGTCTACAGCTGCCTTTCGTCCCCTGGACAAGTCTTATCAGCAGAACGCAGCCTGGTCGCGTCAGTTCTTAGTTAGGGAGAGATGATGTTGCTTACAGCTTAGCCGACCACAAAGGGTCACATCAGGGCTGACACCGCATTCAAGACAACTCACAAGTCATTGAAAAAAAAAGGAAAAAGAACTCAAATACACTGCCGTTTAAAACACACCTGAAACACTCCGGAAATTCCGTTAATTTTTTTTTTTCCGCACAATCTTAGAACCGATGAAACCTGTTGATCTCCTTCAGAAATTCAAAGGTCACATCAGGTGGGACATCATTCTCTGAACAAGGTTTTCATGGAATCTGCTGTAAAATGTTTGTGGGTCACGTCGTGCAGTCGTTCTTATTTGAAAGTTAACGGAGACCACCTGCATACAGCTCAGTGGTATTCGCACCACTATGGGGGAAAAAATCCAGCGGACACCTAAATCTGTCAACGAAAGCATATGAATGAAAACACGAAGAACCTACAGACATAAATACGTCCGTACATACATACATAAAACTCTCTCTCTCTCTCTCTCTCTCTCTCTCTCTCTCTCTCTCACACACACACACACACACACACACACACACACACACACACACACACACACACACGGAATATTTACAATGCTTTCTTATTAAAAGTTGATTTTTATTAAAACCTTTGACTCGAAAAAGATATGATCTGAAGGTGACTGTTAATGTAAGAGGTGAGGGGGGGGGGGGGGGGGGGGGGCGGGGATGGCTAAAAAAAGCCAGGCTTTCTGAAATTACGAATCGTCTATTACTGTAATGATAAAAATCACACCACACACACACACACACACACACACACACACACACACACACACACACACACACACGCACGCACACGCACACACACACACGCGCGCGCACACGCACGCACACACACACACACGCACGCACACACACACATGCGCGCGCGCATACACACACCCATTCACACAACCACCACCACTAACAACAACAAACGAACATAACGACGGATGGAAAGTGTCCATCATAACTGTAGTTCCATAACCCATCTCCCAAATTCATGCCGATTTCTGCTGTTGCTTTCACGGGTATTAACACGACACTGGACATCATATACATAAAAAGGAACAGGGTAAAATCTTATGTGTTTGAGCGACTCTTTTTGCACATTGTGTGATGCAGTGGGAAACAAATGACTTAGTTCACTTCTGTCAAATATTGACGTCGTTTATTCATCGAACATCTTACCAACATCAAATTTGATGAAATAAACTTCGTTTCATTATTTGTTTGCTCGTCTATTTTCTGTTTCTTTCTTTTTTCCAGTTTATATTACTTGATTTTGGGGAGACCTTAATCAACATTTACGAACATTACGAGAGGACACTTGCAACAGCCTTGTTACTTACTCAGCATATTACCCTGTTTAACACCTGTTGATAAAACATTTCATCATGATTCATGTCTCCTGTTTTCGCATTAGATAAGCTAGTACTACACCAGCAGAAAAAGGTGAAAAATGAAGTAACTATTGCCTTAATTTATAAGAATCTCTTGGGAAGGTCAGAGAAAACAAAAATTGAATCAACTGGTTTTAGTACGTACTTCAACTGGAAATTTGTGCGTAACTGTGATGTGCATCTCATGTGAATATGTTGTGCAACAACATCTACACAGTTCTGAAACACTGACTGTCATGATGATCTGTCCATTAGAAGCAGAGGCAGTCAATCGTTGCACACATACACTTTCCCCAGTCCGCCATTGTACGGCTCTACCTCTTAAACCAGCGAATGTGAAGTGAGCGCTAGTGTCAGGGTGTATATGAATAAGTATTTTGTCAGCTTTGTGTGCCTGTATGGAAGATTAAGCATGCATTTGTTCATTATTTGTGAACTAAACGTAGGCTACCTATCGGTTTACGAACTTTCATAATGTATATATTTCTACTAATACACAGTTTCGAATGTGTATTCATGTATGAAAAAAATGTCCAACAGGCTACGTATCTGTGACACAATATTCATATAAACAAAGGAAAAAGAGAGAACTATAAAATAGGCATTCTGGCTCACCCACCTCCGCCAGCTCCAACCGGCTAAAGCCGGTTTCGCTGTTGCTCCGCCGGCTTACCCAGAATGCCTATTTTATAGTTCTCTAATAGTAAACACTTTACAAACATACATAATGTGTAGGATTATCTGTTTTTAACACTAATTTAGAAAACTTTTGAGACTTAAGTTTTTGCTTAATCCTTCGTTTTTCTTGATCAAATAACATCATTCTCACGCATACATTCATCAAATGTAAAATAAATTTCTGCAAAACTCTTCACATCTGGCCGCATTACTGATCACCTCTGGATCTCACTTGAGACCCTATGGCACCCTAGGGCCCCAAGCCAGACCCAGAGGGTCACATATAACACGGCCAGATGTGAAGGGTTTTGAGAATATGCCTCCAACAGTAGTATACTTTTATACTTGTTTGCCTGCTTTCTATTTGTCTAATTTGGGCAATCCCCTCACCCCCTTTTTAGTGGCTCTTCCAGATTTGGGTTTACGGGCGTTTATAGCCGCGCCAGTGACCCAGACAACACAACACATGTGGTTTACGGGCGTTTATAGCCGCGCCAGTGACCCAGACAAACGAAACACGAAATGGGAAGAGTCACTAGAGGGCAGGGAAGAGGGCAAATTTAGACTTTTGCAATACCATGACAACCAAGTATTTAAAACTACTGCAGGCATATCCCCAATGTTGTTATCTTCAAGATTTATATATATACTGTACACAAACAAAACGCTTACAATTACATGGTGTCTACTTGCCTAGAGTAAAGTTGTTTTTATTTTGTTAAAACAACACCAAAAGCTAATTAACAAAGTGCATCTTACCTTACTTTTTAGTCACTACTTTTTAATCAAATTTATTTTAAATACTTTATTAGATTGAATATAAAAATGCTGCTTTTAATACATAAAATTGGGAAAAGATTATTTTGAGGTGGGGAATTTAGCCGCCTAAATTTATACAATGACGTCTAACGCCTGCACTAAACGACGCCGGTGGGGAATTTAGCCGTCTAAATTTATACAATGCCGCGTGGCGGCCTGCAGTAAACGACGCCCTTACATCCGTTATGTGTAACTTGACACGAACCCGGAAACAGTGCGGCGCTTCGACTCGGCTATTGTGCAGTTGAGTAAGCCGTGGCCAGACATGTCTGACCTAGATACTACATAAAGGCAGAAGTGAAGAGGAGTTGTCTCCCCGGAAAAGAATGTAACAATTAATTGTGAAAAAAAATCGTCATTAAGTCGTTCTAGGTTCTTATTCAAGTCGGCATCACGTTCTTATTCAAGTTCTTATTTAAGTTCTTAACAAGTTTTTATTCAAGTTCTTATTTAAGTTCTTAACAAGTCAACATCAAGTTCTTATTCAAGTACTTATTCAAGTACTTATTCAAGTACTTAACAAGTCGTCATCAAGTCGTCATTAAGTTTTTATCAAGTCGTCATTAAGTTCTTATCAAGTCGTCATCAAGTTCTTATCAAGTTCTTATTTAAGTTTTCATCAAGTCGTCATCAAGTCGTTATTAAGTTCTTATTCAAGTCAATTTATAATTATTTATTAAGTTCTTGAAATATTATTCCATCTGAAATGGATCAAAATGATCTTTTGTTGTTGGCGGTTCTGGCATGCTTTTTTGTTCGGCTTCTGTATTTAGTGGCTGAGATTTTTTGGACTGCTTTGGTTTTTGCTGGCGTTGTTTATATATTTTATAACCGTAATAACCACCCCCACCAACAGCAATGACGCCAAAAATGCTAACTCTTTTAATCCAAATAATCCATGTCGACTTTGGTGTTGTAGGTCTTGAATCAACTTGTGTATTTACAGCTGGCATTGAAACAACTGTTGGCGTTGGCGGTGTTATGTTTTCATTATGAGTTATATTCTGTGATTGCAACATTAATTTTTTTTGTTTGTTCCACTCTGCTAATTTTTTTCCTGCTGCAACACGCCCAGGATGAGGAGGCTTTTTACTGGTCACTTTCTCCATCAATGTTTTCTGCTGATTTTCTGGCTCGGTCATTTTGAAGGGAAACAAAATCTATATGATTAAAAGTAATTAATCCCATGATTAATGGCGATAACAATGTTCCAAATCTGTAATATAGATCACATCCTAGAGACTCTAATGACTTTGTTAAAACTGGATCCTGCGTTAAATCATACATAAAATCTTGTTCAGAATCAATGGGAGCAAATCTACTAACTAGTTTAGTGTACAAACTAAGAACCGTTTGCCCAACACTTTTTACCATTCTTGACCCCAGTTGCGCTTCATACCTGTTGTGATACTTTACAATGTCTTGTGGCGACATCTGTTGAATCTGTTCTATGCTGAATTCATTTCCGAGGTACTGTTTTGTTTTTCCACATGCTGCTAAAGAATACAGCCTTTCCTTTTGACGCATAATAGCTTGGTCATCAACTTGATCATTTGTAAGTTCAGGAAGTAAATCATCGCAGTTCATGTTTTATTAATGAATAAATATTATTTTATTTTTTAAAAATGAGCACCGAAAAAACTATTACTAACCTTGTATACCATTCTGCTGTTATTGGAGGCCTAAGTGTAGGATACACAATGCTTGGTAAAAGCCTGTTAAGAATAAAACCAGCAGATCTTGGCAAACTAGGCTTTGAAGACTCAGCAAAGCTGATTGCTGTTATTACAGCTTCATTTGCTACGAAAGATTTTCTAGTTAAGCAAGGAATAATTCCAGACAGTATCAATATGTAAAATTAAAAAAAAAATACATTTATAAAAATGGCTTCACTCGTAATGATGATTGGTGGCGCTGTGGTTAATGCGCTTGCTTTTAGCGGAAGTAATTACGCATTTAGTAAACTACGGGATGACGGCGAGAGAAAAAGACATAACAGAGCTATGGAGCAACTAGCTGCTGCACAAGACACCTATGAAAAGCAAAGAATGGAGCAGTTAGATTTTATTAACGACAGACTTAAACAACAGGGACATGCAGCTTACACATTTAAAGATGTTGACCAGGCAATAAAAGAATATTTTCTAGTAACAGGCAAACAAGTTGAAACATTGCCCCCACCAAAATTTAGCGACTTTTATCAACCATCAGAAAAACAAAAGATGCAAGAAATATTGTTTATTGTCTTTGGCATGACCGCTGTGTATTTTGTTGCACAAAGTATTGGCTGAATAAAAATGTACAAAATCTATTATTCTCCAAAAGGATATTGGAAGGGAATAAACAGCAATTAAAAAGCTTAGCCAAGCAGCGGGAGTCAGTGAACAAACAGCAAAAGAATGGTTATCTAAACAAGCGATTTGGCAAATTTATCTACCAGCGCCTAAACAAATACAGAGACCACACTTTGTGAATATAACTCCAAACGACACCCATCAAATGGATCTTCTATATTTACCCCATGATACGATTAGACGAAAAAGATTTAAGTACGCACTTACAGTCATTGATATAGCTTCAAGATACAAAGATGCGGAACCATTAACACAAAAGAGTGCTTCTGCTGTTGCTGTCGCTATACAACTGATATATCAACGAGGCCCTTTAACTTATCCTCGCATGATTCAAGTTGATGAAGGAAAAGAATTTAAAGGTCAAGTGAATCAATTATTGTTAAAACATAGAGTTACCATTAAAAGAGGCATTCCAGGAGTTCACAGATCACAGGGTTTGGTTGAAAACTTTAACAAACAGTTATCTGAAAGACTTTTCTCCTACCAGTATCACAGAGAGCTGATTGACAATTCTCGCAACACAGAATGGGTTAGAAGACTGCCCTCAGTTCTACGTGCAATGAATAATGAAGAATTTAAAGGTCTAAAACCAGTACAAGCAATCAAAAAACAAAAAATAAATGTTGTTGAAGGAGACGCCAGTTCATCAAGCAAACTATTACCATTTGGTTTGAAAGTAAGGTACCTTTATTTACCGGGAGAAGCAGAAGGGGACACCCGCATCAGGGCAACCGATCCAGTTTGGAGTGTTGATCCATATGAGATAAAAAAAATTGTGAAAATGAATCCGCCCGTGTATTATTTACGAGAAACTGACACAACAAAACGACCAGCCCCCCGAAGATCTTTTGTGAAAGAAGAACTGCAAATAATCCCGCCAGACACAGTTCCGCTTAATTAATTTACGTAAATATATTTGAGTTTAAAATGGAAGCTCAAAAGAAAAAAGAGTTTTCAAAATTAATACGTCAATTATCTGCTTATAATATTATTATCAAAAAAATATTTAAGAACATTGACAATCTTATGCTAAAACAGCCAGACAATCGCTTACTACCCCAATCCCTAGATTCTGATATTTTGATATGGAAAAATCAAAATCTTGAAATGATAAAAAAAATTAAAGCACATTTAGCAGTAATGAATGAGAATAATAATGATTTGGCTATACTGGATAATGATATAGTTGAGCTTCTGATAACACTTGACCAAACAGAAACTCCATGAAGACATATGATTATACTATTCTCCAATGCCCGATTGCATATGAAAACTCTGGATTAACAAACACACGTTTTGTGTTTGTTCTATCTAATGACTTCTTTGTTACAACTGTTGTGTTAATCTCATGCAGATTAGATCGTAGTTTTACGTTGTCATGATGAAAAGTCTTATTGCCAAACAATGCTTCTTTATAGTTGTCATGGGATATGCTTGACTGCACAACACTACGAGATATTCCCTTTGCTTTTTTAACAACTTTTTTTTGGCTTGAAAGACTGTACATTTTCGACCTCAAACCAACAAACTCCTTGATCACACCTCCAGATAATTCATCCTTCATCTTACCTAAAACCTTCTTGTTAACAGTTGAATGCAAAGGCGAATCTTTAGGGTAATCAGATGTGTCGTACCATCCCGCATGCCCTTTAGCTACTTCTAATTCCATGTCTTTATAGATATCTTCAGTAGGGATGTCGATTACAAAGGAATCTGTATCTGTGTAAAGTACTCTGGACTCTGGATACAAGGGCTTAAAGTAGTCATAAAGAAATTCTAACATCAAAAGCTTCGACAGCTCTAAAACAGTAAACCCAATAAAAACGGGCTTATCCAATTTGACTTTCTTTTTTTTCATCATTATGCCAAAAAGCTGATCATGAAATCTTCTGAAGTCCTGATAATTAGGTTTTGAAGTCAACTTAATTGCAACGTTTTCTCTGGTGACCAATCTAACATCTTTACGCTTGTGCGGATTCTCCATAGTCTTTCCAAAACAGCTGTTGTTCATCAACTTGAAAAAGTCTTTTTCTGAAGCATCTGTGGATTTAGTTCTGAGATCAGTGTTCTTCATTATGTATGGTTTCATGAACTGTTCTTGATCAAAAGCAATTATACGATGAACAGCTGTCAACTTTAAACCATGTCTTAAATAAAATTGAAGAAGTCTGTAATGACAGACATAATTTTTTTTGTCACGAAGATTAGGCACAAGTTTAGGTGGTTCTGTTTTTGCCATCTTTAGACTTTCTGCTGCTAATGGATAGTCATTATGGTAATCATGGAGTTCCTGAGGATATTCTAAGTCAACATCTAGAATGTATCCACACTGTTGATCTGGCGTCAAACTGCCCAACCACTTTAATGCTTTTTGAATATTATCCGTATCTGTGTACATTTTAAAGTTGCGTAATGGAAGTGATTGTGCCATTGCCCATCCATACAGATTGTTTGCATCTAAATACATGAGATAGTTAGACCTTTTACTTGGATCATAGTCGTCCAAGTATTTGTTGTTTGCTTTACAGTAATGGTGCGACGCCATACTGATTCCCCCACGCAATCCGTTTTCAATCATCTGAAGCATTGGCAGGTCAGACAATAAATCAATTTGTACTCCAGTAAATTTTAAGAAAGCGTCCCAGCTCATCCCAGGCGCAGAAATATAATGCGCAGGATCCAGGCTGTAATGTTTCATGCAGGTCTTCCTATAATTTTCAAAGACGTCCGCCAACAAACAAGTATCCGCCATTAAATAGGAATCATGATAGTCTCCCATTGTTTTACACTCTAATTTCTGCCACGCTTCTTGAGCATGCTGGTAATCGCAGTCGCTAATGTCTTTTCCTCTAAGACTAGAAAAGAACGCACCTTTAGGCGGAAGGGCTGGCTCTTCAAACCTTTCCCAACTGTTCATGTACTCATAAGGATAAACGCCCTTTCTAACGAGCGTTGGGTCAAAATATTCTTCCGTTATTGGGCAGGACTTTAAGGACATAGCCAGTGACTCTAATGAACCCATCAGGTGTTGCATAGAGTCATAAAAAGACAGGTTATTTAAAGTGAAACACATGTACTTTTCTGATGACTGCGCAATGCATGACACCCTAAAGGCGCTAGTTACTGCTTGCAATATAAGATGAGAGTCGTAACCTCGCAAGTTGTGAAAGAATATAGGCAGTTTCCATGTCTTTGGTTCAAACTTTAGTTGAAGATTGCATTTACTGTGTGCTGCTCCTCTAAACTTTCCACTAATGTGATCATGGTCTCTTACTGTTGGATTCTCTGCGGAGAGGCCTAAACCACAAATCCAACAGTGAGTGGCTGAGTCATACTGTTGTTGGTCTTCAGGCGTCATTATGATTTCAGATAAGTTTAGATTATTAGAACAGGCATTACGCACTTGCTGCATGCGTTTTAAGAAGTATTTTGCAGCATTTGGTCCTCTGTATAATTCTGGCTTTGAATGGGCGCCATCCGACCTAACAATGATGAAGGCAAATGAGCAAATCTGATGATTACTCATTAAGACTGTTTTAGGAAGTTTCTGTGGGGTTGGTCCTTCATAAGGAACAATGAGTGATTCGAAGTCTGCGTAAACAACATATGGACTAGTTTGCAACCGTTTCCAGTTCTTAAAACTAACTTTACTGCCTTCTCCGGGCGTAATTAGTTCTGTATCACAGTCAACTGGGCTAATACAATGTTTTATATGTTCGCTCGCAGCTTGAACGGACGGAATTCTTGTTAAACATTTTCTACAAAATTCTTGTTTGCTATGTTGTTTTGTAGTATGCACTAGTAATCTACTCATTGTGCGTATTAGAGTGTAGTGCAACCCATTAAGGCTTTGCATTAGGAGTAAGTCTACATGACTCCTGGTTGGTTCGCCTATTGTTGGACTGTTCTTTGACACTCTAATTGGCAGAAGGTTGGTTTCTTCAGACCATGTGTAGACATTAACAGTTATTGGTGGATTTTGTTTTTCAAACTGATCAATTTTGTCTACAGCCATAGGAAATTCAAGGCCGTTAAAGTTAAGATCATTGGCCCACTGTAAATAGTTAGATACTCTCTCTGCATTTTTGGCAACGTGATGCAGCCTAGCAAGAACGCACCACATAAAACATTTGTCGTCTGAATTTTTTATGTTCAAAACTGCTTTCTTTGCAACTAATGATGGAGGTAGTGGAATGTAAGCCTTGCCAACAATCGGCTCATACTTAGCCTGTTTTAATCTGATGTCTAGGACTTCACCCTCTGACCAACCAGAGCCTCTCATTTTAGCTGCTTCAGAGGCTTCATTAAACTGTGTAAGAAGTTGATCTGCCCAACCAGGTGTTAAGTCATTATAAGAAAGAATAGTCTGCTGTTTAGTTGAGACCCAGACTTCTAGATTTTCTTCGTTTATTGTTATATAGTCGATTAAAACAACTAACCTTACTTTAACTGGAGGGTTTATTGTTAGTTTACTTGGAACTTGAGAAATAGCATGTACAACGCTTGCCTGCACGTTTGTTGGATCAATAACTTCTAAAACGACCTCATTTAAAGCTTTTGACAAACGCTCTTCCTCTTCCATTGCATCTAACCAAGAGTCAAAACTGTCATATATCTTATCCATGTTGAGCTTCTTTTCTAACTCAAAATATTTATTTAAATCAAAAAAATAAAAGTTAATCAGAATCAATATCAACGGTCTTTTTGTGCTTGGACTCATAAACTAAAGTATAAACGCCCTTTGGGGTTGTTAATGTGAGCTGTTTAGAACAGAGTTTAATGTCTCGTTTACTTTTTTTAAACATTCCTTTTTTATCTGGTCGGTGTCTGGCTGTTGAGAAAAAGTTGCCCTTGCCTTTCTTTGAAGATCAAACTTTTGTCTTTTGTAGTCCTCAAAATCAGCCTGTAGGCGACTAAATTCTTCATCCGTGATGTTTGAGTCAGCAAGTGCTTTATTTATTGTCAGTTTGAAGGAACTAAGTTTAGCTGTTATTAGTTGAACCATAGCTGTGTGCTTTTGGAGTTTAGCTTTTATTTTTTTGCTGACAGCACTTACAGCCAATGAACACAGGCCAAGAGTTAAAGACAAACCACCTAGAGGTAAAGCTGCCGGTGCACCTACGCCTGTTGCTAAGAGACCTACACTTGTTCCTGCTGATAGAGCACTAGTGATCGATGCTCCAGTATTAACATATGTAACAGCATTAAAGACAGCAGAATACCTTCGTTTGGTTTTGCTGTATTTTGAAAGGTCCTGCTCTAGTTTTTGTTGCATTTGTGTAATGTTGGTTAATCTGAAAGTTTTTATGTCTACAGAGTTCTCTTCTTTGGGCACTTTTGGATAAGTCGTAACAGACATGCTTTTTTAAAATAAAAATAATTTAGTATTGGATATCTTTCAATCTGTTATCTTGAATATTCAGCTGCGCATCATATATTAAAAACAAATGTACATTAAGTGGTTTATCACTCTCTTTTTCTTTATCAATTTGAATGTTTATTACGTCTTTAACTGTTCTCCCACTCCCATGCAACTGATTATCCTCTGTTGACCTTAGGTCAATCCATAAACCGTATTTCGTTGTTAAATATTCATCAAGTCTAACACTGTGAAGGTGTAGATCTTTAGACACAAGGTCTACTGTTGGATTTCTACACCTCCCGCCTCCAAACAATTTTCTTATTTCATCAAAATGATGATAAGGTTTAAGCCCGCTACCGTAGACTTGGTTAGGACTACCCTCAATTGAACATTGTACTTTAGTTATTTTAGGATTGATAAACTTTTCACTTTGTCTTTTGAATGGTTCTTCATCTTCACACAGCAATAAAATACCTTTAAGGGATCTTGCTGCGGCGCTAAAACTAAAGTTCCATATAGTGTCTGCTCTGCTTTTAGGATATTTTGAATGATGAATCACTCTTTCGTAATATATTGCTAATTTTGACTGATATTGTTGCTCAATCAGCCTTGCTAAGTTAGGGTTGCTAACAATGTCAAACTCTAACGAGATGTCGAAAATGCTGTACTTGGAATCAGTGTCTGTCGATCTAATGACACGTTTGTATTCATTAAAAGTTAGTTCATATGACAATCTGTCTTTTAATGCTCCTTGAAAGTATGGCGCATGCGCTTTTAACAACTCAAAATCCAAGGGTATAGAAAAGCGATTTCCAAACGCATAACTTACAGCTTCATACTTGTTACCGTCTTTAGCATCTTCGGCGTCTATTCTGTGTTTTAGTGCTTCGTTATTTTCGATTCCTTGAAACGCAAGATCGGCCCTTTCATTATCGGTTAGCCATAGATCAGAATAGATTAGAAATATGTCTGCATTGTGTAAAGAAAATATTTCTTGCCCCTCAAGTTTTATAGAAATTTTCTTAACGATTGCCCGTCCTAGATTCTGGACTACTGTCCTGTTTTCGTCTGTTGCTGAATCAAGTTCTATTTTAAAAGTAAGCCGTGCAGATCCCGGCACAATCACTTCATCTGCTCCTAGGTCTGGAAATTTAACAGTAAGAATTTGATCTGAATCAATAGTAGATGGATTATTTGGAACAATAATATTCTGTTTATTTCCCTTCACGCCAAAGGGCTCTTTCAGTCTTCTATGCGGGTCAAGAATCGAGCCATATGCTTGTGACATTTTTTTATAAAACAAAAATAAATTATTTTTAAAACATGGCAGAAGAAGATTATGATGTTTTTGATCCTGGAGACGACATGAGTGAAATGACGCCTTTGACACATCCATTACAATCATTGCGGCGTGAATTAACAGAAAGTAAGGTCAAATCATTTTATCAAAGTTTAGGCCAAGAACCTCCCGAATTTATAGACCCTAATGATTTTGAAACAAAAGATGACCATTTGTTTGTGAAAAACGAGCAAGGACAACTTGTTCAGCTTACAACTAAACCAGACCCATCAAAGTTTTTAGCAAAGACTACAATTAGACAAAGGCTCAGTGTGAGCGATCAAAATCGCCTTGGCATTGCTAAACCGCGAAGATTAGACAGTGAGGCAGTTGCTAAACTTCAAAACACACTACAAGAACTCCCAACAGATAACCAAATACAAAACATACCCCTTAAAGATTTAAGCCCAACAGCAGACGAAATAATAGAAACCAGTTTTTCAGAAGAAACAGTATTAAAAACTATGCACGATCCGCCGCTACCTATGAGAGAAATAACGGCCCTTGATCATGCTTTGAAAAGCATCAGAGGCGAATTAACAAACAATTTAGCAAAACTGGGTGAACTAGATGAGCATATAAAAAGAGAAAAAGAAAAACTAGTTGAGGCTGATGACCACAACTTAGGACCTGGTGTTAAAGAAAGAATAACACAAAGACTAAAAGATCTTGAACAAGAGAGATCAGCAAGACTAGAAGTGTTGTCTAATAACCGAGAACAATTACGAACTCAAGTGAGCAGAATAAGAGAAACTATCCAAAGAATTTTATATGAAGACACAACGTTAGCAGAACGAATAAGAACACTGTTTAGAGAGCAAGGTGTCACATTAGCGAGCGTTATAACAGCCTTAGGATTTGCAATAAGTACACTGGTGTTGGCTATTACAGGCGGCGGTGGTGGGGGAGCAGTGCCACCAGGACCACCATCAGATAAATCATGGGTAAAAAAACAACTTGATCATCTTGCAAGTTTATTAAAAAAAATTAGCCAGTAAGGCAATAGACTCTTTGCCTGGTATAATAGGAGGGATCGTTAGCTGGCTTTTGTCTGCCGCAAGTAAAGTAGTTGGCTTTATGGCCGAGCACTTATGGACATTAGTTGTCTTAATAGTTGGGTTACTTTATAGTAAGATAAAGACCAAGTAATCCTAGGGCAGTTAATCCAATAACAAGTGCCGTCTTTTCATATTCATGGTCATCACGCGCGTCTTCAATGGCCTTTGGGCTTTGGGCCTTGGGGATTGGATGGGGTTTTGAGGGGGCTTCTTTTTTTATTGCTATTGCTGGCTTAGAATTTATGTCGTTTTGTCCAACCTTCTGTTCATTTCCTGCAACAAGGATTTCATTGTTGTAGTTTATTATTGTTCCTATCTGGAGTCTGAGGTCAGAAGGCAGCATGTATAAACCAGTGCCAACAGCAAAGTCTACTTTCGATCTTGCGTATTGCAAAACATTTTGGTACCTTTTAATACTTGAAGGCAAATCAATTGCAGAATTAATAGAATCCTCTAAATTTGCTAAATATTGTTTTTGGGCATCAAAGCCAGTAGAAGGATCAGTTATGTTAGATCTTGCCTGTGCTTGCGAACCTAGCAAACACCAAACATAAGTACGAATAGAGTCGTTTATTCGTTCTATTCCCGCTCTAGTTAGGCCCTTAGAAGTATCCAAAATAAATGTTGTCCAT
>CM065727.1:66413569-66458569 GCA_033310375.1 Conus canariensis
ACAACACGACTTAGATTTTGGGGTTTGGGCCCCTCATTTCTAAATTAAATCCGTCTTTATACATTCCTGGTTTCATGGGGGGGATACATAACTCGACCTATTTGTTTTGCACCTTTTTGCACTCAGCTTGAAAGGGGGTGAGGGGACTTAAAGGGCCCGGGTGAGGGGTCCGGGTTTTCCCTCGCATGTTTTAAAGGGGGGGGTTTGGGGGACCCTTTTTACTAACTGCCCTTTTTCCCTTTAAACTCTTTTATCGTTATTTTTGCCCAAACCACTTCCTTATTTTCCCCTTTTTTCCCATTTCACCCCCACATGGTTGGTTTGGGATACTGTCTTTGTTTTTTTTGATTTCTCAAAAAAGGAATCTTTTTAAATTCACGGGGTTTCATACCGCCCCGCGCTTGGGAAAACCCCCAAGGAAAAGGGTCCCCCGGGCCCCCCCCCCCCCCCCCCCCCCCCCCAAAACCCTCCGACACGATCATCCCCATTATTCCCTTGGGGTTTTTCCTTTTTCCGGCTCAGAAAACCAAGACGGGGACCGGGTTAAAAAAAACCCAACGGTTTCTAAAAATGCCACAAAAAAACCCAAATTTTAATCATTTTTTGGGGCATTTATTTTGCGAAGAAGCGTTTTTTTAAAAGACAAATTATATGGGGGAAAATTTTAAAAAGGGGGGCCGGGCCCCAAAAAATCTTTAGTTATCCAAGAAGAAAAAAAAAGGAAAAGGGGATACCGAAACACTCGCCATTCCCTATCACCACCTTTCCCCCCCCCCCCCTCCCCTCCCTTTTTTTTCCCCTCTCTCCTCAAACACAAAACAAAAAAACATATATGTATAAAAACATACAACAACACCTACGCACACACACTCCCCCCCCAACCCAACACACACAAAAAAGGTATTTTTAAACACACACACACACTTAAAAACCGTGCGTGCGGCAAAAACCCAACCCTAAGGCGGAGCGCGCACGCACCACGTGCGTGGTGTGTGGTTGGTGTGAGGGAAAGGGAGCCCCGTTGTGTGTGCGTGTGTTGAGAAAAAAGAAAAAAAGAGAGAAAAGAGTGTGTGGGGTTTTTGGTTGTGTGTGTTTTTGGGGGCCGCACGGGCGGGTGGGAAAGGGGGAGGGTGTCGGTGTGCCGTTTTGGGGGGCCCCGCCGCGCACGAGAGAGAAGAAGAAAAACGAAAAACGAACGAATGTTTTAATAGTTAAGCTTACCCCATTCCAGCGGGGGTTAGGGTGGGGGGGGGGGGGTTTTCGAAAAGAAAAAAAAATTTGCACACAAACCAAAATGTCAAAAAACAACATCCGTAAGGAAATCAAATGGGGGGAAAAAATTAAAAAAAAATCAAACACAGTTTGATTTCATTAGATTTCAAAAAGTTTACCCACGGCAAAAAATTTTTCCCTTTTTCTCCAATCAAATTCCGTTTAAAGCCCATTTGCACATTCTCTCTTCCAAAAAAACCCCTTTTTCCATTTTTTAAATTTTTCCCCTTAAAAGAAACACAAAATTTTCACGGGGGTCATTTTCCCTCTGGGGGGTCTTCTGCAGTCATTCGCGGGGGCCGCCCCGAAAAAAACATCACGCATTCTCAACACAGTCTTATCACGCTGGCTTCATGACCAAAACCGCCGCCCCAAAAACTTGCAACTGTAAAGATTCTTTGCCCCGGGGGCCCAAATCAATCTTTTGTTTGCTTGTCCTGTGTTGTGTTTCTTTTTCGGGGGGGTTTTTACAAAAAGGGGGAGAGGGGTACCCGGGGGAAAAAGGGAGAAAAAAAAGAGAGAAAAAGAGTTTACGCAAAAAGCACACGCACAAAACCGGGGGTTTTTTAGACACACTAATAACTGAAAAACACCGACAAAAATCACAACCAACCCCCACCAAACACCCCACACCACCAAACCCCCTCCCCCCCCCCCCCCTCTCTCCATCCCTCAACAAGTCCCTCAGCAACCACCCTGACCTCAGCTTGGGGCCCAGGGGCCGCACTGTTTTTCCACAGCACCGTTTTCGCCGCACGTTCCTGACAAGGTGCGGGCCTCCTCCCCTTTTGTCTTCAATTTACCGCCTCGCTTCACCGGTTTTAAAAAGCCGTTCACGTGACAAACAAACAACACAAACACCACCCCACACACACACACACACACACCCCCGCCCCGGCCCCCCACACACACACCGAATTTTTTGTTTTTGCGCAAACACACCAAACAACACAAAACAACCAAAACCCCAAAACACACAAAACACACACACCCCACACACCGGCGGGGCACAAAAAAAAACGGCCCCAAAAAGCGAAAGAGAAGAGGAAAAAAAGAGAGAAATTTTTACACTTTGATATTTTTTTCCCTTAAAACCCCCCGGTTTTTGACAAGGGGGGGGAAAGGGGGCAAAACAATAACATTTCCCTCTTTCTTTTTCCGCAAACAAATATTTTCCATTCCTTCTTTTTATCTCAAATTAAAAAAAACAATAAATTCCCTAACGTTTCCTTTTTCCTCACGCAAGGAACCTAAATTAAAAAAAATCGAAACTGACCCCACCATTTACCAAACAATATGACATTGTATCTTAAAAATCTCTTCCCCAAACGAGAATGATAAAATTCATTTATAATCTGTTATAATGCATTATCTTTGATTTCTTTTTCCTTCATTCTGCATCCGCAATGAATTTCGCAACTGATTTACTATTACTAGTTCATCATTTGATGAGATAACCACGACATTTTGCTCTTTAGCTATATCTAACTGGAAAAATGAACAATTTGTCCGCACCTTCATTATAAGCATACAGTGGAACAGAAGTGTTCTTGGTCATTCAGTAATTCTGTCAATCAGTAATGTGTCTACATGCATGACAAGGAATTCTGTGATATTTCCACATTCCTACCCCCTCATTTTTGTTCGCATTAAAACCTAAAGTTCTCTATAAACCTAAATCTTGTGTAATATTATTCTGTCCATTTATCTGGTTATGACATTAGAAACTTTTCAGGAATGATACAAATGTTTAAAATGAGAAAAACCCAGCGATATTTTGTCTCTTTACTTTCCATTCTGAGTGCCAGTTCTGTTTAAAAAGAACAATTAAGCCTGTCTTTTAAATTCCGCCATGAACCTTTTGCTCATTTCCTACTTCCTGGACATCCACACTATTCCAAAACACAGTTCTGAAAGGACTTTCTTTACTTAGAGTCCACAAAACTGTAAACGAATGGGGTATTTTGTGCTCCCATAGAAAACTTAACACAGAGTAACTTTTATTCAAGACTGTGCCACAGCCTTTTACACTTGAATAAATTCAGACTATTACATAGACGAACAATCATAGTGGGGGAAAAACAACGCAGCCAACAACTGAACTGTTAACTTGGGCGTGGTCTTCATAGTAATGACTTGGCAAAAGATGAGGACTTAAGAGGGGGGAGGGGGGATTTGAAGATGGAGAAACTGGGAACATGGAAAATTAAGAAAATATGTTTTACAGATATGAAAACTCTTCACTAGCTGCGTAATGGAACTCATTGCAATCCCTTTTTGAAGGCAATATATTTGTAATTGGCCTGCACCGAGGCTTTCGTCCGCTGGGTCGGACTCATCAGGTGAGACACTGCTGTTGTGTCTGCGCTCCCTGGCGTCAAATAAGACACACCACAGTCCATAACACTAGTGGGGGTTCCTCACCACCAAGGGTGCAAACAAGAATACAATACACCCCCAAAGCAGCCAGCGAAGAGCAGCAAATAAAACCAAACGATAAGTGTGGGGAAGGAAAAAAGTTGCCGAAAAACTAAAGACATAATGCAAATAAGTATAAAATGTAGGGACAATCTTTGAGCCTACGCTTGAGGATCCACCCAAAGATGCAAGGGAGATCAAAAGACACACACACAGGACGGACAGAAACAAATACAAAAACCTCAACTTAATCAAACAAAATCGAAATCGAATATAGGCAGGGAACTGTAAAACGATAAACTGTAAACAAGTGGGGTATTTTTTTGCTCCCATAGAAAACTTACCACAGAGTAAGAGAACTATAAAATAGCTTACCCACCTCCGCCAGCTCCAACCGTGGCTGAAGCTTGGTTTCGCCTTGTTGCTTTGCTCCCGCCGCTTACCCAGAATGCCTATTATATAGTTCTCTAATATAAACACTTTACAAACATACATAAGTGTAAGATTATCTGTTTTTTTAACACTAATTTAGAAAACTTTTGAGACTTATAAGTTTTGCTTAATCCTTCGTTATTTTCTTGATCAGTAACATCAATTCCACTCATACATTCATCAAAGTAAATAAATTTCTGCAAAACCTCTTCAATCTGGCCGCATTAAACTGATCACCTCTGGTATCTCACTATGGGACCCTAAATGCGCCCCCTAGGGCCCCAAGCCAGACCGAGGTCACAATACACGGGCCAGATGTGAAGGGTTTTGAGAATATGCCACCAACAGTAGTATACTTTTAGACTTGTTTAGCCTGCTTTCTATTGTCTAATTTGGGGCAATCCCCTCAACCCCCTTTTTAGTGACTCATCCAGATTTGAGGGTTTACGGCGTTTATAGCCGCGCCATGTGACCTAGACAACACAACACATGTGGATTAGACGGCGTTTTATTAGCCGCTCCAGTGACCCAACAAACGAAACACGAAATGGAAGAGTCAACTAGAGGGCAGGGATGAGGGCAAAACTTTAGACTATTTTCAATGCCATGGCAAACCAAGTATTTAAAACTACTGCAGGCATATCCAACAAATGTTGTTTATCTTCAAGATTTATATTATAAACTGTACACAAACAAACGCTTACAATTACATGGTGTCTACTTGCTAGAGTAAAGAGGTTCTTATTTGTAAACAACACCAAAAGCTAAAGTAACAAAGTGCATCTGTACTTACTTTTTAGTCACTACTTTTAAATCAAAATTTATTTTAAATACTTTGATTAATTGAATATAAAAAATGCGGCTTTTAATACATAAAAATGGGAAAAGATTATTTTGGGTGGGAATTTAGCCGCCAAATAATTTATAACAATCTGCGTGAACGCCTGCACTAAACGACCGCCGGTGGGGAATTTTAGAGGCAGTCTAAATTTATACAATGGCTGCATGGCGGCTGCAAAAACACGCCCCGACTTCCGTTATGTGTAACTCGACACGGAACCCGGAAACAGTGCGACGCTTGACTCGGCAGTTGAGTAAGCCGTGGGCCCAGACATGATCTGACTAGATACTACATAAAGGCAGAGTGAAGAGTAGTTGGACTCCCCGGAAAAGAATGTAACAATTAATTGTAGAAAAAAAAATCGTCATTAAGTTCGTTTCTAGGTTTCTTATTCAAGTCGGCATCACGTTCTTATTCAAGTTCTTATTTAAGTTCTTAACAAGTTTTTATTCCAAGTTCTTATTTAGAGTTCTTAAACCAGTCAACATCAAGTTCTAACGACAATTCCATGCATCAAGTTCTTAACAAGTACATATTCAAGTTACTATATTCAAGTACTTAACAAGTCGTCATCATGTCGTCATTAAGTTTCTTATCAATCGTCATTAATTTCTTATCAAGTCGTCATCAAGTTCTTATCAAGTTCTATTTAAGTTTTTATCAAGTAGTCATCAAGTCGTTATACAATTCTTATTCAAGTCAATTATAATTATTTAATAAGTTCTTGCAATATTAAACCACCATGTCAAGTCACACAATGATCAATAGAATAGAATTGTAACGTATCTGGCAAGCTATATATAATGTAAATGGCTATCATGAATAATACGAGATAGCGATTTTATTATAGTGCCTTGCAAAGGAGAAAAAAAAGTGCTGGCGTTGAATCAATCGTTATTAAATAACCGAAACTAACCCCCCCCAGCAGCAATAGACGCAAAATTGACAACTGATTATAAAATTCAATATTCCATGACGACTTTCGTGTTGTACGGTCTTGACTCAACTGTGTATTTACAGCAGGCATATGAAACAACTGTGGCGATGGCGTGTTATTTTTTACATAGTAAGAGTTAAATCTGATGCTCGGAACATTAAATTATTAATGTAATTGTTCCACTCTGCAAAATTTTTCCTGCTGCAACCCGCCCCGGATGAGGAGGCTTTTTACTGGTTCACTTCTCCACCAAATTTTCTGCTGATTTCTCTCGGTCATTTTAAGAAAAATCAAAATTAAAATAATTAATCCCATGATAAAAGCCCATAACAAATTTTCCCAAAACTTATATAGATCACATCCTAAAAGACTCTAATACTTTTAAAACGGGGCCTGTGTTAAAACAAAACATAAATCTTGTTCAAACAAAGGGGGAAAAAATCTAACTATTTATGACAAACCCAAGAACCGTTGCCCAACACTTTTACATTCTGACCCCAGTGCGCTTCCTACCTGTTGTGGAAAACTTTACCATGTCTTGGGGGACATCTGTTGAATCTGGTTCTATTGCTGAATTCATTCCAAAGGGACTGTTTTTTTTTTTTTTCCACAGCCGCCAAAGAAAACCCGCTTTCCTTTTGGGGGCATAAAAACTTGGCATCAACTTTATCATTTGTAAAAAAAAAAAAAAAAAAAAAAAAAAAAAAAAAAAAAAAAAAAAAAAAAAAAAAAAAAAAAAAAAAAAAAAAAAAAAAAAAAAAAAAAAAAAAAAAAAAAAAAAAAAAAAAAAAAAAAAAAAAAAAAAAAAAAAAAAAAAAAAAAAAAAAAAAAAAAAAAAAAAAAAAAAAAAAAAAAAAAAAAAAAAAAAAAAAAAAAAAAAAAAAAAAAAAAAAAAAAAAAAAAAAAAAAAAAAAAAAAAAAAAAAAAAAAAAAAAAAAAAAAAAAAAAAGATGCGGAACCTTAACACAAAAGATTTCTTTTGCTGTTGCTGTCGCTATACAACTGATATATCAACAGAGGACCCTTAACTTTTACCTCGCATGATTCAAGTCGATGATGGAAAGAATTTAAAGGCCAAGTGAATCAATTTTTGTTAAAAACATAGAGTTACCATTAAAAGGGGGCATTCCGGGTGTTCACAAAATCACAGGGTTTGGTTGAAACTTTAACAAACATTATCGAAAGACTTTTTCCTCCAGTATCACAGAGAGGCTGATTGACAATTCCTCGGCAACACAGAATGGGTTAGAAGGGTGCCCTCAGTTTTGCGCCAAGAATAATGAAGAACCCTTTACGTAAAATGGCACTGGAACAGAATGTTAAGGAAGATCTTAGAAATATCGAGAAAATTTTTTTTTAAAAATTTTTGCTATTAGCAATATTTAAGAAATTGATCATGCCATGCAAAACAAAACCTCAAATTTTATTTGGGAAAAGAATATATTAAAAAAAAAAAAAAATTCGCCTTTTAGCATAAGGATAAAATTTGGGTTGAATTGTTAATATTTTTAAGCTTAAGAACTTTTTAATTTAAAGCAAATAATTTGGGTTTAAAATGGAACCCAAAAGGGGAAATAGGCAGAAAGACAAAGGAAAGTTTTAAAAAAATTTAAAATGCAAGATTTATTTGAATCATATACTTTAAAGAAGTATTTGAGAGATTGACAACCCTGGCTAAAAAATCGCCAATCGCTTTAAACCCAAAGTTTTATTTTGATTTAGTTTATGGAAAAGAAAATGTAAAATGACAAAAAAAATTAAAGCACACCCTAAAATAAAAAATAAAAATAATTTGCTAAATTTTATTAAATAAAATTTGAACTGCGTTTTGCGCAAAATAACCCAAATATTATACTATCTCCAAGCCAATTGCATATAAAACTCTGGTTGAAACAAATACTTTTTTTGTGTAGTGGGGTCAAGAGACCGTTTTGTTACAACGTTTGTGTTAATCTCATGAAATTTAGATCGAGCTTGTAATTGTCAATGAAAATTTTTATTCCAAACTTTGTTTTCTTTGTATTGCATGGGTTAAGCTTGACTGCACAACACACGAGATATTCCCTTTTTGTTTTTTTAAAAACTTTTTTTTGGCTTGAAAATTTGACATTTTCGACCTCAAACCAACAAACTCCTTGACCCCCCCAGATAATTCTCCTTCATCTTACCTAAAACCTTCTAATAAAATCTAATCAAGCAAATCTTAGGGTAATCAAAGTGTCGTACCATCCGCATCTCTTTTGCTACTTCTAATTCCATGTTTTTTGTAAAAATCTCGAGGATGTCGATTACAAAAAGGAATCGTATTTTTGACAAAACCCTGGACCCCGGAAAAAGGTTTAAAGTAGTCAAAAAGAAATTCAACATCAAAACTTCGACAGCTCTAAAACATAAAACCCAATAAAAACAGGGCTGCCCCCAATTTGACTTCTTTTTTTTCAAAATATCCAAAAAGCGATAGAAATTTCTGAAGCCTAAAAATAAGTTTTTGAAGTAACTTAAATGAAACCGTTTTCTCTTGTGACCATCTAACATCTTTAGGGCTTGTGCGGTTTTCCTATCCTTTCCAAAACAGCGATTGTTCACACTTAAAAAAGTCTTTTTCTGAAGCATCTGGGTTTTTTCGGGAGACCATGTTCTTCATATTTTATGGTTTTCATGAACTGTTCTTGATAAAAAAGCAATTATACGATAACCCAACTGCCCCAACTTTAAACAGCCCTTAAATAAAATTGGAAGAGTCTGTAATGACATACAAATATTTTTTGTCCGAAGATTGGGCCACAAATTTAGGCGTTCTGTCATTGCCTTTTAGATTTCTGCGCTAGGGAAAGTCATTTAGGGTAATAAATGAGTTCATGAGGATTTTCTAAATCAACTTTAAATGAAACCTCTTTACGATCAGCTTTCTAGAGTGGGTACCATTTTAAAACTTTGAATGTCTTTTACTGTACATTTTAAATTCGTAATGGAAGTGATTCGGCCCTTTTCCCAACCATACAGATTGTTTGAAATCTAAATACAAGATAGTTAGACCTTTTACTTGGATCAATAGTCGTCCAAGTATTTGTGTTTTCTTACATAAAGGTCGACCCATAAATATTCCCCACGCAATCCGTTTTTCAATCATCGGAAAAAAAAAAAAAAAATTGGCAGGTCAACAATAAATCAATTTGTACCCATAAATTTAAGAAAGCCCCGCCTCATCCCGGCCAGAAATTAATCCATGATCCACTGTAAAGTTTCCCTGCAGGTCTTCTATAATTTTCAAAGATTCCCCAACAAACAGGTACCGGGCCCTTAAATAGAATCAGATAGTCTCCCAACGTTTTAACACTCTAACTCTGCCACCGCCTTTGAGCAAAAAAAAATCAAACACTTTCCTTTTCTCAAGACGAAAAGAACCGCCTTTAGGGGAAGGCTTTCAAACCTTTCCAAATGTTTTTGTACCATAGGGTAAACGCCCTTCTAACAAAGTTGGTCAAATATTCTTTTGTTATTGGGCAGGACTTTAAGGATCCGCCAGTGACTCAAACCCCCCTCATTTGCATAGAGTCATAAAAAGATAAATTATTAAAGTGAAAACACATTTACTTTTCGATGCTTTCGCAATGCTACACCCAAAAGCCTATTAACTGCTTGCATTTTAAATGAAGCTAACCCTCCAAGTTTAAAGAAAAAAGTTAATCACAAATCCAACAGTGAGTGGCTGAGTCATAGCGATCTTGATCTTCGGGGGTCATCTATAAGATCGGATAAGAATAATTTTAGAAGAACAGGCATTTACGTAACTTCTTGCATGCGGTTTTAAGAAATGTTTTGCTGCATGTGGTCCTCAGTATACTACTGGCTTTGAATGTTCACCATCTTACCTGACAACAATAAAGCAAATGAACAAATCAGGTGGTTATTCATTATAACTTGTTTTTTGGAAAATGATTTGGAGCTGGGCCCCTCATAATAGAACAGTAATCGATTCAAAGTCTGCGTAAACAACATATGGAGACCTCTGGAGTTTTTTGTATTCTAAAACTAACCTTACTGCCTTCTCTTGCGATAATTAGTATCTGTATTGCAGCCAACAGGGCTGAGACAAATGTTTTAACATGTTCGCTCGCAGCTTGAACGACGGAATTCTTGTTAAACCATTTTCTACTAAAATTCATGTTTGCTAATGTTGTATTTGTATATGCACTAGTATATCTACTCATTGAGCGTATTAGAGTGGTAGAGCAACCTATTAAGGGCTTATGCATTAGGATAAGTCTACATAGTTTTTGGTTGGTTCGCCCTATTGTTGGACTGTTCTTTGACACTCTAATTGTCAGAAGGTTGGTTTCTTCAGACCATGCGTATTCGTTAAACAGTTATATTTTGGCGATTTTGTTTTTCAAACTGATCAATTTTGTCTACAATCCATAGAAATTCAAGGCCGTTCAAGTTAAGATCTATTGGCCCACTGTAAATAGTTAGATACTCTCTCGCATTTTTTTGGCAAACAGGAAGCAGCCTAGCAAGAACGCACCAATAAAACATTTGTCGTCTGAATTATTATGTTTACAAGAACTGCTTTCTTTGCAACTAAGTTGGAGGCAGTGGAATGTATGACTTGCATACAATCGGCTCATCACTTAGCCTTTCTTAAATCTTATGTCTAAGACTTCACCCTCTGAACCCAGACCAGAGCTCTCAATTTAGCTGCTTAGAGCTTCATTAAACATGTACAAGTTGATCTGCCCAACCGGGTGTTAAGACATTATAATAAAAGAATAGTCTGCTGTTTAGTTGAGACCCAACTTCTAGAATTTCTCGATTTATTGTATATATAGTCGATTAAAACAACTACCCTAACATAACTGGAGGGTTTATTGTTAGTTTTACTTGGAACTTGAGAAATAGCATGTACAAACGCTGCCTGCACGTTTGTTGGATCAAACACTTCTAAAACGACCTCATTTAAAGCTTTTGGACAAACGCCTCCTCTACCATTGCATCTAACCAAGAGTCCAAAACTGTCAGATATCTCCTTATCCCATGTTGAGCTTCTTTTCTACTCAAAAATATTTATTTAAATTAAAAAAAAATACTTTAATCAGAATCCAATATCAACGGTCTTTTTGTGCTTGGACTCATAAACTAAAGTATAAACGCACTTTGGTGTTGTTAATGTGACGGTTAAAAAGAGTTTAATGATTCGTTACTTTTTTTAAAACATCCTTTTTCTGGTCGGTGTCTGGCTGTTGAGAGAAAAGTTGCCCTGCCTTTTTTTTGAAGATCAAACTTTTGTCTTTTGTAGTCCTCAAAATCAGCCATGTAGGCGACTAAAATTCTTCATCCGTGATTTTCGAGTCGGGCATGCTTTATTTATTGTCCAGTTTTAAGGGACTAAGTTTAGCTGTTATATATTGAACCAAAGCTGTGTGCTTTTGGAGTTTAGCCTTTTTTATTTTTTTGCTGACTAGCACCTGCAGCTAAGAACACAGGCAAGAGGAAAAGACAACCACCTAGAGGTAAAAGCTGCCGCGCGACCAACGCCTGTTTGCTAAAGACCTACACTTGTTCCTGCTATAGGAAGCACTAGCGTCGATGCTCAGTATTAACATAGGTAACAGCAATATAGACAGCAGAATACCTTCGTTTGGTTTTTACTGTATTTGAAAGTCCTGCTCTAGTTTGGGTTTGCATTTGTGTTATTTATGTTAATCTGAAAGGTTTTTATGTCTACAGCAACAGAGTGTCTCTTCTTTGGGCACATTTGGATAAACCTGAACAGACATGCTTTTTAAAAAATAAAAATATTTCGTATTGGATATCTTTTGAATCTGTTATCTTGTAATATTCATCTGCGCATCATAATTATTAAAAACAAATATACTATTAAGTGGTTTATCACTCCACTTTTCTTTTCAATTTGAATGTTTATTACGTTCATTAACTGTTCTCGCCACCTCCCCTGCACTGATTATCCTATGTCGTCCATTAGGTCAATCCATAAACCGTATTTCGTTGTTAATAAAATCATCAAGTCCTACACTGTGAAGGTGGTAGAACTTTAGACACAAGGTCTACTGTTGGACTTCTAGACCTCCCGCCTCCAAACAATTTTCTATTTCATCAAAATGAATGATAAGGATTAATCCCCGCTACCGTAGACGAGGTTTAGGACTACCCTCAATTGAACATTGTACTTTAGTTATTTTTAGGATTAATAAACTTTCAGTTTATCTTTCCGTATGGTCTTCATTCTTTCCACAGCAAATAAAATACCTTTTAAGGATCTTGCTGCGGCACTAAAACTACAAATTCCATATAGTGTCTGCCCTGCTTTAGATATTTAGTATATAATCTCTCTTTCGGTATATATTGTCTAACTACTGATATTGTTGCTCAATCAGCCTTGCTAAGTTAGGTTGCTAACAATGTCAAAACTCTAACGAGATGTCGAAAAATGCTGTACTTGGAATCATTGTCTGTAGATTTAAGACACGTTTTGTATTCATTAAAAGTAGTTCATATGACAATCTGTCTTTTAATGCTCCTTGAAAGTATGTCGCATGCGCGCTTAATAACTCAAAATCCAAGGGGATGGAAAAGCGATTACCATACGCAACAATTTACAGCTCGGCTTGTTACCGTCTTTATCATCTTCGCGTCTATTCTTGATTTATAGTGCTTCATCACTTTCGATTCCCTTGAAACGCGAGGTCCAGCCCTTTCAATTCGCGGTTAGCCATAAGATCACAATAGATTAGAAATATGTCGCATTGTGTAAAGAAAATATTTCCATTGCCCTCAAGTTTTTATAGAAATTTTTCTTAACGGATTGCCCGTCCCAGATTCTGGAACGACTGTCCTTTTGGGGTCTGTGTGCTGAATCAATTCTATTTTGAAAAGAAAGCCGTGCAGATCCCGGCACAATCACTTCATCTCATCCTAGGACTGGAAATTTAACAGTAAGAATTTGATCTGAAATCAAATAGTAGATGGATTATTTGGAACAATAAATATACTGTTTATTCCGTCACGCCAAAGGCTCTTTCAGTCTTCTATGCGGTCAAGAATCGAGCCATAGGCTTGGTGACTTTTTTATAAAACATAATAAAAAGTTGAATTATTTTAAAAACAAGGCAGGCATGTGAAGGGAAGAAGATTATGATTTTTGATACCTGGAGAAGACATGAGTGAAATGACTCCTTTGACACATCCATTACATTCTTGCGGCGTGAATTAACAGAAAGAAAGGTCAAATCATTTATCAACGTTTAGCCAATGAACCTTCCCAATTTAATAGACGCCTAATGATTTTGATACAAAAGAAACCATTTGATTTTTAAAAACTAGCAAGGACAACTATGTTCAGCTTACAACTAAACCAGACGCATCAAAGTTTTTAAAAAATATGTACAATTAGACAAAGGCCTCATGTGAGCGAACAAAAACGCCTTGGCAAATACTAAACCAAATAGATAGGGAAGCAGTTGCTAAACTTCAAACACCACTAAAAGAACTCCCCAACAAAACCAAATACAAAACATGGTAACTTAAAGATTTAAGCCCAACAGCAACAAAATAATAGAAGCAGAAACCAGTTTTTCCAGAAGAAACAGTATTAAAAACTATGCACGATCCGCCCGCTACCTATGAGTAAGAAATAACGTCCCATGATAATGCTTTGAGAACATCAGAGGCGAATTAACAAGAACAATTTAAGCAAAACTGGGTGAACTAGATGAGCATATAAAAAGAGAAAAAGAAAAACTAGTGAGCTGATGACCATACAACTTAGGGACCAGGTGTTTAAAGATAGAATAACACAAGACTAAAAGATCTTGAACCAGAGAGATCAGCAAACTAGAAGTGCTGTCTACTAACCGAGAACATTATACGAACTCAAGTGAGGCAGAATAAGAGACACTATCCAAAGAATTTTATATGAAGACACAACGTTAGCATGAACGAATAAGAACACGGTTTTAGAGAGCAAGGTGTCACATTATCAGCAAGTGTTTATTAACAGCCTAGGATTTGCAATAAGTACACTGGTGTTGGGCTATTACAGGCGGTGAGTGGTGGGGGAGCAGTGCCACCCAGGCCGCCAACTCCGTCGTCCAGATAATCATGGGTCAAAGAACTACTCGATCACCTGCAAACTTACTAAAAAAATTAGCCAGTAAAAGCAATTAGATATCTTTGCCTAGTAGTAATAGGAGGGATCGTTAGCTGGCTTTTGTCTGCCGCAAGTAAAGTATTTGGCTTTATTGCTGAGCCACATTATGGGCATTAGTTTGTCTTAAAATTGGGTTACTCTTTAGTAAGATAAAGACCAAGTAATCCTAGGGCAGTTAATCCAATAACAGAGTGCCGTCTTTTCAATTCATGGTCATCACGAACAAAGTCCGCGTCTTCAATGGCCTTTTGGGCTTTGGGCCTTGGGATTGGCTGACTTAATCTTGGGGGGCCATCTTGTTTTTTATTGTTTGTAATATTACTGGCTCAGAATTTATGTCGTTTTGTCCAACCATCTGTTCCATTTCCTGCAACAAGGATTTCATTGTATTTGTATGTTTTTATTTATTGTTCCTATCTGAAGTCTGAGTTCAGAAGTAGCATGTATAAACCCGTGCCGACAGCAAAGTCTACTTTCGATCTTGCAAATTGTAAAACATTTTGGTACCTTTTAAACTTGAAGGCAAATCCATTGCGACTAATGACGGCGTCCTCTAATTTGCTAAATACTGTTTTTGTGCATCAAAGCCAGTAGAAGGATCAGTTTATGTTAGATCTTGCCTGTGCTTGTGAACCTAGCAAACACCAAACGTAAGTACGAATAGAGTCCGTTTATTCGTTCTATATTCCCGCTCTAGTTAGACCCTTAGAAAGTATCAAAATAAATGTTGGTCCCATGCAGTTTTATGCACTTGCTCTCTATGGACCCAGAGGTGAACAGTTTGTGCCTGAATAGAAAGATTTGTAAGGGAGGATTCCAATCATAGTTTTACCTTTCTGGTGCACGCCCCAAAAATAAAGGGTGCCTAAACCATGATTAAGATCCAACTTTATTGTCCTAAAGTCTGTCGTTGGGGTCAAAATCCAATTCGATACAGATCCTTTTCAAAAGCCTTGTAATCTATTTCTGTGCTGGAATGTGATTAAACGTATTTTTTGTCATTTGGTAATGGCCCTGGCAGTTTCAGATAACAACTCCAGAAGAGGTAAATAAAAATGAATCTAATACACAGACCCTCACCAAAGATCAGGATGAATTAAATGATCAGCATACGACACTTCCACACCCAGTTGATGCGCAAAAACACAGCAAAGTTTAACAGGTTCTTGATAAAACTGCAACGGAATACTGACCACAACTTCGGGAGTAGTCTTTTTTAATAGGGGGGTTAAGATTCTGTTTTAAATGGAGTACTAACCTTTACTTGAAAGGCGTCAGACCTGAGTCACAGAAATGTCAAGGGTGTCATTGTTATATTTTTAGATTGTAGTGCGGCCCAACAGAATATTTGCATTAGTATATTATGGAATGCACTCATTTTTAATTGTTTTAAAAATGTTTTGTAACAATACCAACACAAGACAGTCCTTCCGTTTTTAGAATATGCTATTATAATAACTGCGTAACCCAAAGGGTCGCACTCCATGAAAATTTTTATACAAAGTCGTGTGGTTTTAATATAATAGAATCAAGTAAAGAAATAAGATTAAAAAATTTGATAATAGATTAAAACTTAGTTAGCTGTTAACCATACCTGATGGTTATTACGGGTTTTTGGCTCGCTAGGAAGGAAGCAATGAGTAACTTACGACGACATTACTCTCAAACTTAACAATGCAAATTTGAAATAATGTTGGCATCAAACCTGAAGAAGACGAATATAGGTTACAATTTTGATGTAGAGCTTAGCTAAAAAATTTAGGCTTTGCAAACTGCCATTCATGGTTTTATAGTTACATCAGACAAAACCTACTTATGATGGAGAATATCCGCTCGATCTTTGCATTACATTTCATTACTCCTATGTTTCATTGGACGAGCTGATCACTGATGGAAAACTTATATGATGACGGCCCTCAACTGTTTTTAAAGCCTCTTCCATCAGGGAAAGCTGCATATTAGCGATTATGAAATTATACAATTCCCTAATTTACAGATTAAAGATTAGCTTGTGGGAGGGTCAGAGATTTAATATAAAGATCACAGATAAAACGAGGAAATCCGTGAAATGGATAACCTGCACATTAGTTTTAGAAAATAAAAAAATACGTGAACTAAAACAAGTCGCGTGGGAACCAGAAAGAATCAGGAGTTACATTAGCGCCTGAGAGTGAGTAACTTTAGAATAAAAGACCTTGCAGACGTTGAGGACTTTGAACAGAACGGTGAGATAGGCAACTTATGTATGGTTTTGAGTACACAAAAGATGGTTGTTATAAAACGACAAAGAGGTTAGCGACATCAAAAGGTTTCCTAAACTAGACAACTACGCAATGAAGAAAAGCAAATAAGCCGGGTCAGTAATGATATAAAATAAGTTTCGAAAAACTGACACAACAAATGGCACTTAGAACCATATATTAGAATGGGACACAAAAGTTGAATTCGTAAGCCATTTTTTACATTTTTCGACCGTCAAAAAAGTTTCAGGAAAAGCATTGAAACTCTGCCCTTTAACATGTAATCATATCCAAGAACAATAGTCGGAAGAGAATCGAAATAAAGAAGTTTGGAGCAAACAGTACCTCCTCCACAGAAGAGAATCATTTATGAAGAAGCTACTACAAAAGTACAGTTCTTTCCACGCACAGTTATTAGTGAGACACTTCACAATAATACTGAAATTTCTGTCTTAAAAGATGTGGGGAGGAATGGAGCTGTGGGTGTCAGGACAACCTTATGGAAGGAAATCTTTATTAGCTTGCAAACTTAGAACGTTTGACAATCTTAAAGTTACTGTTGTGTTCGTCACGATTGTTCAGAAAATTTTAAGGTCCGTAACAACAAGCAACAAAAATCAAATGTTAAGTCTTAATATAAACAATCTGACAAAACGAGTTGGATAAACTGCACATTAACCTTATAAGATTTTATTGTACTGATCAAATTTTGACGGATAGTAGGATAACAACACTAACTGGTGAAATTAAATTCTGTTATAAAACTATGTGAGCAGACGACATTGGTGTCAATGCCGATGTTAAACTATTAATGATAAAACCCTCATTGTTCATAGATTAGTGGACTACTGTTGTGATAAACAATATTTGTCCTCGACCTAGTTAACAAATCAGTTTATAGTTATAAGTTTGATCATATGTAATTTACTGTCCCAACATTAAAGTGGAACAAAGCAATGTAACTAGACAAGAAGTATAATATGGACAGAATGATGAAATCAATTTGATTGATCCCTAGCAAATAAACTTAGCGAGTGCTTAGAACACTTTATAGACAGTTTGAAGAACTCGACACTATTTTATTATAGGATGACTGTTCGGCAGAAAGAGACCATAGTAAAAAGAGAAACACTTTAATCAAAACTGTCTTTCAGTGAAGACATGCTGGGATAAGTTGGGTTGATTTTATGCCAAAAATATGAACTCAGTTTTTAAAAGACTTTAGAGAACAGTTAAAAGACTGTAGTTTTTTAATTCCTCATGAAAGACAGAGACGCATTTGAATGAATGTATGCGTTAAAATGATGTTATTGAAGACGATCAAGAAAAACGAAGATAAAGCAAAAACTAAAGTCTCAAAAGTTTTCTAAATAAGTGTAAAAAACAGATAATCCCTACACATTATGTATGTTTGTAAATGTGTTCTATTAGAAACTATAAAATAGGCATTCTGGGTAAGCCGGCGGAGCAACAGCGAAACGTCTTCAGCCGTTGGACTGGCGGAGGTGGGTGAGCCAGAATGCTATTTTAATAGTTCTCTGAGTAACTTATAATTCAAGACCGGCATAGCCTTTAAACTTGAATAAAAATCAGACAATTACATAGACGAACAATCTAATAGTGGGGGAAAAACCAAGCGCAGACAGGCCAACAACATGAACAGTCTTCATAGTAATGACTGGCAAAGAATAAGGAACTAAGGAGGGGGGAGGGGGGGGGGGGGATTTGAAGATGGAGAAACAGAAACTTGAAAATTAAGAAAATATTGTTTTACAGAATAGAAAACTCTCACTAGCTGCGTAAAGAACCATTGCAATCCCTTTTGATGGCAGATATATTTGAATTGCTGCTCCGAGCCTTTCGTCCGCTGGTCGGACTCCATCAGGGAGACACGGCTGGGTTGTGTTCTGCGCTCCTGGCGTCAGATAGAGATACACCACAGTCCCATACACTGGAGGTGTTCTCACCACACCACGGAGCAAAAAGAAGAATCCAATAGCACCGCCCCAAGAGCAGCCACGAAGAGCAGCAAATGAAAATGAAACAAACGAAAGTGTGGGAGGAAAAAATTGCCGAAAAACTAAAGACATTATGCAAATAGTAATAAAATGTAGGGGACAAAATCTTTGTGCCTACGCTTGATTGAACCACCCAATAGATCAAGGGAGATCAAAAGACAAACACACAGACGGACAGAAACAAATACCAAATAAACCACAACTTAATCAAAAAACAATATCGGAAATGAAAAGAGGGCAGGAACAGTAAACGATAAACTGTAAACAAAGGTGTATTTTTTGCTCCCAGAAGAAAACCTAACACAAGTAACTTTTATACAAGACGGCACAGCCTTTTAAACTTTGAATAAAGTCAGACAATTACTAGATCAACAATCTAATCGTGGGAAAAACCAAGCGCAGGCCAACAACTGAACTGTCTACATAGTAATGACTTGGCAAGATTAGGACTTAAGGAGGTGGGGGGGGGGGGGGGGATTTGAAATGAGAAACAACTGGAACATGAACATAAGAAAATAATGTTACGGTATATGAAAAAGCTGCGTAGGGAACCATAGTTTTGGGTGCTAATTGATTCTTATTTTGGCAACCTTGTGGTGAGAACACCACAGTGTTCAGGACTGTGTGTGTCTCTAATTGACGCCCGGAGCGCAGAACACAACCAGACCGAGTCTCCAGAAGAGTCCGACCCAGCGGACTGAAAGGCCTCGGAAGCAGCAAAACAAATATATCAGCCTTCAAAAGGGATTGACAATGGTTCCCTTACGCACTAGTGAAGAGTTTTCCATATCTGTAACATATTTTCTTAATTTCATAGTTTCCCAGTTTCTTCTCCATCATCAAATCCCCACCCCCCCCCCCCCCCCCCCCCTCCACCTCCCTTAATCCTAATCTTGCCAAGTCATTACTAATGAAGACAGTTCATTGTTGGCCTGCGCGTGGTTTTTCTCCCCCAATATTAGATTGTTCGTCTATGTACTTGTCTGACTTTTATTCAAGTTTAAAAGGCGTGCCCGTCTTGAATAAAAGTTACTCTGTTAAGTTTTCTTATGGGAGCATAAAATACCCCACTGTTTACAGTTTTATCGTTAACTGTTCCCTGCCTCATTTCCTTATCGCGATTTTATGAGCCCAGTTTTCTTTACCTTTTTCCATTTCTAAAAGGATCGATCATAGGCTATGCCTGCTCAAGACGGACTGGGGGTAGCTTCAAGATATTCAACCAGTAGCTTAATACATTCACAAATATACTTGTATACAAAGGGTGATCTTTCCATCTCTCATATAAGAGAGAGAGAGAGAGAAGAGAGAGAGAGAAGAGAGATGAGAGAGAGAGATGTAACAGGAAGTTATTGTTTTTACAACAGTATGTTGACACTGTGTGTGTGTGTGTGTGTGCCGCGCGCAACGCATGCGTTGTGAGTGTGTGTGTGTGTGTGTTTCGCAAACGAAACGAAGCTCTTAATTTTGTGAAGTAACAATATCAAATAAATATTATCCGCCGCAGATGGACCCTCTGTGTGTTGCGGTGTGTGTGTGCGCGCGAGCGCGCGCGGCGCGCGTGTGGTGTGTGAGGTGCACGCACGCACGCACGCGTGAAGGTGTGTGCGTGCGTGCGTGCATGCGTGCGTGCGTGGTGGTGTGTGTGATGTTAGACAACTTACAGTGATTTAGTTTAGTCTAACCTTTTTGGGGGGAGGCGGGGGGGGGGGGGGGTGGTGGGGGAGGGTCATGCTTTTATGTAATCGTGAACAACAAACACCACCACCGACAATAACAACCTCCCTGTTTTTGGAATGCGGTATCTCTGAATGCGGTTATCAAGTGGAAACTCAAGAAGTGTAGGCCTGAATGTATTCAGATCGCAAAATGCTTTCGTTTACAATGACCCATCCACGCTTGACTCGTAACAGGATACTCAATCAAATCAATGTCTTCTAATACCGTAAAGTCCACCTACTCGCAAAGGCAAGCAAGCGTGTCTGCTTCAAGCGTGCTCCCCTGCCCTGGATGCTTTTTGAGGTGTTCTGTACTCGTACACACACACAGTTTCACACACTGTAAACGCCCACGCGTTTCTCCCTTTCCACACCCTCAGTTTCGGTTATTTCTTTACATACCCTTACGCCACTGTCCCCCCCCTTTCTTTCCTCCGAAGCCTCATCTCCGATAACCCTTTTAAATGCCTTCACAACTTCCCGTTTTCATGCGCGCTTCCCGTGAAGACTTTTCCATAACCCCCCCCCCCCCCCCCCCACACAACACACCCCTTATATACCCCCCATTCCATACCATCAACACCTTTACACAAAGACGTCTCTCTCTCTCTCTCTCTTCTCTCACTCACACACACACACACAGAACTCACACGTAACGCTCACCCCCCCCCCCCCCCCATACCCCTTTTCCAATTTCCTATCCACTATATCCTCACTGTCACATCCCCATTTCCAACAATCCCTTTGCCATATCCTTTTTCTCTATATCCCCATTGTTCGTACATTCCTTTTCCATATATCCTCACTTCTCAAATTCCCCTTACCGCATCCTCGCCCCCATCAATCCCATGCCATACCCTACACGTAACACAATTCCCTGCCCAGTACCCCTCATTGCTCTTTCCGACATCGGTCAGACTTGTATCCCTTTCTTTTTTTCCCCTATACTTTTTTTTTTAAATTTAAGATAAGTGTAAGAGATCGTCCTGATATCATTTATTAGTAAACTTGACGTAAACACACACATACACACACGCACACAACGCAACGCAAGCACACGGAGACACTCGCACGGCGCGCGCGCACACACACACACACACACACACACACCAATACTCTTTCTCTCCCCCTCTTCCTACATCACGCAAACGCGTCGCGCAGTGCGATGCACACACACAGACAGACACACACACACGCCGCTGCTCGCGCGCACGTTGCGTGCACACATCCAGCCACAGAGAAAAGTAAGTAAAAATTTCTTTATATCCGCTGACGCGCAAAGGGCCATATCAGAGGCAGTTCACCGCACACACACACACACACACAACACACACACACACACACACACACACACCTGTGTGTGGTGTGTGTTTGTGTGTGTGTGTGTGTGTGTAGATGAGTGTGTGTGTGTGTTGTGTGTGTATTCTCTCTCTCACTCTCGTCCGTCTCTCTCTCACTCTCAAACTCGCTCTCTCACTCTCTCTATATATATATATATATATAGAATATGTGTGGTTATGTATTTATTTTTTTAGAGAGAGAGAGATAGAGGGGGGGGTAGGCAAACATAAGAAAAAAGAAGGGAGGGAAGGATACAAAGGAACACTCTGAGAGTAGATTGGAGAGAGAAAGAGAGCCGTAAAGAGAAGAAAGAGAGAGAGATAAGAGAGAGAGAGAGAAGGAGAGAGAGAGAGAGAACATTGTTTAAGGTCATTAGGAACAATATCAAGCTTGATGACATGTGGGGGGGGGGGTACAAAAACGCACAGAGAGAGAGAGAGAGAGAGAGAGAGTAGAGAGAGAGAGGAGAGAGAGAGAGAGAGAGAGAGAGAGAGATTGTTTCTCCATCACTGCGAGATGGGGGCCGGATCATTGTAATCGTGACCGATGCAAAGGACGAGACTGTTGACAGGACAAGTAAGCTAGTGTATATATACCATAGGAGCAGCCATACTTTTCCCTAACCCAGTGATATGGTGGGGGCACACCACGCACACATACACACACACACACACAACGACACACTGACGCGCGTCGGCGCGCGCGCACACACACACACACACACTACACACAACGCAGACCGTGCCGAGGCAGGCAACAGCATTGATCGAATAATATACTTAGAACTACAAGGCCCGACAGATTGATGAAGATCCATAGATATTTTTTAATATAAAGAGACATAGCATCGCGTTCGTTGCACCTACACATAATTGCACACAGACGTAACACGTACATATAATTGACACGCATACATACATGCAAACGTCGTACATACATGCATTCACAAGCATGTAAAGCATACATAACATAGATGACAAAACACTATGCACATGCTTAGGATACACACATGCATGCAAGAACATCGACCAGATCAAATGGCACCTAAAAAAATTGATTACCACATATTTTTAAATCGCAAGTCATTGCAACGATAAATACATTTTCATTAAAAGAAAATGCATGAATTGATAGACAAGATACCACTGCTGCACTTATTGAAATCAATCACGACTGAACAACAGCATGCTTTACAGAAAACTGCTTGCTGTTGTTTTGTTGTAGTTGTTTTCGAACCTATTTAAGGACCTGACTTTGACGAAGTGACAGGCCTAACATGATCTCTCGTGGTCGGCTTGGCTATACACACCAAGAATTAAAATTGACTCGACAACAATAACAGAACAAAACAAGAAGAAGAAGAAAGATGAAGATGAAGAGCGACGACGACGACGACGACGAGACGAGAAGAAGAAGAAGAAGAAGAAGAAGAAGAAGAAGTAGAAGGAGGAGGAGGAGGAGGAGGAGGAGGAGAAGGAGGAGGAGAGGAGGAGGAGGAGAGGAGGACAGGAGGGCTTGAAAGTCTACCATATAAATTGGCGATAATTGAATTAACTTAATCGGATGAAAGGGAATCTGAATGCGGAAGTTTCTTTCAGTCGAGCGAAATCAATCCTTAAAAATGGACATCCTTGCCTGAAATAAATCTTACATTGAGATAAGTCACTGACTTTAGATTTACTTTGGTTTGTGCTAAAACAAGAACCAAACTACTTCCCTTGCTTCGTGCGTGTGTAATCGGCTCACTTGCTAACTCTGACAACACACAAGAGTGACTTTGCTTGACATATTCCTGGCTTCAACTAATCAGACTAATTGTTAAATTCATCTGGAATGAATTTGTGTCGACAGCAGTGAAAAAAGGTAGAAGGTCCCCCTCCACCCCTTGTTTTCCCTGAAAGAGTTGTGAAGTCTGTTTTCATCACTTACCGATAAAATAGTGATGACCATTCGAAAACAAATTGTTTATCTCCAAAGGATTAATTTGAATTTGGATTGACGAACTCGCTTTTGATTTAATTGGAGGCTGCTTTTGTGTTTGTGTTCTACTTGTGACAAGTTTCCATTGTGTGTGTGTGCTGTTTGTTTGTCTACCCCTTGACCTTGAGACACGCGTGGTCTTAGTATTGAAACCAAACAAAAACTGACACAATGAAGGAGAGAGAGAGAGAGGAGGAGAGAGAGAGAGAGAGAGAGAGAGAGAGAGAGAGACAGACAGACAGACAGACAGATAGACAGACAGACTGACAGACAGTTAGTTGCGCATGTTCTCAAATCTGTAATGAAAACTAGACAACATTTTATCCCGAGAGGTTTTATTTTGCACAGAAATCGGTGAAAAGTCATCATCAAACAGAGAAATACGATGAAACGTAAACACATGTAGCAAAAGCAGTATAACAGCAGCAGCACAGCAACAGCTGTAGTGGAATTAGTAATATTTCTTTTAATCAGACTGTCAGAACCAAAGACTTTCAGCCATTTTGGCAGTGGGTTAAAAACTAAAAGAAATTAAGAAATGAATACAATGTCAGATAGACGAATGAATTCAGCAAAACAAAATCATCGTTCCTCCACATGTAGTGGAATCAAATTTCAAAGAGAAACCAAAAAGTTGGAAAAATATGACAAACAGTTGAAACAATGCTCAATCATCAAAATGAAAACATCTCTCCAAAGCAGCTCAGTATAGTCTGGATATGGGATACAAATCATTGTTGAAACAGCATGCCAGACCAGATGACTTTTTGTTCTGTAGGTGACAGGCATTGGCTTTTTTCGAATTGTGCGCTGCATAGTATATACATAGAGCCCCCCCCCCCCCCCCCCCCCCCCCCCCCATCATAATTAAGCTACGCTGCTGTGTGCGTGAAATCCTCTCGCTTGCCTGGTTGAGTTCACAAATCACATCTGCGAACAATCTTCCAATCCTTCAATACATACAGGCAAATGCACGATTTTTGTTGTGTGCTATTCAAAGCAAGTCTGATTGTTGACTTACTTGACTTAACCCTTTGCACGCCCTCAGGAATATTGATCGTTAGCTCACTACATTTATCACATCAATACTTACATCAGGAAAACATTGCGTTTATTGGCTATTCGAACACGTATGTGATTGTCACTGCCACCCTCGTCTCAATCATTCCAAAACGTTCATCTGAATTATCATATTTACTCTTGTGTCATAAATGAAAAGATAACAGTGACAATGATGTTTGCATACATGCTCGTATGGTGAATAAATTCAATGTTTTTACATTACATTATTACACTTGTCTGAACTGAGACTGGCTTGTTCCAAGCAGCATGCATGTTGTGCGCCAAGTACAGAATTAGTTAACTTCGTTCTCCCACTCCCTTTTACTCCCCTCCCCCCTCCCATCTGTAACCCATTCTCTCTCTCTCTCTCTCTCTCTCTCTCTCTCTCTCTCTCTCTCTCTCTCTCTCTCTCCTAACCCCCCACCTCCTACCCGTTCTCCACTCTCGACATCCCCTTCACTCCTCTCTATCCCCGCTTCCCCCTCTACTGAAACTACCCTTTGTCTTTCGCCAAATTCAACGTCATTAATGTTATTGTACTTAACTTTCCTCAGAATAACGTTCTTTTCATCATTCCTTGTTATTTTGAAGAAGGTTCCTCGAGTCGAGACGTCAGTGTATTCTCCACTCTAGTCAATACACGAAATCATCGTATGTTTTCGTTTAAGGTCTGTATTTTACTAAGCTGAACTTATTATTTCAGAAACGATCCCTTGAAAATGTGAATGAAAATCCAAAGCAAAAAGAACTTTCACCGAGATGTTTGCCAGCCTTCGATGGTACAAATGCCTGTTTCATGTTGAACGAATCAGTCGAGATTTACATGACTTTTAGATAATTTCTAAGAGTTTAAAAGTTAAAACGTATCAAAGAATATGCATAGAATGATTTAGGAACGTTCACACACACACACACACACACACACACACACACACACACACACACACACACACACACACACACACACACAAACGAAGAAACAAACAAACAACAACCCAACCCACACCAAACCGACACCAAACCAAACCAAACTGTTGTCCCTTTGCCAGATGTCCTGTAGCGAGCGTTAGTACAATTGTTCACACTGCAGTGCTCTCCGCCAGTTCTCTCTCTCACTTTAGGGATGGGCCGTGTTCACACGCGTGAAGCAAGGGACCTAACTCCATACGTGTTCTCGTGTTCAGTGACGCATCTCGGTATATAGAAGCCCGGCTATACTGAAGGCTGAAGGAGGTCATCGACCAGATCATCACTCAGCTTAAATCAGGCCTCCTGATACCACGTGCTTATCAAAAACGAGAAAACGAAAAAGCTGCAGAAAGCGATTCAGATGGATCGACCATATTAGCTTGCTGTTTCATCTGTATTGCGAAACCCGTGATTATAATTATCATTACGATTATGGAACATGCCAGCGAAGACAGCATGACATTGGAGACCTCCACGGTTTAATGCCATATCAGCTGGAACCACATGCTTCCCAGTTGACTAACGATCAGATCGTTGCAAACGAAGACATTTTCGGAGAGTTCTCCTCTCAGTGGTAGGCCTAAGTGATGCAAATGCAGATTTCAAACAATGTCTTATAACCGGAAAAATATAGAATCGTCTGTTTTGGCTGCTGTAGAGTTTGACTCTATAGGAAAGTGCAGATCTATCTTGAGTAAGTCGAGTCCTCATCCCCAAAGTTCAGATCTACCTGAAGTGAAGCAGTTGTCAAGAGGAATGACTCAACTTGAGAAAATGTGACACAATCCAGTTGAGTATTGTTAGCTACAGGCTCCAGTCAAGATAAACGTACACGTAATCGTATCGGTTGCCGTGTCCGTAAACGGACAAAAGGAATCACACTCTCTTCATTTCTACTTAGGCGATTTTTGCTGTAACAGTATGTCCAGGACGGGGAAATCGTGATGGTATTGCTTAAGTGCACTAAGTTGGTGTATTATTAGTCAGGTTTAACACACCAAGGTTATCTTTGCACTCGTACACGCATATGCACACTCATACGCCCACCAAACATTCACCTCTCTCTGGGAATGGGATGTCACGCATTCGTTTCTCTTCTAACACAACTGAGCACAAGAAATACAATTTCTATGCTACTTATGATCAAACATGAAAAATCCAATTACACAAAATGAACAAATCAACACATAAAAGATCAATACTTCCTAATCCCGGGTTGTAATAAAAATGACTTCTTACCTGGCCAGGTTTTCACACACACAACCACGCTTTCACACCACACCACAGTTCTTGAAAAGTCTCTTCACGTCTTCTTCAGCACTGCTTGATGGTGAGGCCCTTGGTTGACTGGCTCCAGGTTTCAGGACTGGGTCTTCGTGGTCGTCTCTGGGATCTCGACGTAGAACTCTTCTTCTTCGTCTCCTTCACCCACCTCTGGGTTCAAATTCAGTTTGTCTGTCTTCACCCACCTCTGGGCTTCAAACTTAGTTTTCTTCTCTTCCAGCTTGTCTTTCCCTAAGACTTTGCTGTCTCTTCTATCTCCCAGACCACGTTTCTCTCGACCCGTTCTCTGTCCTGCCCACCCTTCTCTCTTCTCTCTCTCTCTCTCTCTCCTCTGTCTTCTCTCTCTCTCTTGTGGTGTTCTTCTCTTCACGTTGTTCTCCCTCAGTTTATATAGGGATGGAAACAAAGGATTCCCCTTCGGGCCATGCCTTTGTCCATGCTGCTTCTCAAACCCCTAGTTCACAAATACCCTGAATTCTCCATTCGCTACATTCTCCACACATCTGCATTTACACACATCCCTACCAAATTGATTAGCAAACAAACACTTGGCACCAGATGGACATCGAAAATTCCCGCCGACTTCGGAGGCCACTTTAACACAGTAATTATCTTAAAGAGGGCTACGATAACAACATCCACGCGCGTTCAACCAGCCTGACAATAGAACCAACCCAGTGACCCACGGCAATACCATCCGAACGAGTCCAAGACTCCTGCTCTTCACTGACTGTTTACAAAAGAACCTCAGCTGACTGAGTATTTAGCGCTCACTTGGTGCACCGAGGTCCTGGTGGTTACGTTCCTCTCCCCTTTCGCTATCGGGCAGGTCCGAACTCCTTACTACCTTAGGTGCCATCTGTCACCTGACCGCTTCGTCCTCCTTGACACGGTTCGACCGTGTGCGATGGGTAAGGCATACTTGTTAATGGTTCTATTACCTATTTGTATACCACGTACAACGTCCCTTTTGCCTCTAAGCGTTTAATGCCTTTTGTGAGAGGTTTCACGCACTTGACAAATTCCCCCCACTTCAAGACAATGCCCTGCATTGGCTAAAACACATTCAAGGAGCTGAAACTCTCACAATTCTTTCATTTAAACCAACTCTAATGTAGGCCTCTAATAAGCCTACTTACACCAGAGAATGCACGCAAGATTTATTTTGCAACAAAATTAGAGAAAAATCAATACATACACACTAAAAACCAAGCAAATATCAACACCAGTCTGAAACTTCCACCAGCGCTAAGTAGTGTGGCCATATATAGATAAACATTATGCTTCTACGGAAATTCTCTCCCTTTCTCTTCATACACGTGGCCCGCAACCAGCCACGTCACGCATACACGACACTGCAAAAGACACACGCACCCACAACCCGACTTTTCGCCCGATCATTTTATTTTGGCCTACGGTCCCGTCACTCTTTCTTCACTCTCTAACCCACATTGTCGTACCGCGCGACATGTGTTGCAATGTGAACAGAAACGCCTGATATCACCTAGGATACCGGGCCAGTAGTACTTCTTCGCCACTGCCTTTTGCGAGGCCTTCTTACCGAGATGGCCCGAGGCTGACGTCACATGATTTTCGGACATCACCGCCTTTCTGCGCTGTCTAGGAACGACAACCTGCTTCTTCGTTTTTCCCGAACGCGAGTGAGTAAAAGTTCGGTACAATATTTCATCCTATATCTCAAAAGCGATGGTACCCTCCTTAACACGCTTCTTCTGCCTTGTGTGAGCAAAACCAAACAGTTTTCTGAGCGAGTAGTCGCCCTTTTGTTCTGCTCGCAAGTGAGTGGGGTTGGTCTCACCGGACACGCTCCATTGCGTTCTGAAGTGTGTGACCGCCTGGGGCCTTTCTCTACCGTCATTTCTTTTCGCCGATTCAACACAGAAATCACGGTCTGGGTCTCCGTACCCACGTGCTCCTGGAATGTTTCCGATTACTAGATCATACGGCGGCTTTGGGACGGCCAAAGCCTGTACAGTCCCACTATAAAATGGTGTATCAATAAATACCTGGGCCGTTTTGAATTCTGCTACTGTTCCATCTATTTGTCTACACCTCTGTGTTTTACCTGTGAATTGTCCCTTCTTAACCAGGGATTCTTTCACCATTATACCTGTGCACCCAGAGTCTCTAATGACATTAACCACATTGTCCCCCACTCTGCCTTTGTGCACATCCATGTTATCGCCTGAATCTGTGAACACACAGCACAATCCAGACAAAGTAACACTGTCATCTTTTCCATCTCTTTCTACCTGCCTCTCACTTGGCCTGACCCTCATTGCTGCTGCTTTCTGTGACTTGAATATGCAGTCCCTAGCCAAGTGCCCTGTCTTATTGCACAAGAAGCAGGTTCGCTTGTCTACAGCCTTTTCCACGTGGCTGATGCTCTTGTTTGTTCACGTGACCCCATGGGCCTACGGGCGTGCAATACTGGCCCGTTGCGTGAGATATGTGCTGGCCTGCTATCCTCTGAATATGCTTCCGGGCCTTCCTCTTGTTCAGGCAAATCGCGCCTCGCTTCCCGGTAAGTCTCTGCTGTCTCAAGTACCTCAGCTATCGTGGTTGCACCTTTTTCCTTAATGTGGATTGTGAGGCCCGTTCCACAACCATCAAGTATCTGTTCCTTCATCAACAGTGTCTTGAGGCCTTCAAAATCACTGTCTACTCCACTAAGTTCTACCCACTTGTTGAAATAGTGATCCAGTCTAACTCCGAACTGTGTGTATGTCTCACCCTGTTCGATTCTCGCCTCGCGAAACTTACGCCTAAAACCTTCTTCAGTCAAATCATATGCCTTTAGTACTGCTTGTTTCACCTTGTCAAAATCCCTCTGATCACCTTTGGGTAAGGTGGAAACAGTGTGTAATGCACGACCTGTCAACAAGGCAGACAGGTTTATTGCCCAGTCATCTTCGGGCCAGCCCTCGTGCTCGGCAACCGATTCAAACCGACTGATATAGGCATCGATCGAATCAGTTTCTTCTCTGAACAGTGGGAGTTTAAGTCTAGGTGCGCAACTTAGTCTGCGGCCTACTGACTCAGAACTGGTGTCTATTTCACTACGATTTTCAGATTTTATTCTTTCCAACTCAATTTGTTTGGCTAAAATCTCTGATTCCGCTTCTGCTCTCGCTCTGGCAGCCGCACTCTCTGCATCTGCCCTTGCTTTGGCAGCTAAACACTCTGCATCCGCTCTAGCCTTCGACGCAGCAGTTTCAAGTCTAAGTCTCTCGGCCTCAGCGTTTGCTGATTCTGTTTGAAGCCGAAGTTTCTCAGCCTCGACCTCTGAGTTTCTTTTGACAGCGTCGAGCTGTTCCTTTTCAAACTTCCTTCTTTCAGCCCTTTCATCTCTCTCAGTCTTCTGCTGAGTCTCTATGAACTTACGCAGTTCATCTCCTGTATATCCTAGTTTCTCCCCTAAACTCATCAGTTTCTCAATGGGGGTAAAACTTTCTTCAGCCATTTTGTCGTTTTAGCACTACTAAAACAGTTACTCTTATAGACCCGGAAAAAGTCAGTAAACAGTTTACCTACTAAACGTTACGAGTACACCAACCAGTGGTAGTATTCCCAACACAAAGGAGCCTTAATCTTAAACCACAGCTTCTGTGAGAGTTAAGACTAGAACCTCGTTCTTCGTTTCTCTGAACGACCTTTGATTAATACAACCACCCTACACGCAAGTCAATACTCAACACTCAAAGAACTAAAGGAAATAATTAGAAGAGCTAATTAAAATTGCCTTTAGTGGACGCTTCGCCCCAGTACTACTCTAGCACTCACTTTGTTTCCCGCCTGAGACTAATTTGGGCCATGCAATCCTGGCAGGCTCGCCACTTTGTCCAGGACGGGGGAAATCGTGATGGTATTGCTTAAGTGCACGAAGTTGGTGTATTATTAGTCAGGTTTAACACACCAAGGTTATCTTTGCACTCGTACACGCATATGCACACTCATACGCCCACCAAACATTCACCTCTCTCTGGGAATGGGATGTCACGCATTCGTTTCTCTTCTAACACAACTGAGCACAAGAAATACAATTTCTATGCTACTTATGATCAAACATGAAAAATCCAATTACACAAAATGAACAAATCAACACATAAAAGATCAATACTTCCTAATCCCGGGTTGTAATAAAAATGACTTCTTACCTGGCCAGGTTTTCACACACACAACCACGCTTTCACACCACACCACAGTTCTTGAAAAGTCTCTTCACGTCTTCTTCAGCACTGCTTGATGGTGAGGCCCTTGGTTGACTGGCTCCAGGTTTCAGGACTGGGTCTTCGTGGTCGTCTCTGGGATCTCGATGTAGAACTCTTCTTCTTCGTCTCCTTCACCCACCTCTGGGTTCAAATTCAGTTTGTCTGTCTTCACCCACCTCTGGGCTTCAAACTTAGTTTTCTTCTCTTCCAGCTTGTCTTTCCCTAAGACTTTGCTGTCTCTTCTATCTCCCAGACCACGTTTCTCTCGACCCGTTCTCTGTCCTGCCCACCCTTCTCTCTTCTCTCTCTCTCTCTCTCTCCTCTGTCTTCTCTCTCTCTCTTGTGGTGTTCTTCTCTTCACGTTGTTCTCCCTCAGTTTATATAGGGATGGAAACAAAGGATTCCCCTTCGGGCCATGCCTTTGTCCATGCTGCTTCTCAAACCCCTAGTTCACAAATACCCTGAATTCTCCATTCGCTACATTCTCCACACATCTGCATTTACACACATCCCTACCAAATTGATTAGCAAACAAACACTTGGCACCAGATGGACATCAAAAATTCCCGCCGACTTCGGAGGCCACTTTAACACAGTAATTATCTTAAAGAGGGCTACGATAACAACATCCACGCGCGTTCAACCAGCCTGACAATAGAACCAACCCAGTGACCCACGGCAATACCATCCGAACGAGTCCAAGACTCCTGCTCTTCACTGACTGTTTACAAAAGAACCTCAGCTGACTGAGTATTTAGCGCTCACTTGGTGCACCGAAGTCCTGGTGGTTACGTTCCTCTCCCCTTTCGCTATCGGGCAGGTCCGAACTCCTTACTACCTTAGGTGCCATCTGTCACCTGACCGCTTCGTCCTCCTTGACACGGTTCGACCGTGTGCGATGGGTAAGGCATACTTGTTAATGGTTCTATTACCTATTTGTATACCACGTACAACGTCCCTTTTGCCTCTAAGCGTTTAATGCCTTTTGTGAGAGGTTTCACGCACTTGACACAGTAACTGTCACCATGAAGATGGTGTTGCACCTTTTCGCTACCCCAGAAGTAGATTCGCTTTTCTCTCCAGCGGCATGGTCTGAAATATACCATTAGAATGGTAAGGTAAGGTAATGTTGCTTATAGCCCAGCCGACCGCAAAGGGCCATATCAGGGTTGTCACCACGTTAAAGTCAACTCATAAGTCATTTAAATAAAATTCACACAACCCTTGACCTATAGAATGGGTTTAGCTTGAATGGGAAGGCACTTTCCCGGTGCCAAAGAAAACATTGCGAAAAGAGCAATAAGCAGCATAGCACCTGCGGCTTGAAATCTTCAGCTGAATGAGTTCATGAAAGTAGATGACTGTACAAAAGCCTTGTCATATACATTGACAGCCATGTCTGACTCAGTGGAAAATAGTTGGGATGAGGTGCCGATCCTATCGAAAAGGTTTCAGTCATTTTCGAAAGCAGTATGTCCAGCGACGGATGTCCAACGTTCAGATGAATCCCTTTGAAAAGGAAATCAAGTATCTTTACTGTTTTTTTTTTTTTTTTTTTTTTTTTTCCTCCTGAGGATAACAGTTATTTTCATTTTAAGAAAACGAAGACGATAAATGATTTTTTGGGGGTAAAAAAGTTATCATTCTTCTAGAAAATCATGATTATAGGAAAATCAGCTTTAGTAAACTTTTTTCTTATCCTTTTTAAAATTGCTTCTGCTGCTGCTGCTGCTGCTGTTGTTGAGAAAAAGTTTTAATCGTTGACTGAGACATATCCCCAAAACAAAGACCTTATCACAGTTTTTTTTTTACGGTAAGAACGGTTTTCCTTGCGAACCTTCCTCCTGCCCAATATTACGGGCTTAGAAAGTTAGTATTGTCCCATAGAGTGCCAGGTTTGAATACCTGTTCGTTGATTTTCTTTTCTGTTGCTGCTGCTGCTGTTGTTGTTATTGTTGTTGTTGCTGTTGTTGTTGCTGTTGTTGTTGTTGTTGAGTTTACTTGTTTTTTGCTTGCCCCTGCTCACTCAACGTTTTCCTGGCGGCTTCTCCAGCTGACAGCGGGGCGTCGTCCTCCAGGAGCAGCGTGGCGTGGTGCCTGAACACCCCGTCCTCTGTGGTGTCGTTCAGCTTGGACAGGTACACCTTGTTCGCCACACACTCTCCAAAGTCCTGCACCCCGTCCTTGACCCGGATCAGGCTGGCCGGGTCGTTGTCATGGTAACAGTTGCCGGCCAGGGTCACGTGAGGGCGGTAGGGCAGCCCGGCCTCCCTGGTGCGTTCTCTAAGGAAAGGAGCGAAGACTCGTCGGAGGTGATTCACCACACGCATCAAAGTCTGGGACTCGGCTTCGTCCACACGGATCACCACGGCGCACGGACCGCGGGAGTCCGGGGGTGCGTTCAGAGGCGGGAAGACCTCCATGGGGCGGAGCCGAGCGGTGACGGTAGCGCCCTCGCACAGCTTTCTCACCTCGCGCACTGTTTCCGGATCCTGCAAGAGCTGGATGACGCGGGCTTCTTCCTCGGGGTCATCCAAGCCCAGGACGCCGACGGTGAGGTGGAGGTTCTCTTCAGCCACGATCGCCGGCAGTTCTTCAGGGGACCTGCTGCCCTCTGCCGCACCACCGCCACTACCACCACCAGGACTCTGGTGAGTGAGTTGAAGCATCTGCTGGTGGTGCTTGATCTTCTGCAGCAAGGGTGGGTCTGGGGCGATCTGAATGTTGAGGAAGTGAGTTGGATTGGCCATCGTGGACGGTTTGGATGCAGGGCCTTCGTCGGTGTGTGGGGTCAAAGCGGCTCTGAAAAGAAAATGGCGTGATGCCGATTAGTATGTACAATGTCATTGTCCACATGAAAATTGCTAGTGATTAGTGGTTAGTTGTTCCAAGGGAATAGCTACACGCCATTCGCGAGATGACCTTTCTGAATTTTAACTCTCAAAGTCGACATCTATTTTTCTTGTTTGCGTTAAAGGTCCGATCATATAATAACGGAAGCAAGCTTAAATGCCTAGTTCTCTTTCTTTTATGTTGGGAGGTCTTTTGTGCCGTCTGTCTGTCTGTCTGTCTGTCTGCAGATTCTGTCAAACGGACCAATGGTGTAACAAATAGTGAAGAAAAAGACCCAAGAAGTAAATCACCAAGGCTTTAACATTTTAATTGACCTGCACAAGAATAATAACTAATACCACACAAACATCATCATATTGACTGGTGTGTAACTTTTATAACCCTCCATTCGTGGTGAACGTGACTTGACTGAAGAAAAATACATTGTGGGTTCTAGCTTTTGACACCAGTCACCCACCATAGCAGATTCCTGAGTCTTTAGGCGAAAAATTACGAGAGAATATTGATAGTTTTTTATCACTATTCATCTATCATTTATTGCCTTCTTCAGAATTTTTCATTTACACAAAATTTCAGTCCCAATGTGTTTATTGATTTGGTTATGTAAGAAATATTTATTCGTGTTAAAATCTTTTTCTTTTTTTTTCAAATTCAGTTATGTTATCAACCTTCGCGTTTTATTCACACATGATTTGCCCTTTACAGAACCAGTCTGCGTCCACTTACATAGAAAAATACTACCTCCGTGGGAAAGCCGGGTGGTCTTTCAATACAAATTTTACCCCCACCTCTGGGAAATTCTGTGCGAGTAATTTGCTCTTGTCTCTCACTCTCTTTGATATATATATATATATTTTCTGAAAGTAAGTTTTAAAACGAAGTGACTGAGGGCGGAAAATGAAGCAAAACTCAGAAAGAGAGGGGGTTTCTTACCGCCAAGGACATAGACAAAGTACAGGACAAAACACAATACATATTGATCTTGCGCCGAATATGAGAAGATAGATGGTTTCTCGTTCTTCGTTTTCACTGTCCTAAATGTTGATTGGTTTTGCCTGAAGAAGACCCAAGAGGTCTACATGCATTGTGTTTTGTCCTGTACTTTGTCTATGTCCTTGGCGGTGGTAACTAACCTCCTCTCTTTCTGAAATTTTCTTAAAGTAATTTTAGTCTGAAGTTTTGACAGCCCATTCTCTTGTTTTTGTGTTCTAGAAAGTTTTCTGGAACCTGAGAGCGAAGTGACTGATAAGACAAGCAAGCAAACAAACAAACGAACGAACGAACAAACAAACAAACAAACAAACAAACGAACAAACAAACAAACAAACGAACAAACGAACAAACGAACAAACAAACAAACAAACAAACAAACAAACAAACGAACAAACAAACAAACAAACAAACAAACAAACGAACGAACGAACGAACGAACGAACGAACAAACAAACGAACAAACGAACAGACAAACGAACAAACAAACAAACAAAATGACATCAGAGAAATCTGGTACGCTAAAAAGTATGATTTTACCTAGACAATTAGACCGTATGGAAATTGCATCTGAACCGAATAAAATCAGTTTTTATTCAATCAATGGAGAGAATGGAGGTTTACGGGTTCACGATCGCCACATCTTATTTTGCCCGAAACCCCCCTTTTCACATACTGATCACGTCCTTCACATATCAGTTTTGGCCAAAATTAACACCTGTTTTCTAAACAAAATTAACACCCCAAAACCTCTAAAATTGACGCAATCAGTACATTAAAATGGGGGTTTGCATGCAAAATAAGATGCGGCGATCGTGAACCCCGTAAACCTCCATTCTCTCCATGGCATGAAATTAACTAAACATTTTAACATTTATATGGCTTGACAGTCCTGCCTCCCCAGACCGACCCCAATCAATATTGGTTGCACGCTCTGCTGCACAGGAAGTCTGCAGTCAATACTGTATTATTAATCATCACGTGATGGGCCGAGCTGTCACGTGTGCACTTTCAACCACTCAACAGGGAGGTATGACATCATTTCTGCCGGGCGCCGAGCCTGCCGTCCAAGCTGGCATTCTTGAGCGGGCTGCCTATGAGTGAAGACGTGTTAGCGCTGTTACTTTACAGAAGAAAACATGGCAGAGTCCAGCCTGGAAGCTAGTTTATCTTCACAAGAGGCCGCAATGGCCGTTAGTTCTCAAGAAAGCCAAACTGAGCACTTTGCTTTATTCAGACGAGCAAAAGAGATAATATTGAAACATAAAACGTGTCATCATGAGATGATTTGCCAATCTCTGAGGGTGATATCTCGATTGCTGAGACCATACATGAAAAGGTTTTCTACTGTTGGACTACCTTTTATTGAAGTCTACTCCATGAGAAAAGAACTAAAAGCAATGTTTTTATATAGTGAGGAGATAAGGCAGTATTACTCCTATTCAACTACCAATGCAGCTTGAAACACGATCTTCTCAAGAGCCACAGCAGGGAACTGCCACGGTCTAGCTAGACCGCGTGAAATGAATATTAAACAGGCACACGTCACAGCCTATAGCAGAAAGCCACGCTTCAACGGCCGCGGTCTAGGTGGACCGTCGCTTTGTCACGTCCTATTCAACAGGCTGCCTATTCAGGCGGCCGGGGCTAAAAATAATACTAAGGGGGAGTAACTCCTGCACACACCCTACCCCAACCCCCACACACGCACACCACCCCATCCTACTTAAATCCTCCGGCTAACTCTCTCAGAGTTAAATCCTCCCAGTTAGGTCTCTCAGAGTTAAGTCCTCCCAGGCTGAAGCTAAATCCTCTCAGGCTAAAGTTAAATCTCTCAGAGTTAAATTTCTCAGAGTTAAATCCTTCCGACCAAAGTTAAGTCTTCTCAAAGTTAAATCCTCTCAGAAGCAATCTCTCTCAGAGTTAAATCCTTCCAACCAAAGTTAAATCCTCTCAAAGTTAAATCCTCAGGCTAACTCTCTCAGAGTTAAATCCTTCCGGCCAAAGTTAAATCCTCAGGCTAACTCTCTCAGAGTTAAATCCTTCCGGCCAAAGTTAAATCCTCTCAGGCCGAAGTTTAAATCCTCTCAGGAGTTAAAATCCTTCCAGTTGAAGTTAAAATCCTCCAGCTTAATCCTCTCAGAAGCAATCTCTCCCAAAAGCAATCTCTCTCAAAGCTAAAATCTCTCAAAGTTAACTCCTCCTAAAGCTGTCTCTCAAAGTTAACCCCTCTCAGGAGTTAAACCCTCTCAGAGTTAAATCCTCCCAGGCTGAAGTTAAATTTCTCTCAGAGTTAAATCCTCTCAGGCCGAAGTTTAAATCCTCTCAGGCTGAAGTTAAATCTTTCAGAGTTAAATCCTCTTAAAGTTAACTCCTCCAGAAGCAATCTCTCCCAGAAGCAATCTCTCTCAGAAGCAATCTCTCTCAGAGTTAAATTCCCCAGGCCGAAGTTAAAAATCCCTCTCAGGCCAAAGTTAAATCTTTCAGAGTTAAATCCTCTCAAAATTAAATCCTCCCAGGCCAAAGCTAAATCTCTCAGGCCGAAGTTAAATCTCTCAAAGTTAAACCCTCTCAAAGTTAAACCCTCCTGAGTTAAATCTCTTAAAGTTAAAATCCTCTCAGGCTGAAGTTAAATCTCTTAAAGTTAAAATCCTCTCAGGCTGAAGTTAAATCTCTTAAAGTTAAATCCTCCTGAGTTAAATCTCTTAAAGTTAAAATCCTCCTGAGTTAATTCTCTCAGAGTTAAATCCTCCTGGCCAAAGTTAAATCCTCTCAGAAGCAATCTCTCCCAGGAGTTAAATCTCTCTCAGGAGTTAAATCTCTCAGGCTGAAGTTTCCTCCCGGCTAAAGTTAAAATCCTCTCAGAAGCAATCTCTCTCAGAAGCAATCTCTCTCAGAAGCAATCTCTCTCAGGAGTTAAATCTCTCTCAGAAGCAACCTCTCTCAGAAGCAATCTCTCTCAGGAGTTAAATCTCTCTCAGGAGTTAAATCTCTCTCAGGAGTTAAGAAGCAATCTCTCTCAGAAGCAATCTCTCTCAGAAGCAATCTCTCTCAGAAGCAATCTCTCTCAGGAGTTAAATCTCTCTCAGAAGCAATCTCTCTCAGAAGCAATCTCTCTCAGGAGTTAAATCTCTCTCAGGAGTTAAATCTCTCTCAGGAGTTAAATCTCTCAGGCTGAAGTTTCCTCCCGGCTAAAGCTAAATCCTCTCAGAGTTAAATCCTCTCAGAGTTAAACCCTCTCAGGGCCAAAGTTTCCTCCCGGTCGAAGCTAGCCCCAGAAGCAATCTCTCTCAAAGTTAAACCCCCTCCCAGGAAGTAAATCCTCTCAGAGTTAAATCTCCCAGAATAAAGTTAAATTCTCTCAGAGTTAAATCCTCCCGGCTGAAGTTAAATCCTCTCAGAGTTAAATCTCTCAGGCTGAAGTTAAAATCCTCTCAAAAGCAAATCTCTCTCAGGAGTTAAATCCTCCCAGTTAAATCTCTCAGAGTTAAATCTCTCAGGCTGAAGTTAAATCTCTCAGGCTGAAGTTTCCTCCCGGCTGAAGTTTCCTCCCGGCTGAAGTTAAGCCCTCTCAAAGTTAAATCTCTCAGAGTTAAATCTCTCTCAAAGTTAAACTCTCTCAGAGTTAAATCCTCCCAGAAGCAATCTCTCTCCTGAGTTAAATCTCTCAGAGTTAAATCCTCCCAGGCTAAAAGTTAAATCCTCTCAGAGTTAAATCCTCCCGGCTGAAGTTTCCTCCCGGCTAAAGTTTCCTCCCGGCCGAAGTTAAATCCTCCCAGAAGCAATCTCTCTCCTGAGTTAAATCCTCCCAGAAGCAATCTCTCTCCTGAGTTAAATCTCTCAGAGTTAAATCCTCCCAGAAGCAATCTCTCTCCTGAGTTAAATCCTCCCAGAAGCAATCTCTCTCCTGAGTTAAATCCTCCCAGAAGCAATCTCTCTCTCCTGAGTTAAATCCTCCCAGAAGCAATCTCTCTCCTGAGTTAAATCTCTCAGAAGCAATCTCTCTCCTGAGTTAAATCCTCCCAGAAGCAATCTCTCTCCTGAGTTAAATCCTCCCAGAAGCAATCTCTCTCCTGAGTTAAATCTCTCAGAGTTAAATCCTCCCAGGCTGAAGTTAAAATCCTCCCGGCTGAAGCTAAATCCTCTCAGAGTTAAATCCTCCCGGCTAAAGTTTAAATCTCTCTCAAAGTTAAATTCTCCAGGCTAAAGTTAAATCCTCCCAGGCTGAAGTTAAATCCTCTCAGAGTTAAATCCTTCCAGCTGAAGTTAAATCCTCTCAGAGTTAAATCCTCTCAAAGTTAAATCCTCTCAGAAGCAATCTCCCTCAGAGTTAAATTCTCTCAGAGTTAAATCTCTCAAAGTTAAATCCTCCCGGCTAAAGTTAAATCCTCCCAGGCAGAAGTTAAATTCTCTCAGAGTTAAATCCTCTCAGAGTTAAATCCTCTCAGGCTGAAGTTAAATCCTCTCAGGCTGAAGTTAAATTCTCTCAGGAGTTAAATTCTCTCAGAGTTAAATCTCTCAGGCTGAAGTTAAACCCCTCCCGAGTTAAATCCTCCCAGGCTGAAGTTAAATTCTCTCAGAGTTAAATCCTCTCAGAGTTAAATCCTTCCGGCCAAAGTTAAATCTCTCAAAGTTAAATCTCTCAAAGTTAAATCTCTCAAAGTTAAATCCTCTCAAAGTTAAATCTCTCAGAGTTAAATCCTTCCGGCCAAAGTTAAATCTCTCAAAGTTAAATCTCTCAGAGTTAAATCTCTCAGAGTTAAATCTCTCAGAGTTAAATCTCTCAAAGTTAAATCTCTCAGGCTGAAGTTTCCTCCCGGCTAAAGTTAAATCTCTCAGGCTGAAGTTAAATTCCTCCCGGCTAAAGTTAAATCTCTCAGGCTGAAGTTAAATTCCTCCCGGCTAAAGTTAAATCTCTCAGGCTGAAGTTAAATTCCTCCCGGCTAAAGTTAAATCTCTCAAAGTTAAATCTCTCAAAGTTAAATCTCTCAGAGTTAAATCTCTCAAAGTTAAATCTCTCGGGCCGAAGTTAAATCCTCCCAGAAGCAATCTCTCTCCTGAATTAAATCCTCCCAGGCTGAAGTTAAAATCCTCCGGCCCGAAGTTTAAATCTCTCAGAGTTAAATCCTCTCAGAGTTAAATCCTTCCGGCCGAAGTTTAAATCTCTCAAAGTTAAATCCTCCCAGAGTTAAATCTCTCAAAGTTAAATCTCTCAGGCTGAAATTAAATCCTCCTGAGTTAAATCTCTCAAAGTTAAATCCCCAGAGTTAAAGTTTCCTCCCGGCTGAAGTTAAATCTCTCAAAGTTAAATCTCTCAGGCTGAAGTTAAATCTCTCAGAGTTAAATCTCTCAGGCTGAAGTTAAATCTCTCAGGCTAAAGTTAAATCTCTCAGAGTTAAATCTCTCAGAGTTAAATCTCTCAGGCTAAAGTTAAATCTCTCAGGCTGAAGTTAAATCTCTCAAAGTTAAATCTCTCAGGCTAAAGTTAAATCTCTCAGAGTTAAATCTCTCAGAGTTAAATCTCTCAGGCTGAAGTTAAATCTCTCAGGCTGAAGTTAAATCTCTCAAAGTTAAATCTCTCAGGCTAAAGTTAAATCTCTCAGAGTTAAATCTCTCAGAGTTAAATCTCTCAGGCTGAAGTTAAATCTCTCAAAGTTAAATCCTCTCAGAGTTAAATCCTTCCGGCTAAAGTTAAATCTCTCAGAGTTAAATCTCTCAAAGTTAAATCTCTCAGGCTGAAGTTTCCTCCCGGCTAAAGTTAAATCTCTCAGAGTTAAATCTCTCAAAGTTAAATCTCTCAGGCTGAAGTTTCCTCCCGGCTAAAGTTAAATCTCTCAGAGTTAAATCTCTCAAAGTTAAATCTCTCAAAGTTAAATCTCTCAGGCTGAAGTTTCCTCCCGGCTGAAGTTTCCTCCCGGCTGAAGTTAAATCTCTCAGAGTTAAATCTCTCAGAGTTAAATCTCTCAGAGTTAAATCCTCCCGGCTGAAGTTAAATCCTCCCGGCTGAAGCCCCCAAAAAAAAAATTACTGCCGTTAATAATCGCCTGGGTTGTCAAGTTGTTAGCCAGTCAGTTGTCAAGTTGTTAGCCAGTCAGTTGTCAAGTTGTTAGCCAGTCAGTTGTCAAGTTGTTAGCCAGTCAGTTGTCAAGTTGTTAGCCAGTCAGTTGTCAAGTTGTCAAGTTGTTAGCCAGTCAGTTGTCAGGTTGTCAAGTTGTTAGCCAGTCAGTTGTCAAGTTGTTAGCCAGTCAGTTGTCAAGTTGTTAGCCAGTCAGTTGTCAAGTTGTCAAGTTGTTAGCCAGTCAGTTGTCAGGTTGTCAAGTTGTTAGCCAGTCAGTTGTCAAGTTGTTAGCCAGTCAGTTGTCAAGTTGTTGGCAGTCAGTTGTCAAGTTGTTGGCAGTCAGTTGTCAAGTTGTCAAGTTGTTAGCCAGTCAGTTGTCAGGTTGTCAGGTTGTTGGCAGTCAGTTGTCAGGTTGTTGGCAGTCAGTTGTCAGGTTGTTGGCAGTCAGTTGTCAGGTTGTTGGCAGTCAGTTGTCAGGTTGTTGGCAGTCAGTTGTCAAGTTGTCAGGTTGTTAGCCAGTCAGTTGTCAGGTTGTTAGCCAGTCAGTTGTCAGGTTGTTAGCCAGTCAGTTGTCAGGTTGTTGGCAGTCAGTTGTCAGGTTGTTGGCAGTCAGTTGTCAAGTTGTTAGCCAGTCAGTTGTCAGGTTGTTGGCAGTCAGCCGGGCCATTTGGACCAAAATAAAATGTCAATCATCTGTCGCTAAATCTAGGCCGATAAAACAACGTTTAATTAATTAATTAATTTCGGTCAAATAAAATTATCTCCGATATTTAAAATATGTATAGTTAAAAATTTATATACTAACGTTGTTAAATTTTTAACTATACATATTTTAAATATCGGAGATAATTTTATTTTGAGAGGATTTAACTTTGGCCGGAAGGATTTAACTCTGAGAGAGTTAGCCTGAGGATTTAACTTTGGCCGGAAGGATTTAACTCTGAGAGAGTTAGCCTGAGGATTTAACTTTGAGAGGATTTAACTTTGGTTGGAAGGATTTAACTCTGAGAGAGATTGCTTCTGAGAGGATTTAACTTTGAGAAGACTTAACTTTGGTCGGAAGGATTTAACTCTGAGAAATTTAACTCTGAGAGATTTAACTTTAGCCTGAGAGGATTTAGCTTCAGCCTGGGAGGACTTAACTCTGAGAGACCTAACTGGGAGGATTTAACTCTGAGAGAGTTAGCCGGAGGATTTAAGTAGGATGGGGTGGTGTGCGTGTGTGGGGGTTGGGGTAGGGTGTGTGCAGGAGTTACTCCCCCTTAGTATTATTTTTAGCCCCGGCCGCCTGAATAGGCAGCCTGTTGAATAGGACGTGACAAAGCGACGGTCCACCTAGACCGCGGCCGTTGAAGCGTGGCTTTCTGCTATAGGCTGTGACGTGTGCCTGTTTAATATTCATTTCACGCGGTCTAGCTAGACCGTGGCAGTTCCCTGCTGTGGCTCTTGAGAAGATCGTGTTTCAAGCTGCATTGGTAGTTGAATAGGAGTAATACTGCCTTATCTCCTCACTATATAAAAACATTGCTTTTAGTTCTTTTCTCATGGAGTAGACTTCAATAAAAGGTAGTCCAACAGTAGAAAACCTTTTCATGTATGGTCTCAGCAATCGAGATATCACCCTCAGAGATTGGCAAATCATCTCATGATGACACGTTTTATGTTTCAATATTATCTCTTTTGCTCGTCTGAATAAAGCAAAGTGCTCAGTTTGGCTTTCTTGAGAACTAACGGCCATTGCGGCCTCTTGTGAAGATAAACTAGCTTCCAGGCTGGACTCTGCCATGTTTTCTTCTGTAAAGTAACAGCGCTAACACGTCTTCACTCATAGGCAGCCCGCTCAAGAATGCCAGCTTGGACGGCAGGCTCGGCGCCCGGCAGAAATGATGTCATACCTCCCTGTTGAGTGGTTGAAAGTGCACACGTGACAGCTCGGCCCATCACGTGATGATTAATAATACAGTATTGACTGCAGACTTCCTGTGCAGCAGAGCGTGCAACCAATATTGATTGGGGTCGGTCTGGGGAGGCAGGACTGTCAAGCCATATAAATGTTAAAATGTTTAGTTAATTTCATGCCATGGAGAGAATGGAGGTTTACGGGGTTCACGATCGCCGCATCTTATTTTGCATGCAAACCCCCATTTTAATGTACTGATTGCGTCAATTTTAGAGGTTTTGGGGTGTTAATTTTGTTTAGAAAACAGGTGTTAATTTTGGCCAAAACTGATATGTGAAGGACGTGATCAGTATGTGAAAAGGGGGGGTTTCGGGCAAAATAAGATGTGGCGATCGTGAACCCGTAAACCTCCATTCTCTAATGGCATGGCGCCGTAGCACATCCCCGACCCTGACCTAACCTGGAGGTGTGGTGTTCCACTGGGCTGACATCCATGGCATCAAAACAACCGAAATCGCCAGATAACGGCGCTGAGGAACTTGTCAGTTACCCACCTATCTCATTACATGCACGACTTCGCAGCAGCAGTAAGACATAACACTGACACTGTCCTAAGCTTGCGAACACGTCAGTTGTAGATTTGGAGTCAGATTATCACGAAAACACAAGGTAGGAGAGAGAAGAAGGGGAAGATGAGGGTGAGGCGAGAGGCTGGAAGGGGAGGGGTGAGAAAGCGGTGAGGGAGGTGTGGAGAGGAAGAGGGGTGATCGGCATTTGGTTGTTGGCGGGGTCGGGGTTGGCGTGAGACATCGGAGTGGGATGGAACAGTGAAGGGAAAGGGAAGGGTGGAAGAGAGGGGTTGGAGTGGGGTTGGGGGTGAGGGTGTGGAGGAGGGATGGCAGGGAAAGAGGGGGACGCAGGGACGCAAGAACTGAGGAAGGGACGCGAGGGATGAAGAACAAGAGAGGTGATCAGTTTCTGGTCTAATTCCTTTCAAGAAATGGCTCTCTGCGAATATAGAGAGAGTTCCATGACATCCCATTCATTCTATTGTTTCTTTGCTTTTGTGTCTATTACTTTCATAATAAACAAAACATTTCGGTTTTATTATGTATATATGTATGTATGTATGCATGTATGTACATACGTATGTATGTATGTATGTATGTATGTATGTATGTATGCATGCATGCATGTGTTCATTTATCTATTTATGTATTTATCTATCTATCTATCTATCTATCTATCTATCTATCTATCTATCTATCTATCTATCTATCTATTTCAGCATCCAAACAAACCAAAACAACAAAACAAAACAATAGCGACAGCATTTACAATAACAACAACAATAACATCAACAACAGCAGCCAAAACAGTAACAGCAACAGCAAAAACAGCAGCACCACCACCAACAGCACCACCACCAACAACAGCAGCAACAATAATAACAACGCTAGCAACAGCAACAGCAGGAGCAACAACAACAACAACAGCAACAACTATGACAACAACAACAGCAAAATCACCTTCACCAACAACAAAAAAGCGGCAGCAACATCAGCAGCAATAACAAAAGTAACGACAAGAACCACAACAACAACAATAGTGACAACAACAACAGCAGCCATGAAAACAAAAACATATCAACAACAGCAATAACAACAACAACAACAACAACAAATTTAACAACAGCAACCATAAGAACAGCAGCAACAACAGCAGCAACAAAAGCAACATGAAAATCAATGACGAGAACGCTTTAAGTTGGCCTTTAAAGCTAATGACTTTTGATTTTGATTTTGATTTTGATTTTGAGAGAGAGAGAGAGAGAGAGAGAGAGAGAGAGAGAGAGAGAGAGAGAGAGAGAGAGAGAGAGAGAATACATGCTAAGAAGTCTTTGGATCGGGTATTTCCGAACCACACGTAAATAGCTCTGTTTCCTCATTGTCCCGTCAAAGGGGCGTGGCTTGCACATGACAAATAATTAATCGAAACCAGCCTTACCTGGCCGTTTCCTCTTCGGTTTCAGTAAAAAGTCGAAAGATGTGTGAAAATGAAGATGATTCACAGTCTTGATGACGCCACTGACGGGAGACAATGTTCTTCTCAAGGATCTGTCTTAGTCGGCCAGTGTTATCGACAGAGGCAGCTGAAACGATTCGATGTCCCACACAACTCAGTGAATAGACAGCTGAAAACAGCAGTTCCGTCTACGAGACGAGAGTTCGTGGTTAAAATGCGACAGCAACGCCTCAACCTTGCACAACACTAACAAACATTATTCA
>CM065727.1:66483569-66486069 GCA_033310375.1 Conus canariensis
TTATGTCATTCTCTCTCTCTCTCTCTCTCTCTCTCTCTCTCTCTCTCTCTCTCTCTCTCTCTCTCTCTGTACACACACACACACACATATACATGTGTGTGTGTGTGAGTAGGAGAGAGAGGAGAGAGAGAGAGAGAGGGTGTGTGTGTGTGTGTGTGTGCGTGCGTGTGTGTGTGTGTGTGTGTGTGTGTGTGTGTGTGTCTGTGTGTGTCTGTGTCTGTGTCTGTGTGTATGTGTGTGTGCGTGCATGCATACATGTGTATGTGTGTGTGTGTGTTTTGTGTGTGTGTGTGTGTGTGTGTGTGGGAGAGAGAGAGAGAGAGAGAGAGAGAGAGAGAGAGAGAGAGCGACAGACCGACAGACCGACAGGCAGACAGGACAGACAGTCAGAGAAAGAGAGAGAGAGAGGAGAGAGAGACAGAGAGACGTACCGAGTCTCACCCTGTATGCTGTATGTCCATCTCCCCGACAGCGGAATGGCACAGCATGGACACAGCCCTGCAGCAGGCCGGCCTTCGTCTGTCCGCCGTGGACAGCAACCCTGTGGACAGCGTGTGGACTGACCAGCCCCCGCCCCCCAAAACCCCCATCAACGCCCTGCACCTCAGATACGCAGGTACCTGCAGTTCACAGCGAGCTCCCCAACCCAGATCTCCACCATCAACCCTCCTCGACACCTGTCCTCCCCTCACCCCCACCCCCACCCCACCGTGCACCATCACCCTAGCTCTCCACCGGAGAATGGGAGGTGTCTCTGCCCTCCCCACGCACCCTCCCTAACCTTTCCTCTTGTCTCTCTCTCCAACACACCCCTCTTTCCCTAAGCAGTGAATACACCAGAGATACAGAGGGACAGGATCAGTATTTTCGCCTTTCTGCTAGTTAAAATTCTCTCGCATATATTGAGGGTATTCACCACTTCCTGTCAATCTGATTGGTTCCGTGTCTACTTGCTGTTCAAGGATCGGCCACACGGCTCAATTAGCTTTTCTTTTTTTTTAAATTGCTGTGTAATCCTGTAAGCGTTTTAAGGCCTAATGTTTTAAGTTCGAGCCAGAATTTGATATTAAAGTGGTAATTGATCAAAAGAACAACCATTCACCCATCATTTCACTTTTTTTTCCCCACTGATGAGATCATTCACAATCTTGCAATACATGACCCTCCCCGTAGCTGACGTCACATTTTAGGCTTGCTCACTCACTCTTTGCGCCAGCAGGTTCTCTCCAAATAGTCCCATTCCTTTCATTTCAATCTGTCCGCTTAGAATCACCTGGCATGTACCTTGAATGGGCATATGAAAGAATGAAGGTATATTAAATTTCAGACACAAGAAAAATTCTCATAACAATCTATTTGTGCCTGTCTATAAATACTCGTCTCCTTAGATAAGGCCTTGGCGCTTTAATTTTTGGTGTGCAGCCATCGGCTGTCTTTTCACCACACTGCCTCACTGGAGGTGTCAGATTGTCAAGTCTGAAGCACACACACACACACACACACACACACACACACACACACACACACACACACACACACTCACTCATGCACGCACGCACGCACGCACGCACGCACGCACGCACGCACGCACGCACACACACACACACACACACACACACACACACACACACGGCGCTTGGCAAAGACAGTGAGCCAATATCGCTGGACAGCGGACAACACCAGTTTGGCATAAGTCGTTACCTGGGAGGGCAGGTGAGCCAGCTCAATAAGTCACCCGTGGTACACGGTGACCATAACGCCCATAAGCGGTTAGTGACCTATGCCAGCGAACAAGACCCTCACGAAGGCAAAACGTTGGAAGGGGAGGCAAAATACTTGTTGTATTCCCTCTAAGCATTTGACGACATGTAGCTTATATCTATAGATAATTGTAAATGAACCTATTTTCATGATCGTATCTACGTGAGTAAAGTTGTTGAGTATGCAATGAGTTATTCTTAGATGCGACACTGAGAGCTTTGCTCACATTTCTTCTCCTCCATCACTACAGGTTTCTGTATTTCTCGGGCCTGATTGATACAGAGATATATATTATGAAAGAAACTGGATATTACGGTCCTTCCACGCAGGGACCTTTATGCCTGGCTGTCATGGGCAATTTTCTCTCCACAACCTTACATGTGATGATGTAAACCAAGGCATCGGTATTGACAAGTTCATGGGGACCATCGTTGGATGGACGTGGCAGTACACACCAAAAGGAAATGCCCACTTACATCATCATCATCATCGCCTATTACCCCTCCTGGGGTACAGGCCGCCAACCAAGGACCTCCAGGCATCTCTGTCCTGGGCTCTTTTCTCCAGCTGGTTCCAAGTCATCCCCATGTTCCTGATGTCTGCTTCCAGGTCCCTGCGCCAGGTGTTCCTTGGCCGACCTCTTTTCCGTTTTCCTTGGGGGCTCCATGTTAGGGTTTGTCTGGTGGTGTTGCTCGCAGGCTTCCGCAGCGTATGTCCAGTCCAGACCCAACGTCGTTTC
>CM065727.1:66491069-66501069 GCA_033310375.1 Conus canariensis
AACTCTTGAAATCTACATTGTCTGTGTTGGATATCTGATGCAGTTGTACACTTTTAGATGGATTTTTTCCAGGTTCGGATTGGGAAAGATAATTGTTTCCTTTCAGCTTTACCTGAAGAGAAGATAATTTGCAGACTCCACAATCATTATGAAGCAAAAAACTGTCGGACATCTTGATGCTTTTTTTTTCCTTCCTTCTTTCCCTTCTTTCCCTCTTTCTTTCGTTTATCCCTTCGTTTCTTTGATGTGTGTGTGTGTGTGTGTGTGTGTGTGTGTGTGTGTGTTTCTTTCTTTCTTGCTTGCTTTTTTTTTTTTTTTTTTTTTTCTTTCGGGGGGGGGGGGGGGGGGGGGGGGGAGGGGGGTGTTACGGTCCGTGAATGAGCTGTGTTAACCAGCCGGAGACGGGAAGTATGTATTTTACGGAACTGCCACGTTGTGAGTGTCTCAATTTTGTAAATTTGGTGCTGAGATAGTAAGGAAGAGTGGCCACCCTTTGTCCCCCCTTTTCCCCCCGTGACCCCCCCCCCCTCCCCCCGGGGAAGGGAAGAGGAAAAGCCATAGAGGAGGTGGGGTGATGGGCCCTTACTACATTCCGGGAGATTCTCTGTCATCTACCCTTTCTCTCCCTGTCGTCGTTGCTATCTGGCTCCCGCCTCTCCCCCCCCCTCTCTCTCTCTCTCTCTTATTTATTTGTTTATCATCATCATTACTATTATTGTGATCATAAACATTACTACCAGTGGGCCTGCTGCTGCTACTGCTACTGCTACAGCTGCTGCCACTATTACTACTACTGCTAGTGCTGCTGCCGCTGCTGCTGCTGCTGCTTCTGCTGATACTACCACCACTACTACAACTACTGCAACTGCTGCTGCTGCTGTCACTACTACTGCTACTGCTGCTGCTACTGCTGCTGCTGCTGTTACTTACTATTGCTGTTTTCGCTACTATCATGATTATCATCGGCAGTAGTTAGCGTTATCTGCGCAGATTCTCTAAACTGATTGATGTATTCTCAGTATACGGACCTATCAAACAGGTGTATTTTTCGCCTGGCAGATTTTTTTGCTCCAGTTTGTGGATGTTTAGAGAAGAGGAGGTGGTGGGTCGGTGGGCGGTGTGGTAGTGGTGAGGGGGGTGTATTGCGGACGAGCGGGTGGGATGGGGGGGGGGGGGGGGGAGGGGAGGTATGCGGCATGAATTTGATGATGTTTGATGTTTTGATGATGTTCATTCAGAGAAAGGGGAAGGGCTTCCAGTTCGATAAATCTAATGTTGCTTTTTGTATGCTGTACTGTTTTATGCTCGCGGTTTGCGGGTTTGCTTTTGTGTGTGTGTTGTGTGTGTGTGTGTGTGTGTGTGTGTGTGTGTGTGTGTGTGTGTGTGTGTGTGTATTCTTATGTTTTTTGGTTGTTGTTGTTTTTTTGGTCCGTTTTTGGCACATAATATAGAACATTGTATATATTTGAATGTGAATTTTCAAGACTTGAATGGCAACGAACGGCGTTCAAGTGCAGACTTCAAGTGCTGAGTACACTTTTAACATTATAATTCTTGTTGTTATCATTGGTTTATTTAAGACTTTCTCCACGTTTTGTTTCTTATGTTATACGTATACAGCCCGTGTCGGTACATACATTAGCAATATCGACATCTCGCAAAGAATGTTGTCTGGTACAAAGACAGCAGGTATAGCTCATAGCCAAATGGACGGTATTAATTCACATCGGGGTAATTACGCAAGCCATGATTACGATGATTGTTCAAATGCATGCTGTTGTAAAGTATACTCCTTTTTGCTTGGCCCTTGTGACATTGAACTGGATTCCTGTTTGTTGCTTTTATTCCTCTTGTGGCACTTGATGGTTTTTTATTTAATGTTTTTGACTACAAGGAAAACACCATGGATTCAGTAGGTAACAAGGCAAACATGTTAACAATTTCATCATTAAACTGTCAAGGTCTAGGGAATTATCAGAAAAGAAGAGATATATTTCATTATTTAAGACAAAAAACAATACTCTATATACTGCCTACAAGATACTCATTTTGAAAAAGATACGGAAAAGTGCATTAAAGCGGAATGGGGGTATGACTGCTTTTTCTCCTCATACAGATCTAATGCTCGAGGAGTAGCAATACTATTTAACAATAATTTCGAATTCAAAATAAATAAGGTGGAAACAGATATGCAGGGTAACTTTATCATCATATCATTTACAACAAATGAAAAGGAACTGTTGCTAGTAAGTGTTTATGGACCAAACAAAGACGACCCAGCATTCTATGAGGAACTCGCAAATAAGATTAAAACGTACAAAAATAACAACGTTATTGTGGTGGGGGATTTTAATATGGTACTAGAACAGGAAATTGATTGTTACAATTATAAACACATAAATAACCCAAAAGCTAAAAAAGCAGTTGAGGATATGATACAAGATTTGTCATTAGCAGATATATGGAGAGAAAACAACCCGGATTGTAGGAGATACACATGGCGTAGACCTACCCCCTTGCAACAAAGTAGGCTAGACTTCTTCCTTCTGTCAGAATATTTAATCTGGTATTTTGAAGATGCTGACATTTTACCAGGCTATAGATCTGATCATTCACTGATTACACTAAAGCTTCAATTCGGAAAGGAGATTAAACACAAAACTTTTTGGAAATTTAATACATCTCTACTAAAAGATAAAGAATATGTAGACGGAATAAATAATCTAATAGAAGAAATAACAAAGGAATACACAGATAAAGATGAGGGTAATGATATTAATGCTAACAATAGCCAAGATGAAAACCAGTCGAACAGCTCGGACCCTAAACTAACAGTGTCTGATCGGGTCTTTCTTGACTTCTTACTAATGAAGATAAGAGTTAAATCCATCCAGTATGCCACAATTAAAAAAAGAGAATCACAATGTAAAGAAAACAGCCTTATGCAAACTATTAAAGATATTGAGAGTAAAGAACTTAAATCAGAGGAGGATTTGAAGACAATTGAAGAGAGTAATAGAGAACTGATATCACTAAGAGAAAAGGTTATGAATGGTGTACTACTAAGATCAAAAGCAAGATGGGTTGCAGATGGGGAAAAGGTTAGTAAATATTTCTGCAGTTTAGAAAAGCGTAACTTTATTAGCAAACAAATTGTAAAACTACTGGATGGACAAGGTAATATACTGGACAAACCAGAAGACATAAAAGTTACAGTAAAACATTTTTATGAGGATCTATACCGAAAAAGATCAACTGTGAAATGCAATATTGAAGATTTGGTGAATAAGATACCGAAACTAACAGAAGAACAGACTAAATCATTACAAGGTGAAATAACAATAGAAGAAGCAGGTATTGCATTGAAAAATATGAAGAACGGAAAAAGCCCTGGATCGGATGGGTTTGGAGCTGAGTTTTTCAAATCTTTTTGGAAACAAATCGGCGTGTTTGTAACCCGAGCTCTAAATGAAAGTTTCAGAGAAGGCGAACTATCAAACACCCAGAAAGAAGGTATTATAATCTGTATACCCAAAGAAGGAAAACCAAAAGAATATGTAAAAAACTGGAGACCTATTTCACTTTTAAACCTTATATACAAAATTGGCTCCACTTGTATTGCTAACAGAATTAAAAAGGTCCTTCCATCACTGATTAGTGAAGACCAGACAGGATTTGTCCCAAATAGATACATAGGTAGTAACATTAGGTTAATTTATGACATAATACACCATCTCAACATAAATAATATCCCAGGGATGCTAATTAATTTAGACTTCGAAAGGCGTTCGACTCGTTAGATTGGGATTTTATGCACAAAGTGCTGGAGGCTGTAGGTTTAGGTAAAGATATATGTAAATGGATAGAAGTATTCTACAAAAACATTAAGTCTACTGTTATCGTAAATGGCCAAACATCACCATGGTTCTCAATAGAAAGGGGTTGTAGGCAAGGAGATCCAGTTTCACCATATATCTTCGTATTATGTGCAGAAATATTATCCGTAATGATCAAAGAAGAAAATAGTATTGAAGGTATACAAATCGGGGAGAAAGAACACAAGATATCACAATTTGCCGACGACACTCAACTGATGAACACAGGGAATAAGAAATCATTTGAAAAATCTATCGAGATTCTCAATAGGTTTGGGAAAACATCAGGTTTATTCTTAAACAAAGAGAAAACACAAGTAATTTGGCTTGGAAGACAAAAGCATAGTGAAATAAGATATATGGAACATTTAAAGATGATCTGGAATCCAAAAGAATTCAAAATATTAGGAATTTGGTTTACTCAGGACTTAACACACATGGAAAAAAGAAACTACAAAGATAGAATGATAGAAGTGAAGGCACTATTTAAAATTTGGCTAAAGAGAATCATTACCCCTTTAGGAAGAATTGCTGTCTTAAAATCATTAATTCTGTCAAAACTGACTTACCTATGGTTGATGCTTCCAAATCCACCTGACACATTTGTTAAAGAATTACAAGACTTATGTTACTGGTTTGTATGGAATAAAAAACAAGACAGAATTAGTCGAAAAACAGTTATTAAAGATGTACAGGATGGTGGGTTGAATCTACCTGACATAAATGCTCTCATCACTGCTTTAAAATTAACATGGATAAAAAGACTGAGACAAACAACACACAGATGGAGAGACATGTTGATCTTTTCATACCCAATTATTGAGAACATTGAGAAGTACTCTCCAAACCATCTGTGCATTACCACTCAAGACAATGTTTTCTGGAAACATGTATTCATGTCGTATAAGCAGTTCTATTATAAAATAAAACCAGAAAATGCTAGAGAACTACTTGCAGAACCAATCCTTTACAATGAACATTTTAAAATAGGAAATAAACTAATAAAACACAAAAACTGGAACAATAGAAATGTATTTAGAGTATCTGATTTGTTTCAAGCAAATGGAGATTCACTATCCCATGAGGAATTTAGAACAAAGTATAACATTGAAATAGATTTCCTATCTTATGGTGGATGTATATTATCCATTAAACGATACATCAGGGAACAAGGATTTGAGAATGAGATAAAAGATAACATTGAAGCAGAAGTCAGCACAGCATTAAAGAAAATATATTCTGTAGATAAAGGTTCCAAAACTTATTACAGAATTATAGTAAAAGATAACTGGGAACCAAACTGTTGTGCAAAATGGACGGAGAAGCTGAATAGACAGATACCTTGGAAGAAATGTTTTAGAAAAATTCATCAAATTAAGGATATTAAGCTAAAATGGATGCAAATGAGAATAGTGCATCGAATAATTGCAACTAATGTAGCTCTGAAAGAAATGGGAATAGTAGAAAGTTATAACTGTAGTTTCTGTGAAGAGGAAAAAGACAGCATTGAACATATGTTCTGGAGATGCATACACGTCAATGATTTCTGGAAATCATTGCAAGAATTAATAAAAGGAAAGTGTTTAATAGCGAATAATCTGTCTCTGACTGAAAACACAATAATATTTGGAGCAGATGACAATTCCACAACTGATACTACATTCGATCTTATAATACTGATAGCCAAATACTACATTTTTAGCTGTAAAATAAACAAATGTAAGCCTTCAATAACAGTATTTCTAAAAATACTAAAGAGAAGATATAATCTTGAAAAATACATAGCAACTGTACAATTGAATCTGCAAAAATTTAACACTAATTGGATCAATTATGAAGTATTATTTGAAAATTGATAATCAAAATCATAAGATACCTGGATTTAATACGTGCATGAGAGGATATGTTCAGGATGTGTAGGTAATTTCATAAGGTATTCAAATATCATTGAGTGTGGTTGTAGCCTGTGGCCCGCTGCTTGTCTGGCATGGCGATGCCGCGGCTGGGACCGTAGGCCGATCGGCAACTTAGCTGGTAGGTTGGTTTGTTGGTTGGTCGGCGGGGCACGGCTGTGGTGTAGCGATGTCATATTGGTAGCGGGCTGAAGAACATATAATTAACTTTCTTTTGATTGTTAAAGAAATATAAAGACACTGATGGACGGGATTTCGGTGCTGGTGTGTACACTCAGCTGGGAAATGCTTACGTCTGTTTAAATCTATATTTTGAAGGATCATTACAGTGAACATAATTATGTTATGCGTTATATACAACAGCTATCACATGGTACCACACGGAGAAAACATTACTTCATTATTATAAATTGTATAATTATGTATATTGTTTAAGTATTATTAATTCATAAGAAGAGAGAAAGTGGGGGTGTGGGTGGGTAGGGACGGGAGGGGGTGTGAGTGGAGTGAGCGGGTGTGTTTGTTTGCCTTTATGTGCTTGTAGTTTGTAAGAACTCAGAGGATTGTGCTTAGTGATTTTTGTTTGTTTGTGTATGTGTGTATATCCAACAAAAAGAAAACAACCTTTCCTCGGCATACATTGAACTCTCACTCAAATCCTTTCAAGCCGATAAAAAAGATAACTCGTTCCTAATACGTTTCACGGATTATTTACTACAATAATGTCAAACATGTACAAATATGATTAACAACAAAAAATATGTGATAATTTGCATCCGGAAATGTACAGCAAAGAGAAAGATCATGTTGATGAAAGAATGGAGATGAGAGAAAGAAGGAACTGTGGAATGGAAGAGAGAGAATGAAGAAAGAAATAAAAAAAATATATCAAAAAAAAAAAAAAAATTATTGTTATATCGTGTTTTGGTGCTGTTGTGCAATTGTGGAGTGTGGCCAAACTGTTGCTGTTCATTGGTTGATTGCAGGCAGGAGCTGGCAAGATAAGATAACAGATGTGCACGCAGCCATGGAGGAAAAGGGGGTCCGCGGTGGCTACGTGCTCACTAATCTGGACGAGATCGCCTGTAGGTTTCTGTTGCTAGACTTTTCGTGTTCGTAACACATCGTTGTCCTCATCATCCCATTGTCATCATCGTTGTCGTCATCATCACAGCCATTAAAAGCAACGGCATCATCATCATCATCATCATCATCATCATCATCATCATTTTAATCATTGTTCTCAACAACACCATCGTTTTGATTACATTGTTATCAGTACTATCACCATTAATATCTTTGTTTTTATTGTTCCTGTATTTGAGTTTTGTCGCTCTTGTTGCTGGTTGTTGTGTTCTTTGTTATTGCTACTGCTGTTTTTTACACACACACACACACACACACACACACACACACACACACACACACACACACACACACACACAACATATACTTGCGCGCGCGCGCACACACACACACACACACACACACACACACACACACACAAGCGCGCGCGCGCGCGCACACACACACACACACACACACACACACACACACACACACACATACACAAAAGAACACACGCCCGCACAGACGCACGCATCTACGCGCGCGCGCGCGCGCGCACACACACACACACACACACACACACACACACACACACACACACACACACCACGCTGCCTTATTAGGGTATTGCGTGGTTTTGAGTCGTTCCGTCTGGTTTAACCTGCGGGTCAGTGACATAGTGTACAACTACTTCATCTCCTGTGTCGTCATTGCCCATAATGTGTTTATATCCTGTCCAGGGTTGTTTAACCTGCGGACCAGTGACATAGTGTACAACTACTTCTTCATCTCCTGTGTCGTCTAGTCCATGATGTGTTTATATCCTGTCCAGGGTTGTTTAACCTGCGGGCCAATGACATAGAATACAACCCCTTCTTCATCTCCTACGCTATTGTGGAGTACTATGGAGAATCCAATGTCAACAACAAAGTTAGGTAAAACACTTACCTGTATGTCATATGATATCTCTCTCTCTCTCTCTCTCTCTCTCTCTCTCTCTCTCTCTCTCTCTCTCTCTCTCTCTCTCTCCCAATTATCACATAATCTGGGTCACTGTGCTGATTGCGCTTTCTCTCTCTCTCTCTCTCTCTCTCTCTCTCTCTCTCTCTCTCTCTCTCACACACACACACACACACACACACACACACACACACACACACACACTCACACACATACACACACACAAACACACACTCACACGTACACACACACGCACTCACACACACACACACACACACACACATGCGCGCGCGTATGCACGTACGCACGCGCGCGCGCGCCACACACACACACACACACACACACACACACACACACACACACACACACACACACACACACACATACACACAGGCACACATTGCAAGCATTGTCACAGTTGCATGCATGCTATTCCATGCCATTATGCAATCAGTCACACATCACGACCAGTAGAAAGATGGAATGTTCCCGTCTTCATAATATGTTGAGACCCACGTAACCCTAACAGTTACAGTCGTAAAACTCTCAACGGTAACTTTGATCAGCTCTTCTGACAAGTCATCAATAGAAGACTAGACATATATCATGAAAACTCGGTTTATTGATCAGAGAACATGCTGGTCTTAAAAGATGTTTCAGGTGAACAGACTACACACGTTCATCCTTTAAAAGTTATTGACCAATTCATGAACAAGAGAAACGGATGTCTCTATACTTGTCTTGTTCACGTAGGTTAAAAAAAAAAGAAAGAAAAAAAGAACTCTTGGCATAAGCAGGACGTTGAACAAGGACAATGATTTTTTTTTTTTTGTCCCATCTTCTGTGTCACCTCAGTGGCATTGCATCCACGCCGCTCATCCCTATCCCCCCGTCCACAGCCACAGCCCGGCCCGACCCGCCGCAGCCCCGGCACCAGCAACCCACAGGGAGCAGTTAGTGTCAAGTCGTCTAGGGGCAACCCACCGGAGGAGACACTGCACTGTTGCCGAGTCACTTCAGTGGTGTTCAGTGGCGCCTGTTCTGATCCAACATACGCAGGACACCACCCACAAAGCCCCCTACTGACGACAATAATTGCTTAGTCGCGGAGCCGGCGTGAGTGAGCTCTTCCTCCGGAGGGCACCACCACGTCCGTCCAACGACAGCTCCCATGAATTAGCTGATGCCGGCGACCCCGACGGAACCAAACCATGGCACAGATGTGGAGAGGACATCAAAACTGAGGTCACCATGAGAGCAGGGCATGAAGGGCCACAGAATTTGAGCCTTTTTTTAAAATGCTGATGGATAAGAACAAGGATGATGAAGATGATGCTACGGATTTCCATTCCGGTCTGAGACTGCATGACAGGGCCGTACTCTACGCTTCCTTTCATAATATATCCCGGCGTCAACCACGCCGCGAAATACAGACACCTGCAGTGTTGGTCAGGAAGTTTGAGCAACACTTTCACAGACGCATCCATTAAGTGGATGAAACTCGGCTGTGTGGTCCCAGTCTTCCCAACTGAGCCCGCAGCAAACACAACTCTGAAATAAAACAAATAAGACTATTTTTCTGTAAGTGATAAGTTTGGGTTGGCACACTTTTCGTTTACCGAATCCTGAAATAAATGCTCTCCAAACGTTTTTCAGTCGATCATATGTCAAAAAAAAAAAGGCTTATACTTTCTTTTTGGTCATGACAAAAAGGAACATTTCTCAGAGTCAGTTATATTCATTTTCTGTAGAATTACATTTGTTCCAAAAATTCTGTGCATCAATCTGATTGGAACCTTTTTTTTGTTTGTTTTTTTGCATTTGACTTTTTTTTCTTAAGATGCTAGCATGTCTAGTTTTGTTTCAGATTGTACATCCATGACAAGAACCGACGACTGACAGCCAACTCCACTGACCCTGAGACTACGGTGAAGCTGTACGAACATCTGAACACAGGCCCAGAGGGGTCTTGTGCGGGACAGTCCGGAATGTGTGTGGAGGTAAGGGGGGGGGGGGGGGGAGAATATTTCTCATTGTCTCTGTCTTTTTCTTTGTGTGTGTGTGTGTGTGTGTGTGTGTGTGTGTGTGTGTGTGTGTGTGTGTGGTGTGCGCGCGCGCGTGCGTGTGTGTGTCTCTGTCTGTGCTGTGTATCTGTCTGTGTATGTGTGTCAATGTGTGTGTGTG
>CM065727.1:66508569-66546069 GCA_033310375.1 Conus canariensis
ATGTGGGGAGAGTCTGTGCTGTGACAGACAGATGTGGGGAGAGTCTGTGCTGTGACAGACAGATGTGGGGAGAGTCTGTGCTGTGACAGACAGATGTGGGGAGAGTCTGTGCTGTGACAGACAGATGTGGGGAGAGTCTGTGCTGTGACAGACAGATGTGGGGAGAGTCTGTGCTGTGACAGACAGATGTGGGGAGAGTCTGTGCTGTGACAGGCAGATGTGGGGAGAGTCTGTGCTGTGACAGGCAGATGTGGGGAGAGTCTGTGCTGTGACAGACAGATGTGGGGAGAGTCTGTGCTGTGACAGGCAGATGTGGGGAGAGTCTGTGCTGTGACAGGCAGATGTGGGGAGAGTCTGTGCTGTGACAGGCAGATGTGGGAGGAGTCTGTGCTGTGACAAGCAGATGTGGGGAGAACATGTGCTGTGATAAGTGTAGGAATCAGATCGAGTGTAAGTGTAAGAGAGAGTCAGAGCCAGCTAGTGTAAGTGTAAGACAGAGTCAATGCCAACTAGTGTAAGTGTAAGACAGAGTCAGTGCCAACTAGTGTAAGTGTAAGACAGAGCCAGTGCCAACTAGTGTAAGTGTGAGGGAGAGTCAGTGCCAACTAGTGTAAGTGTGAGAGAGTCAGTGCCAACTAGTGTAAGTGTAAGACAGAGTCAGAGCCAACTAGTGTAAATGTAAGAGAATCAGAGCCAACTAGTGTAAGTGTAAGACAGAATCAGAGCCAACTAATATAAGTGTGAGAGAGAGTCAGTGCCAACTAGTGTAAGTGAGAGAGAGAGTCAGAGCCAACTAGTGTAAGTGTGAGAGAGAGTCAGTGCCAACTAGTGTAAGTGTGAGAGAGAGTCAGTGCCAACTAGTGTAAGTGTGAGAGAGAGTCAGTGCCAACTAGTGTAAGTGTAAGAGAGAGTCAATGCGAACTAGTATAAGTGTAAGACAGAGTCAGTGCCAACTAGTGTAAGTGTGAGAGAAAGTCAGTGCCAACTAGTGTAAGTGTAAGACAGAGTCAGTGCCAACTAGTGTAAGTGTAAGACAGAGTCAGTGCCAACTAGTGTAAGACAGAGTCAGTGCCAACTAGTGTAAGTGTAAGACAGAGTCAGTGCCAACTAGTGTAAGTGTAAGACAGAGTCAGAGCCAACTAGTGTAAGTGTAAGACAGAGTCAGTGCCAACTAGTGTATGTGTAAGACAGAGTCAGAGCCAACTAGTGTAAGTGTAAGACAAAGTCAGTGCCAACTAGCGTATGTGTAAGACACAGTCAGTGCCAACTAGTGTAAGTGTAAGACAGAGTCAGAGCCAACTAGTGTAAGTGTAAGACAAAGTCAGTGCCAACTAGTGTATGTGTAAGACAGAGTCAGTGCCAGCTAGTGTAAGAGAGAGTCAGTGCCAACTAGTGTAAGTGTAAGACAGAGTCAGAGCCAACTAGTGTAAGTGTAAGAGAGAGTCAGAGCCAACTGGTGTAAGTATAAGACTGAGTCAGAGCCAACTAGTGTAAGTGTGAGAGAGAGTCAGAGCCAACTAGTGTAAGTGTAAGACAGAATTAGTGCCATGATATGTGTAGGTTAAGGGAGAGTTAGTGCTTTGGTATGTGTACATGTGGAGAGAGTCGGTAGTATATAGTAGGTATGGGTGTTGGGACAGTCGGTGCAGCGATAACCGTAGGAGCCAGAGTCGTCAAAGCTATGATACCAGTAAGGTGTGGGAAGAGTCATTGCTGATGATAGCTGCAGAGTGGGGATGCTCAGTGCTGTACTAACTGTAGGTGTGGACAACAGTCAGTGTTGCGATGACTGCAGGTGTGGGGAGAGTCAGTTCTATGACATTTATAGGCGTGGGATGGGTGAAGCGCTATCAAATTGTAGGTGTGGGGAAATCAGTGCTATAACTGGGGGCGGGGGGGGGGGGGGGTAGAGAGAGAGAAGAGAGACAGACAGACAGACAGACAGAGAAAGAGGGAGAGACAGACAGACAGACAGACAGACACAGAGAGAGACAGAGACAGAGAGAGAAAGAGCATGCGTAAGAGAGAGAGGGAGAAAGAGAGGGAAGACGAGACTAAGAGGAAAAGAGAGAAACGGAGAGATATGGGGGAGGGGGGAGGGGGAGAGAATTCTGGGGCGGGGGGTGGGGGGGGGGGCAGGGCAGGTACGGGGTTGGTATTAGGACAAAGATGGCGTGGCCCTAATGTTTGGGGGTGTTCTGTTGTTTCCTGTGCTGCAGGAGAGCTACACACGTGTCCTAATGGGCAGTATTGATCTGGCGAAGATCGTGTGGCCTAGAGGACAGAACGGTATGTAACAAGTGTGTGTGTGTGTGTGTGTGTGTGTGTGTGTGTGTGTGTGTGTGTGTGTGTGTGTGTGTGTGTGCCTCTGTATGTGTGGCGGGGGGGGGGGGGGGGTTATTCTGTGAACCTCTATGTATGTGTTCTGGGTAATGTGGTGTATTGTAGAACCTCTATTGTATGGTTTCTTTATAATGTGGTACACTGTGAACCCGTATGTATGGTTCTATGTAATGTGGTGTATGGTACAATGCCTTTCGTATGGTTTCCATGTCATGTATACTGTGAACCTTTATGTATGGGTTCTATATAATGTGATGTATTGTGGAACCACTGTTGTATGGTTTCCGTGTGATGTTTTGTACTATGAACCTCTATGTATGGGTTGCGTATAGTGTCGTGTGTAGAGGATCTCTGTTGTATGGCTTTCATGTACTGTTGTGTACAGTGAACCCATGTATGTGGGTTCCATGTAATGTTGTGTAATGTGGAACCCTGTTGTATGATTTTCGTGTAATGGGGTGTACTGAGAACCTCTGTGTGTGGGTTCCATGTAATGTGATGGATCGTGGAATCTTCATCCTATAGTTCTCATATAATGTGGCGTATTGTAAGTTTTTAAGCATGGGTTCCATGTAAAACAGTGTATCGTAGAAGCCCTGGTGAACGGTTTCCATATGATGTTGTGTATCCAGCAACCCCTGTTATATGGTTCACATGTAATGTGGTGAACTATGAAACTCTCTGTATGGGTTCCGTGAAATGTGGTGTATCGTGGAACCCCTTTTGTATGGTTTCCATGTGGTGTGGATAATGTGAACCCCAACGTATGGGTTACATGTCATGTGTTAGATCGTAGAACCCCAGCGGTATGCTTTCCATGTAACCTTGTGTTCTGTGGAAACCCCGGTGTATGGGTCCTACGCAATGAGTCTTACAGTGGAACATACTGTGTGGACCCCATGTAATGTAAACAAGTGAATCTGCGTTGTATGGATCCCATGACAACATGTACAATGGAACCTGTGCTGAGCGGATCCAACATAAAGCGAACTGTGGAACCTGTGCAGCACCCCCCCCCCCCCCCCCCCCCCCCCCCTGCCGATGAACGTCACGATGCCCGCTTGCTCTCCTTGCAGGCCGCACCCTGGAGATTCTGGCACGGCAGCCTCTATGGGCAGCGGGTCTGGACTACAAGCATGGCACCGGGCATGGCGTGGGCGCCTACCTCAGCGTGCATGATGGTAGGGAGGGCCGTGGGGTGGGAAGGGGTAGGTTGGGGGATGGAGAGCACCGGTGTTATCTGTCATAGAGCAGTTCTTAGAGAGATTACATGTTTCCATGTTCATTTGTTTTTTTTCGATAACGTCTAAATTATATCATTTTCGAAAGTGTCTAAATTATATCATTTTCGAAAGTGTCTAAATTATATCATTTTCGAAAATGTCTGGATTATATTATTTTCGAAAATGTTAAATTAATATTTTGTCGAAAATATCTTTTTCATATTGTTTCGAAAATATCTGAATTATGTTGTTTGTTTTTTTTTTTAATCGAAAATGTCTAAATTATAATGTTCTTTGCAATCAGCTGATTTTCGTTCGTGAACAAAATTGTTATGCACCATAATCGTAACTCGGGTGAGATATTAGTAGCTATGCATCATGCCAGTCATAACGATTTTTCTACATCGGTATATTGCTGAAAGATTGTCGGATGAAAATTTGTATCATAATCACTCTTATGAAAATAGACGTGTGTGTGTGTGTGTGTGTGTGTGTGTGTGTGTGTGTGTGTGTGTGTGTGTGTGTGTGTGTGTGTGTGTGCGCGCGCGCGCGCGGGCGTGTATGTGTGTGTGTGTGTGTGTGTGTGTGTGTGTGTGTGTGTGTGTGTGTGTGTGTGTGTGTGTGTATGTGCGAGCGCGTGTGCATTTTGTGCGTGCGTGCGTGCATGCGTGCGTGGGTGCGTGCGTGCGCGCGCGCGCGCGCGCGCGTGTGTGTGTGTGTGTGTGTGTGTGTGTAGGGGATGAGGGATAAAGGAAGTAAACGTCACACTTTGTTTTGACAAATATCTGGTTGAAAGGCATTAACGTTAAAGCTTATGTCTCTCCTTGGCCTGTAATATTGCATATCTAAGGAATTAATTACTTTCATGTTTTTTTTTTTCCTGTGGAACCAGAGTACTTTGTTTTTTTCATATTATGCAGGGTTATCTTGACTATGAAATAGTAAAAAAGTACGTATTGTATGTTTCAGGACCAGTCTATATAGGGAAAGCAAGCAGGGCCTCAAACCCCGAAGAAATCTTACCGTACATGTTTCTGTCTGACGGTGAGCCGACAATGAAAAGCTGTCCTCGACAGATTTTCTTTCTTTCTTTCATTCTTTCTTTCGTTCGTCTGTTCGTTCTTTCTTCCTTAATTTCTTTTTTTCTCTCTCTGTCCCTCTTTCTTAATTTCTTTCTTTCTTGAATTCTTTCTTTCCTTCCTCCCGTCTTTCTTTCTTTCTTTCTTATCTTTCTTTCTTAATCTCTCTCTCTCTCTTTCTCTCTCTCTCTCTTTCTCTCTCCCCCCCCCTCTCTCTCTCTCTTCTCTCTCTCTCTCTCTCTCTCTCTCTTTGCTTAATAACCGAAAAGCAGCTGGGCCTGATAGTATAATAGGTGAATTGTTTAAGTACTCATGTGAAGTAGTCCCGTTTTTTTTCTTAAATATTTCAACAAATTATTTGATAGTGGCACATTTCCTCGACGTTGGACTGAGTCTATCATTTTGCCTATCTTTAAAAAAGGTGACTTAAATGACCCTAACAACTATAGAGGAATTTCTCTCAGTGTTATTAGCAGTAAATTATTCAACACGATTAGTAATAATTATGGTTAGGTTCAACGCCTACCTTGCGCTGTAGTGATCAAAGCTAAGTGATTGCTCGTTCATTTTCATTGTCCTATTTGTTTGGATCTTGCCTGAAGAGGACCTAAGAGGTCGAAATGCGTCGTATTTTGTCTTGTGACTTGTTTGTCCACGTTTCTCTTGGCGGTTCGCTAACATTTATTTAAGACTTGTTACGAACACCGGTTTAACAGAAAATAGACTGATCTTGAACAGATGGCTTATAGTCATTCCTTCAAATGTTCTTGTCAGTAGAAATTGTTTCACTGGCATTCGCTATACTATTTTGTTTCTCTGCGTAACCCCTACATTGTTTTTTTACTTCTAGAGTTCTGACTCTTTTTACTGATTAAAAAAAAAAAGAAACACAAGTTTTTGTTTTTGGTCGAATGTACTTCAGAAAAAGAAAGGCAAGTATCATTTTGGTTTGAATGTCGTTCAGGTCTCTGAAATAATAGAAAAAGAGCTGTAATATATGTGGCTGAAATGTTTGGTCTGGTTCAAGGTTTGAACTTTGACAATTTACTCACAGTTTCCCGTTTATATGCTGCCATTGATTCTAGGGAGAAATTCTGGTGTGTTTTTTTCCCCGATCACTATTAGCTTCTTGGCTGAACAAAATCTATGCTCTAACTCACTTTATTAAATAGAATCAGTCAACGACCTGTCAGTCGATTTACAATTCAACAAATGAGTCAGTCACGAAAAGCACTTCATTTTCTTAATTACTGATTTTGTTCGTTGTCATCATGACCATTTCATAAATTTGAGTATGATATATATGTCCTCAGTCCATTAACAAATCAACAAAGGAGTCAATCAAGAAAAGCACTCAATTTCCTTAATAACTAATTTTGTTTGTAGTCATCATGTCCATGTCATAAATTTGAGTGTGATACATATGTCCTCAGTCCATTAACAAATCGACAAATGAGTCATTCAAGAAAAGCACTCAATTTCCATAATAACTGCTTTTATTCGTAGTCATGATGTCCATTTCATAAATTTGAGTACGATGTGTATGTCCTGAAAGGAAGACTTGCGTTATTTAGAAGACTGCACGTGCACATGCACGGCCTTGGTGTCAATGAGGGAATATCTGTGTCGCGCTGTTGCAGAGCCAGGGTTTTACCAACCAGGTCAGTTCGGAGTGCGGCTGGAGACAGTGCTGATGGTGGAACCGGTCCTCACCAAGGTAGGTCTGGCACTGACCTCTCTGACATCTAGTGGTAGCAGTAGTGGAAGAAGTAGTTGTTGTAGTAGCTGTGTGTGCGTGCGTGCGTGCGCGCGCGCGCGCGCGCGCGCGCGCGCGCGTGTGTGTGTGTATGTGTGTGTGTGTGTAGTAGTAGTAGTAGTAGTACTTTAGTTTTCCGTCTGTTCACGTCTGTGATATTAGACGAAGAGAGAGAGAGAGAGAGAGAGAGAGAGAGAGAGAGAGAGAGAGAGAGAAGAGAGAGAAAGAAATGTCTGTGACTATGCCAGTTTATGCATAATCTGGTTATGTAAATGTGTGTGGTGTGTGTGTGTGTGTGTGTGTGTGTGTGTGTGTGTGTGTGTGTGTGTGTGTGTGTGTGTGTATGCGTGAGCGCACGCACTTATGAGCCGCTAAAAAGAAAACAACATTGCTCCATGAAATAAAAAACGACACACATCATCACCAACCAGATATTTTTTTCTTTTTTTTTTTTTACCAAATCGAACGACAGATGTGACAAATTTAACGTGGGCTTAGAATTTATTGTATGTGTTAAGTAAATGTGGCTGAAGATTTAAAAAAAAAAAAAAACGTAACGCTTGAGTTTACAGATCTATAAAATCAGTTTACCTTTCAAATATTTCAGATGTAAAGGAACGTTAAATGTTTGTTATTAAAAGAAATGGACAAGAGAGTGTGTCAACGTGGGAAAACATCATCCTGGCTCTAGTATAAGCCATCTACCAGAATGGCTTACAGAATGCGGTTTTAAAATGCCAGAAAAAAAAAAAAAACACTACCATATTTGAAGATGGTTGATTACTGAATACTGTGTTGCATTCTTCAAACTATATTATGTGGGGGTTTTTTCTCCTGAATTTGAAAAGACAACATATGTCGATTAGCACTACTGTGTCCCTTATGGCTATTTTTCATCAAAAGTAATATGGAGGTATTCTAAAATTCACTTTGTGCATGCATTGTACAATGTGAAATATTTTATGATTAACACTCAGGATATATTCCACAATAAGCACTGTGGATATATTGAACGATTAATATTGAGGAAATATCTGTGATCAACTTTGTGAATTGTGTGATTAAAACTGAGGATAAGGCATATGGACATGTTCTATGTTAAACATTGAGGATATCTTTTTCGATTAAACTAAGGATACATAGTTTGAATAAAACTATGTGGACATATTCTATATTAAACATTGAGGATATCTTTTGTGATTAAACTAGGGATACGTAGTTTGATTAACACTATGGATACATTCTATGTTTAATATCAAATGAGTATTCTGTACGTGTTCTTTGATTTAACACTGTGAATATATCGTATGATAAACCAACGTGGATATACTCTATGACCACTAATGTGTGGTTCTGTACTTTCATTAACACTGCGGTTATATTTCCTGATTATCACTGAGTTATATTCTATTATCAACACGTCGGGTATACCGTGTAATTAACGAGTAATTGTGTAATGAATAGGGCCTACTGTGGCTATATTCTATGAATAACGAAACGGAGACTTTCCATGATTCATTCTGTTGATATATTCTTTGACAGATAATGTTGAGATATTCTATGATTAACAATGCGAAGATAACTATGATCGACCATATGGATACATTTAGTGAGTAACAATGTAGCTATGTAATTAACAACGTGGATGATTTTTTGTAATATGAACGATGTACATGTACAAGAACAGTATGGATTTTTTTTATTATGCGTCTGACAATGTGGATATATTTTATGATTAACGAGGTGGATGTTTTATAATCAATACTGTGTGTGTGTTTGGAGGGGGGGGGGCGTGCGTACGTGCGTGCGTTTTCAGAAATATCTGATTTTAAGCCACTGACCTTCTAAATCTTATGTCTCTCCTTACACTGGGAAGATCTATCATAAACGGTGTGAACGTATTGTATGGTGAACAATGGAGTAATATTGTATGATAACAGCATGAAATTTCTACTCTGTGATTTGCAGCACAACTTCAGCGATGTACAACATTTGCATTTCAAGCCGATTGCATTTGTCCCCTTTGAACCGAAACTGATTGACTACACCATTATGTCCAACCATCAGGTTAGCTCTCTGTCTGTCTATCTGTCCGTCTGTCTGTCTGTCTGTCTGTCCGTCCGTCCGTCTGTCTGTCTGTCTGTCTGACTATCCGCCCGTCCGTCTGTCTGTCTATCTGTCTGTCTGTCTGTCTGTTTTCTCTCTCTGTCGGTCTGTCGGTCTCACTCTCTCAGTCTGTCTGTCTGTCTGTCTCTCTGTCTCTCTCTGTCCCTCTATCTCTCTCTCTCTCTCTCAGTCTGTCTCTGTCGTCTGTCTGTCTGTCTGTCTGTCTGTCTCTCTCTCTCTCAGTCTGTCTGTCTGTCTGTCTCTTTGTGTCTTTCTCTCTCTTTTAGTCTGTCTGTCTGTCTCTCCCTCTGTCTGTCTGTCTGTCTCTTTCTCCCCCCCCCCTCTCTCTCTCTTTCTCTCTCCCCTTCCGCTCCTCCGGTATAATTTTGAATAATGTAATAACCATACTTCTCTTTATGTATTATGCGTCCGTTCCAGAGAGAGAGAGAGAGAGAGAGAGGAGAGAGAGAGAGAGAGAGAGAGGAGAGAGAGAGAGGTGAGAGAGAGAGAGAGAGAGAGAGAGAGAGAGAGAAGAGAGAGAACTCAATCAACCCTGTACTTCCCAATTCTCTTCAACAGATCAATTCCCAGCACTATTACATACGCCCACTGACAAAGTTTGCTTCGCATAAACACACACACACACACACACACACACACACACACACACACACAACACACACACACACACACACACACACACACACACACACACACACACACACACACACATGCACGCACACATACACGCACACACATACAGTACAGTACGAGAGAGGAGAGAGAGAGAGAGAGAGAGGAGAGAGAGAGAGAGAGAGAGAGGAGAATGAATAGAACATCACCACAAACGATTCACCAAATAGGCTGTTCATGAAAGGGCACAGGATCTGTCTTAGCGTTGACTCAGCTAACACGTTCTTTTTAAAGCTGCGTAAAATGCCCAGGACTTTTTTTTAATGCGTGAAAGAGAGAGGACCGCGAAGATGGAAATAATATCCCAGCTGTTGAGGTGCAGGCGGATAGAGTGAACTCACAAGCTGACAATAACTTCTTTTCTGTCTGTGCGTGCAGGTGGAGTGGTTGAACTCCTACCACCAGCTGACCACCCTTCATTCTGTCTGTCTGTGCCGTGCAGGTGGAGTGGTTGAACTCCTACCACCAGCTGACCACCCTTCATTCTATCTGTCTGTGCGTGCAGGTGGAGTGGTTGAACTCCTACCACCAGCTGACCACCCTTCATTCTATCTGTCTGTGCCGTGCAGGTGGAGTGGTTGAACTCCTACCACCAGCTGACCCAGGACACCATGGAGCCTCTGCTGACCACAGACCTCGCCAAGGACTGGCTGCGACTCCGGACCAAGCCCTACCTCACCCCTACCCAGCACGCCCGCACCCCGGATTCTCCCTGTACCTCCGCTTCTGCGATCCGTCCCACCTGCAGCTCTCTCCTTCTCCTTCTTCTTGTGATTTCCCGGTCTCCAGATGGTTGTTCTAGTGGGGGTATAGAGTGGTGCGGGACAACTGCACGCAATCATGATGCCGCAGCACACGTGGACCTGCATTCCTTTCTTTCTTTCCTCTCTACCTAATTAACTCTGTGGGCAGTCATCGGGGCATCTCACTGAAGAGCATCACCAGGTTCCTCCAAGTCTGTCAATTGTATGAACAAGCCTGGGTCTTTGCTAATGTTTTCCCTGTCCACTCTGCAATTTTGTCAGTTAATCGTTGTTTGTTTGTTTGTTTGTTTATTTATTCTCCTGTCTTCTCCTTCATCTCCTTCTTCAACAGTTCCGTTAAGCATTGCTTTAGCAAGGCGATTGGATCTTGTGACATGGCCATACTAACATTACATCCCCTAAGTGGCCTCAAATTCATGACGCAGTCGCTCATGGCCGGTCAGATTCTAAGACAGGTTGCATTTGTCGGACAGGTAGAATTTGTTGAAGAAACGTTTAAATGAACACACATTGTACGAGAAAACAAATGTAACAACTTTGAAAAAAAAAAGTAGACAGCCCCAAAATTGCGATTATGGTGGTAAATGAATATGCTAAACGTGATTCAATACTGAGGGAGCACCCTAGCTGTTTCCTCGGTCATCACACATCGGGTGGAATGTTGTGGCCGAGTCTAATACACCGTCACAGGGAGATCTCATTTCTCTGCAGCTGTTCCCATCGTCTCGCTACAGATGTTAGAAATTTCAAGCTGGTATTTTTGTTTGTTTTCTGGTCCGTGGTGCCATGTGCCATGCGTGCATCCTGTGGTGTTTGCCAGCACGCTGAGGATCTTCGGCATGATGATGAGAAAAAGTGGAGATAAGACAGATAGAATGTGCACTTAAAGTGCCTGTGAAAGGCCTCTGGTCCGTGTTGGTTCTGTACGTTGTCCACGTCTGCTTTGTACCTCCACATGCTTGCTCATCCACTCACCGACATATCATGTTTGCACATATATTTCAAACAGTACTGAGTATTTGGGGCCCTCATAGGTTTAGCTCACGCAAGACCCAGAAATAGTGCATGTTTGCAGTCGTACTGTGTGTGCAACTATCCTGATGTCTGAAATGTTTGCAAGCTGTCCTTGAAGCCGTAGGAAGAATAAAACCAGTGTCACCATACCACCATACGAATCAAGCCAATATATGTAACACAAATGCAACGCGTTTTGACATTTAGGCTTTCCACAGTCAAGGTAACTAAAAATGAACAAATAAGGAAAGGAAAAAAAAGCAGGAAAATGGCTTCGTTCTTGCTGACTGGAGTACTGTTAAAGGTGCGGATTTATTGGATGCGAACATCTGTAATTATGTCTCGGGTCCGGTGATAAACTTAAGCATATAAATCTTTTGGTTTATTTCGCCAGCTGTTCGTTCATAACACATGTACAAACACGGATAGTTTGGTATGTTTCAACAATTCCATAATGGAATACACACACACACACACACACACACACACACACACACACACACACACACACACACACACACACACACACACTCTCTCTCTCTCTCTCTCTCTCTCTCTCCACACACACACACACACACATACACTCTCTCTCTCTGTCTCACACACACACACACACACACACACACACACACACACACACACACACACACACACACACACACACACACACACACCCTCTTCTCTCTCTCTCTCTCTCTCTCTCTCTCTCTCTCTCTCTCTCTCTCTCTCTCTCTCAGACTAACATTACTTTTAGCATCACGAAAGACAGAAGTCTTTAAAAATCTTGCTGTATATCTTTACAAAGCCTTTAGGAGAAGGGAAATTGATGCATCTTGAATTATCAAATGCAGTTGTTGAATGAATGCAACTTAGTGAATTGAGTCTGTAGATGAGCGAATATGATCATTTTCTTTCTCGAATTTCCGTTATTTTTCTTCATAAGTTGGTAACCTGTTTTCAGTCTCATATTTGATCTAGTTCTCATGCTTTTGGGGGGATGACAGTTTCATTCGCAATTGTATCATATGTTCATTGTCATTGGTCACACCCCTTCAAATGGGGCTTTGGCTATTTTGGAATAAAATTCTGTTCTGTTCTGTTCTGTTCTGTTCTGTTCTGTTCTCTCTCTCTCTCTCTCTCTCTCTCTCTCTCTCTCTCTCTCTCTCTCTCTCTCTCTCTCTCTCTCTGTGTTTCAAAACGCGTGCGAATGTGCTGTTTGGCGTGTTCAGAAAATCCCGATAAGAAAAAAAGAATTTCAATGAAATATATATGATACAATATGATATTTTCAATTTCGCGCAAAAAAAAGAGTAATTCAAATATGATAACAGGCAATAGTTGTTTTGCACTTGGTTCAAGCCTACTCAGATTCAGAGTGAATAGTTTGTGACGTTTCAAAAAAAGAAAAAAAAAGGAAAAAAAAAAAGAAAAAGGAAAGAAAAAGAAAAAGAAAAAAAAGAAATGAGTGAATAAAAGTGCATAATAGTGAGATTGTGGTGCATAATAGTGAGATTGTGGTGTCTTCCTCATTCTGGTTATCTGAGTGTGGCATAATAGTGAGATTGTGGTGTCTTCCTCATTCTGGTTATCTGAGTGTGGCATAATAGTGAGATTGTGGTGTCTTCCTCATTCTGGTTATCTGAGTGTGGTCTGGAGTTATCTAATAGTGAGATTGTGCTGTCTTCCTCATTCTGGTTATCTGAGTGTGGTCTGGAGTTATCTAATAGTGAGATTGTGCTGTCTTCCTCATTCTGGTTATCTGAGTGGTTGGTATCTGGGGAGTTATTCTTATCCCAGTTATCAATGATTTGATACCATTGTTATTGTTAAAGTGCATAATAGTGAGATTGTGCTGTCTTCCTCATTCTGGTTATCTGAGTGTGGCATAATAGTGAGATTGTGCTGTCTTCCTCATTCTGGTTATCTGAGTGTGGCATAATAGTGAGATTGTGCTGTCTTCCTCATTCTGGTTATCTGAGTGTGGCATAATAGTGAGATTGTGCTGTCTTCCTCATTCTGGTTATCTGAGTGTGGCATAATAGTGAGATTGTGCTGTCTTCCTCATTCTGGTTATCTGAGTGTGGCATAATAGTGAGATTGTGCTGTCTTCCTCATTCTGGTTATCTGAGTGTGGCTATAATAGTGAGATTGTGCTGTCTTCCTCATTCTGGTTATCTGAGTGTGGCATAATAGTGAGATTGTGGCTGTCTTCCTCATTCTGGTTATCTGAGTGTGGCATAATAGTGAGATTGTGCTGTCTTCCTCATTCTGGTTATCTGAGTGTGGCATAATAGTGAGATTGTGCTGTCTTCCTCATTCTGGTTATCTGAGTGTGGCATAATAGTGAGATTGTGCTGTCTTCCTCATTCTGGTTATCTGAGTGTGGCATAATAGTGAGATTGTGGTGTCTTCCTCATTCTGGTTATCTGAGTGTGGCATAATAGTGAGATTGTGCTGTCTTCCTCATTCTGGTTATCTGAGTGTGGCATAATAGTGAGATTGTGCTGTCTTCCTCATTCTGGTTATCTGAGTGTGGCATAATAGTGAGATTGTGCTGTCTTACTCATTCTGGTTATCTGAGTGTGGCATAATAGTGAGATTGTGGTGTCTTCCTCATTCTGGTTATCTGAGTGTGGCATAATAGTGAGATTGTGCTGTCTTACTCATTCTGGTTATCTGATTGTGGCATAATAGTGAGATTGTGGTGTCTTCCTCATTCTGGTTATCTGAGTGTGGCATAATAGTGAGATTGTGGTGTCTTCCTCATTCTGGTTATCTGAGTGTGGCATAATAGTGAGATTGTGGTGTCTTACTCATTCTGGTTATCTGAGTGTGGTCTGGAGTTTTCTAATAGTGAGATTGTGCTGTCTTACTCATTCTGGTTATCTGAGTGTGGTCTGGAGTTATCTTCCCAGTTATCAATGATTTGATACCATTGTTATTGTTATTATTATCATTATTGTTGTTATCATCATTATTGTTATTATTGTTGTTGTTATTATTGATGTTGTTGTTGTTATCGTCATCATTATTATTAAGACTCTTATCATTACTATTGTTATTATTATCATCATCATGATCATCATCATTATTATTGTTGTTGTTGTTGTCTGTATATTATTGTTATAATTATTGTTATTGTTACAATTATTATCATATCTTTTGTCATTATTATTATCAGTATTATTATTATTATTGTTAATATTGTTATTACGTCATTTTTGTTATTATCATTATTGTTATCAACATCATTATCATCATTATTGTCGTCATCATTATGATTATTATTTACTATTTATTATTATTATTATTATTTTGACGATGACGATGATGGTGACGAAGATGATTAGGAGGAGGAGGAAAGAGAAGGAGAAGGAGGAAGAGTATTTGCTATGACAGAAGATCGAAGTACGGATGCTTTTCCGATTAACTATCTCCGCAGCGCTCCGTTGTAAGTAAAGTGCAAGAATGTACAGTTTGAATTCCTAATATTCAGTGTACAATGACTGAACAGAAAAATAACGATAGCTACGAAGTTTGGCAACGATGATGATGATGATGTTGGTGATGATCGTGATAATCACAATGAGAATGATGATATTATGATGGTCATGACAGTAATGATGATGATGATAATTTTGGTGATGGTGACCATGACGGTGATAATGATCATAATGTTTATTATCATCATTATCATTGTGTCCAGGACGGGGGAAATCGTGATGGTATTGCTTAAGTGCACTAAGTTGATGTATTATTAGTCAGGCTCAACACACCAAGGTTATCTCTGCACTCATACACGCATATGCACACTCATGCACCCACCAAGCATTCACCTCTCTCTGGGAATGGGATGTCACTCATTCGGTTCTCTCCTAACACGACTGAGAACAAGAAATACAATTTCTATGCTACTTATAATCAAACATGAAAAATCCAAACAAAACGTAAAAGATCAATACTTCGTAATCCCGGGTTATAATAAAATGGCTTCTTACCAGGCCAGGTTTCTACACACACAACCACATTTTCACACCACACCACAGTTCTTGAACAAGTCTCTTCAAGTTTTCTTCAGCACTGGATGATGGTGACGCCCTTGGTTGGACGGCTCCAGATTTCAGGACTGGGTCTTCGTGGTCGTCTCTGGGAACTCGACGTAGAAATCTTCTTCTTCGTCTCTTTCACCCACTTCTGGATTCAAACTCAGTTTGTCTCTCTTCACCCACCTCTGGGCTTCAAACTCAGTCTTTTCTCTTCCGGCTTGTCTTTTACCCTAAGACCTTGCTGTCTCTTCTGTCTCCCAGACCACGTTTCTCTCGACCCTACTCTGTCCTGCCCACCCTTCCCTCCTCTCTCTCCTCTGTCCTTCTCTCTCGTAGTGGTGTTCTCCTCTCTCGTCACGTTGTTCTCCCTCAGTTTATATAGGGATGGACACAAAGGATTTCCCTTCAGGCCATGCCTTTGTCCATGCTGCTTCTCCACTACCTTGTTCACAAGTACCCTGAATTCCCCTTTCGCTACATTCTTCTACACGTCAGCATTTACACACATCCCTACCTAATTGATTAGCAAACAACCACTTGGCACCAGATGGACATCGAAATTTCCCGCCGACTTCGGGGGTCACTTAGCACAGTAATTATCCTGGAGAAAAGCTACAACAACAAAGTCCACGCGCATTCAACCAGCCTGACAATAGCACCAACACAGTGCCCCACGGCAATACCATCTGAACGAGCCCCAAGACTTCTGCTCTTCAAGGACTGTTTATAAAGCGACCTCAGCTGACTATTTAGTGCCCACTTGATGCTCCAAGGTCCTAGTGGTTACATCCCTCCCCCCTTTCGCTATCGGGAAGGTTCGAACTCGGGAGGGTCCTTACTACCTTAGGTGCCATCTGTTACCTGACCACTTCGTCCTCCTTGACACAGTTCGACCGTGTGCGGTAGGTAAGGCGTACTGCTAATGGGTCTATTACCTATTTCTCTACCACGTACAACATTCCTTGCCTCTAAGCGCTTAAGGCCTTTTGTGAGAGGTTTCGCTCCCTGGACACATTGTTATTATTGCTTTGTACTCTTCTTCTTTTTCTTCTTGTTCTGATCATTGCTATTGTTATCGTTGTCGTTATTATTGTTGTTTTGTTATCATCATCATCATCATCATCATCATCATCATCATCATCATCATCATCGTCGTCGTCGTCATCGTCATCATCATCATTAATCTTGTTTTTATCATCATCATCATCATCATCATCATCATCATCATCATCATCATCATCATCATCATCACTGTCGTCGTCGTCATATATCATCATAATCATCACCATCGGTGTCATCATCACTATCGTATCGTCATCTTTACGCAAATACAAAAACTTCCTTCCCGATTTCTACTCCCAGAAAGCAACGCGTGAACGTTCATCTCCCTTTTTTTTCTTTTCTCTTTCTTTCTCTATTTGTTGTTGTTGTTGTTGTTGTTTTGTTTCGTTTTGCTTTGTTTGTTCGTTTTGAGTCTGGATGTCATTTTGGAAACGTTACACCGGGTACAACCCAACCGCCTCACCTTCTTAAACGGTAAGACGAGGAGCCGGTTCGTTGCTTTTCATTTAACTAAGACGAGGGTAAATAATGACTGTAGAGATCATTTCAAAACGTTACACAAGGAACTGGCGATCCTACATCCCTCTCTACCATCCTCCCACCCCCACCCTAGTCACTGCGGAATGGTGGTGCACCACTACCAACTGTGCCCCTATTCCTCACCCGTATACCCTCCCTCCCCTTTCCTCCTATCAGACATTCTCGTCTTCCTCTTCTTCCCTCCTCCCCCCCCCCTTTCCCTGCCTCCACTCTCCTCCCCCCCCCCCCACGCCCTACCCCCTAGAACCACCCACCTCCTAACCCTTTTTAGAAGAGAGGAAGATCACGGGATGCAGAGCAGATGCTGACGGGCGGGAGAAAGAAAGGGATCAGTGGCGAGGGGGTTGGGGGGGGGGTGGTTGGGGGTGTTATTTTGCAAACGTTACACCGCCTACAGGCCGTCCCTCTTTACCCTCCTCTTCCCCTATACCCCGCCCAGATCTCTCCTCCCGTCCCTAGCCTCTCATCCTCATGAAAGACAACAACATGATCATCAATAACAACAACAACAACAACAACAACAACATTTACAACCACAAAAATGTTGAAGGCTTAGTTGATAGTCTTCCTCCTCCTAAAGTCAAGGCGGGGTTTGACGTGGGGGTCATTTTGCAAACTTACACCGACTTTTTTTTTTTTTTTTTTCTGGGGGGGGGTCCTTTTTTTTTTTTGGTCCCTCTCCCACTTTATTATCTTGTCATTTTTTTTTAAAGAAAATAAATAGATTAACAAATGAATAAATAACGAGAAGGCTGAGGCGTTGTCTGCTGTGTTTCAGAGGCGAGACACCAGGTGAGTTGTGATGCCCTTTCCCCTCCTTCTCTCTCTCTCTCTCTCTCTCTCTCTCTCTCTCTCTCTCTCTCTCTCTCTCTCTCTCTCTCTCTCGACGTAAAACAGTATTCATGCTTATTCCATTACCCTCTTAAAATAAAATTCGTTCGCTCTCTCTCCCTCCCCCCCTCTCTCTCTCCCTCTCTCTCTCTCTCTCTCTCTCTCTCTGTCCTTCCCTCCCCACCTTTTCACAAAGACACGCCCCTTTCTGCCGGTGTCTAGGCTAGGCATTAGCGTGCAAGGCGACTAAGTGTGTCAATAGTGCAAGGTTACGAGCCACCTTTTTTCTACTTGTCTGTCTGTCTGTATGTATGTATGTATCTATGTATGCATGTGTATGGATGGATGGATGTGTGTGTATGTCTTCCTCTCTCTCTCTCTCTCTCTTCTCTCTCACACACACACACACACACACACACACACACACACACACACACACACACACACACACACACAACGTAACTGGGAAGATGGGCTGGTGAAGGGAAATGTTTCTTTCTATTTTCCTGTTTGTGTCAGTGTGCGTATATTCTCATTCTCTCTCTCTCTCTCTCTCTCTCTCTCTCCTCTCTCTCTCTCTCTCTCTCTCTCTCTCTCTCTCTCTCTCTCTCAAAAGCATACAGAGTATTGTTTGATTTAGATTCTAGAGGTAAATCAACTTGGGCAACTTCTGTTCGTAAATGTCTTTGTAGTTATGGGTTTTCGTTTGTTTGGTTAGAACAGAGTGTTGGATGTGTTAAAACATTTTTGGCTTGTTTTAAGCAGAGAATAATTGATTGTAACTTGCAAGACTGGAATAGTCATATTAAAAACAGTGAGAGATTTTCTTTGTTTCGATTTCTAAAGTCAAATCAGGTAGTGGAAGCGGAACCTTATCTGTCGATGAATATCAATAGTTTTGTCAGATCTGCATTAACTAAGTTTAGATTCGGCGTATCTGATATTGCTGTACACAGGCAACGTTACAATGTTCATACAGAATTAGATGTTTTATGTCCATTGTGCAAGTCTGCCCCAGAGAACGAACTTCATTTTCTGTTTGTTTGTCCTTTGCTTACAGATTTAAGACAAAAATATATTCCTTTGAAATATTATCGACGTCCATCATTTTTTAGGCTTGTCTTGCTTTTGTCGTCAAGAAATGAGAATGTTGTTGGTGATCTAGCTTCATATTTGTATAAATCCTTCAAGAGAAGGAGTTATCTGACTTGAATTTGTTTATATGTGCTTGTATATTAATGTGTTGTTACATCAGTTATATGTCAATACCCCCTTCAAATGGGGCTGTGGCCTTTCTTGAATAAATTATCGTTATCGTTATCGTTTTCTCTCTCTCTCTCTCTCTCTCTCTTCTCTGCTTTTGAGCGATGTGCGTGCGAGGAGGCAGGCATGGGAGTGTCAGCGACAGTAATGTGCGCATCATGGCATGGTGCTTGAAGCCTGGGATCGAACCGATCAATAGCCGGCGGCATCCTGTACACTTTATGACCTGGCATGTCACCGCAGCGACCAGCGGGAAACAGCTTCGTAACGCTGGTGAAACGTTGGACAACTCCGACAAATTGATGAGAGCATTGTCTGAACCCACCCCCCTCCACACACACACACACACACACACACACACACACGCGCGCGCGCGCGCGCGCACGCACGCACGCACGCACGCGCGCGCACGAGCGCGCACACACACACACACATACACACACACACACACACGCACGCACGCAGGTACGCATGCACGCGCACGCACGCACACAATGCAATACAATACAATACAATACAATACAATACAATACAATACAAAATTTATTCCTTTTGCCCCTTTTGGGGTATGGAGGAAGGGTGTGTTTAAAGCAATAACAGGAAAAGGAAAACAAACAAGCCAAAATAAAACATGAATTGCTAGTCAATGCTGACATAGACCAACAATTTGCAACACTTGAGATAATCTAATTTAGTTTGACAATAGACGTATTTGTTTTCGATTAGTAGAAGACATCATCTGACAAAAATTATAGACAAATTTTGGGGAGAGAGATCTTTTTGGCAAACACGTGTTGCGGAAAGTAACGTATGATGAACATTCCATGATGAAATGAAATTCATCACCTATTGCAGACAGACAGACAGACAGACAGACAGACACACACACACACACACACACACACACACACACACACGAACGCACGCACGCACACACGCACGCACACACACACACACACACAAGATAAATAGCAGTAAGAAAAGATAGAGAACAGCCAAAGAAAAAGGTAGAAAACACGGAGGAAAGAGAAAACGCAAAACAAGATATATAGAAAACAGAAAGAAAAGATCGAGGATGGTAAGAAATGTTAGAAAACATTGCGAAAAGGTAAAGAACAGATTTTAAAAAGAAAAAAAAGTGGGTAGGGGTGGGGTAGAGAACGAAAAGAAAAGACAAAGAACAGTAAAAAAAAAAAAGGATATGAGATGGTCAGTTCAGATAGAGAACAGTTGAAAAAAGCAGAGCGTACTTAAAAACAAAACAAAACAACAACAACAACAACAACAACAACAACAACAACAACGGTATAGAACCGTAAGGAAAGGCGAAGAAAGGTAACGAAAGGCGGCAAACAATAAGGAAAGATAGAGAACCATGACAAAGGGCAGAGAACAGTAAGAAAAGATAGAGAATAGTAGGAGAAAGCAGGAAACAATAAGGACATTTAGATGAAAGTAATATATGGTAAAGAACAGTTCAGAAAAGGGTAGATAACAGTACGAAAATGCTGAGGACAGTAAGAAAAGGTTGAATTCAGTAAGGAAGGATAGAGAAAACTAAGAACAGGTAGAGAACAGTCAGAAAGGATAGAGAAAACTAAGAACAGGTAGAGAACAGTCAGAAAGGATAGAGAAAACTAAGAACAGGCAGATCTAGTTGCAAAGCGAGAGGACTGCAGGCGGAAATCTAAACAAATCTTAAATAAATGTTAGCGAACCGCCCAGAGAACGTGGACAAACGAGTCACAAGACGAAACACAACTAGTTTCGACCTCTTAGGTCTTCATCAGGTGAGACATTAACGAATAAAACAATGAAAATTCACTTAGCTTTGATCGCTTCAGATCACTTGGTAGGGTTCAGCGCAAGGAAGAAGGCGTTGAATGAGAACGAGGCTGTTGGAAGGGAAATAGTGAGCGAGTCAAAGTCGTAATGAAGATAATAATATTACTGATAGGAATACTAATAATGGTCAAAATACTGAGAAAAAAAAAAGAAAAAAAAAAGGGACAAGATTACTACCAATCTGTGTCAATAAGTATGGGTATGGGAGAAAGGAGAGTGGGTTAGAGGATTCTTAAACAGCAGGGTTGCCGTGGCAACAGTCCCAGAGGCGAAGGCGATGGTGATGTCAATGCCAGTGGTAGTATCAATACTAGCAATAGTATTACTGAATGATACTGCTAACAACGATAGTGAAGGTTAAGGTAATGAAAGCATGATACAGAAATATATTTAGAAAATACAATTTTTATAATAATCAAATAAATAAATAAATGAAACATTAAAAATAATAATAAATTAAAAAATCAGTAAATAATAATAATAATAATTAAAAAAAAATAATTAAAAAAAAATAATGATAATAAATGCATAAATAAGATAGCTATAAGTTGTGTGAGGTGAATAGTGGGAGATAAGGTAGTATGTGTGTGTGTGGTGGGAGGATATTATGGGCTGAGATAGAAGTGGTGGGTTGGTACATGTTACTTTAAGGTGTAGATGCTATGAGGGTGGAGGGAAGAAGGGGATGGGTTTACGTACTAACTGGGGGAGGGGGAGGGGCAACATATTCACACCTATACACAATCTCTCTCTCTCTCTCTCTCTCCCCCCCCCCTTTCACGACCAACGATAAAGGAGCCAGCATTCTATTTATTATGTGTGTGTGTATGTGTGAGTGTGAGTGTGTGTGTGTGTGTGTGTGTGTGTGTGTGTGTGTGTGTGTGTGTGTGTGTGTGTGTGTGTGTGTGTGTGTGTGTTCCATTTGTAATATCAGCCTTATTCATTGGTTACCCCCACCTCCACCCCCAGCAACCGCCATATCCACCAACACCCCTACACACATCATTACTAGGGCAGGGGGAGGGGGGGAGTAAGTCGATTGATGTAGCAAATGGAGAGACTCAGAGAGTGTAGGAAAAGGGAAGATGATGATAGCTGCAACCTATGTCTGAGGTAAACAGAGGGAGGTAGGGTGGTATGGGTGTGTGTAGGTGGGGGATATTTCAGGCTGGAGCTGCAGAGATGGAATGGTACATACTACTTTTGGACGTTGATGCCATGAGGGTGGACGGTGCCCAGTTTGGCAATGAGATGAGATTCCTGCATAAGGCGTTCCAAGCTGTCACTCTTAGATTGCCAAAGTGCCAAGACTTTGACATGGTTGATGTTGTGTTGGGCATGGTTGAAGTGTAGAGCGACTGGTTTGGGCCGATGGTGGCGGATGTCGGCCAGGTGTTCAGAGATGCGCGTCTCAAGTGTGCGAGATGTCTCACCTACATAGATCTTACCGCACAGCTGACAGTGGATGGCATACACAATGTTGTGGCTCTGGCAGGAGAAAGTGCGTTTAATAGTGAAAGAGCCTGTGGGGCCATGTAGGATGGTGTCTGGTTTGGTGAGAGAGCAGATTTTGCAGTTGGGTTTTGAGCAGGGGAAAGTACCTGGTGGCTTTGGTGTTGAGATTTTGTTCAGCTTAGAGCGCACCAGTAGGTCGTTGAGGTTTTTGTCACGTTTGAAAGTGATCATTGGTGTGGTCTCAAAGGCAGGTTTATGGTTTTCTACTATGTGCCAGTTAGACTTCAGGATCCTGCAGATGGGCAGATTGTGAGGATGGAAGAGAAGGCAGGCAGTGGGTCTGTCTGTCTCTTTGGGAGGTTTAGTTTCCAGAGTAGATGTTCTGGATTTAGCTGCAGTGCGGCTGAGAGCATCACTGATGACGGCACTAGGGTATCCACGGTTGGTGAAAAAATCAGACATTTTGGCTGCTTGTATAGTGAAATCCTCTTCGCTAGAGCACAGTCTGCGTAGGCGAAGGAATTCAGAATATGGAATGCTATTTTTAGTGGACTGGTGGTGGGAAGATGTGTAGTCCAGGTATGAGTGCGCATCAGTAGGTTTGTAGAAGACTGAGGTTTGAAGCAGTCCATCTTTGAGGGAGATAATGATGTCCAGGAAATTAACTGACTGTGAAATGGTGTAGGTCAGCTGGATGGATGGATGGAAGGTCTGTGCAAAGTTGAGGAAATTCTGGAGGTCATGTTCTGGCATGGATGTGGCTCCCAATCCATCATCTATGTATCTTTTGTAGAGCTCTGGTGTTGGGCCTGTGTAAGAGGTTAGTAGGCGGTGTTCTAGGTGTCCCATGAAGAGGCAGGCATAGGATGGTCCCATTTTGGTTCCCATAGCAACACCACTGATTTGTGAGAATGTGTGGTTGTTGAATTCAAAAGTATTGAGGGTGAGGACTAATTCTGCAAGTCTGACTAGTGTAGCTGTGGGAGGGTGTTGTTGGTTGGGGGGCCGTTTGTTAAGAAAGAATGCGAGGGCCTTCAGTCCATCAGCATGAGGGATGGAAGTGTAGAGAGAGACGACATCAAGGGTAAAGAGGAGGCTGGGTTTGAAAGTGGGATCTGTGTTGTATGAATTAATCATGTTGAGTGTGTGTGTTAGTGTCTTTGAGGTATGTGGGGAGGCCTTGTACTATGGGTTGGAGGAGAGAGTCTAAGTACTGTGAAATGTGTTCTGTAGGGCAGCTGCATGCAGATACTATGGGTCTGCCGGGAGTATTGGTTTTGTGTATTTTAGGAGCAGGTAGAAGGTGGGTTGTTTGGTGTCTGTCATTATGAGGAGTTTGGCTGTCTTCGGTAAGTTGTTGTGTTTGATTTCTTGTTTAACTGTGGTTGAGATGAGTTTCTGGTGTTGGGGGAGGGGTGATGCTGTGAGTGGTGTATAGAAATTTGTGTCTGACAGTTGTCTGTGTGCTTCTTTTATGCTTTCATTACCACGGCAACCCTGCTGTTTAAGAATCCTCTAACCCACTCTCCTTTCTCCCATACCCATACTTATTGACACAGATTGGTAGTAATCTTGTCCCTTTTTTTTTTTTTTTTTTTCTCAGTATTTTGACCATTATTAGTATTCCTATCAGTAATATTATTATCTTCATTACGACTTTGACTCGCTCACTATTTCCCTTCCAACAGCCTCGTTCTCATTCAACGCCTTCTTCCTTGCGCTGAACCCTACCAAGTGATCTGAAGCGATCAAAGCTAAGTGAATTTTCATTGTTTTATTCGTTAATGTCTCACCTGATGAAGACCTAAGAGGTCGAAACTAGTTGTGTTTTCGTCTTGTGACTCGTTTGTCCACGTTCTCTGGGCGGTTCGCTAACATTTATTTAAGATTTGTTAAGAACAGGCAGAGAACAGTCAGAAAGGATAGAGAAAACTAAGAACAGGCAGAGAACAGTCAGAAAGGATAGAGAAAACTAAGAACAGGTAGAGAACAGTCAGAAAGGATAGAGAAAACTAAGAACAGGTAGAGAACAGTCAGAAAGGATAGAGAAAACTAAGAACAGGTAGAGAATAGTCAGACAGGATAGAGAAAACTAAGAACAAGTAGAGAACAGTCAGAAAGGATAGATAAAACTAAGAACAAGTAGAGAACAGTCAGAAAGGATAGATAAAACTAAGAACAGGTAGAGAACAGTCAGAAAGGATAGAGAAAACTAAGAACAGGTAGAGAACAGTCAGAAAGGATAGAGAAAACTAAGAACAGGTAGAGAACAGTCAGAAAGGATAGCGAAAACTAAGAACAGGCAGAGAACAGTCAGAAAGGATAGAGAAAACTAAGAACAGGTAGAGAACAGTCAGACAGGATAGAGAAAAACTAAGAACAGGTAGAGAACAGTCAGACAGGATAGAGAAAACTAAGAACAGGTAGAGAACAGTGAGAAAGGATAGAGAAAACTAAGAACAGGTAGAGAACAGTAAGAAAGGATAGAGAAAACTAAGAACATGTAGAGAACAGTCAGAAAGGATAGAGAAAACTAAGAACATGTAGAGAACAGTCGGAAAGGATAGAGAAAACTAAGAACAGTAGAGAACAGTCGGAAAGGATAGATAAAACTAAGAACAGGTAGAGAACAGTAAGAAAGGATAGATAAAACTAAGAACAGGTAGAGAACAGTCAGAAAGGATAGATAAAACTAAGAACATGTAGAGAACAGTCGGAAAGGATAGAGAAAACTAAGAACAGTAGAGAACAGTCAGAAAGAATAGTGAAAACTAAGAACAGGTAGAGAACAGTCGGAAAGGATAGATAAAACTAAGAACAGGTAGAGAACAGTAAGAAAGGATAGATAAAACTAAGAACAGGTAGAGAACAGTCAGAAAGGATAGATAAAACTAAGAACATGTAGAGAACAGTCGGAAAGGATAGAGAAAACTAAGAACAGGTAGAGAACAGTCAGAAAGAATAGTGAAAACTAAGAACAGGTAGAGAACAGTCAGAAAGGATAGAGAAAACTAAGAACAGGTAGAGAACAGTCAGAAAGGATAGAGAAAACTAAGAACAAGTAGAGAACAGTGAGAAAGGATAGAGAAAACTAAGAACAGGTAGAGAACAGTCAGACAGGATAGAGAAAACTAAGAACATGTAGAGAACAGTCAGAAAGGATAGCGAAAACTAAGAACAGGTAGAGAACAGTGAGAAAGGATAGAGAAAACTAAGAACAGGTAGAGAACAGTAAGAAAGGATAGATAAAACTAAGTAAAGGTAGAGAACAGTAAGTGCAGGTAGAGAACAGTAAGAAAGGTACGGAACTGTAGGAATAGTTTAAAGAGGAAAAAGAAAGATAGAGAACACGAAGGCAAGACAGAGAAAGATGAATAAAGGAAGAAACTGGTAGGGTTATGTAAAGAACAGTCAGGAATAATAGAGAACAGTAAGTAGGGTAGAAAACAATCAAAACAGGTAACGAACCATGCAAAAGGCAGAGAACAGTAAGAACAGATAGAAAATAATAAGAACATGTAGAGAACAACAAGAACATAGAATGAAAGAAATTTACGGAAGAGTGAAGGGGAAAAAAAACAAAACAAAGAAAAGCAAAAGGAGTATAGAGAAAAACCACAAACAAGTATAGAAAAATGGGAGGCAGTAGGACACTTTACTAAATGGCAAAAGTAAATAAGAAACAGTTAATAATGCACAGAACACCTTTAAAGGTAGAGAACAATAACACAAGTTAAGGGGGGGGGGGGGGAGATAGGAAAATTAAGAAGCAGTAAGGGCGTGTAGGAGACACTAGCAAAACGCAAGAATTGATCGGTGGGGTCAAGAATTGATCGGGTGGGGTCAAGAATTGATCGGGTGGGGTCAAGAATTGATCGGGTGGGGTGCGGGGTACAGGTCAGAAAAGTTAAGGAAAAGGTAGGAGAAAATACGAGAAGGTTTGCCAGGAAAATAATAGTAAGAAGAAGGTAAAGAAAGGCAGGAAAACAGTAGAAGAATGTGGGGTGGGGGGTGGGGGGGGAGAGAAACAAAGAAGGAAAGGGCAGTAGAATGTGAGCGGCAAAAGAACTGGCAAAAGGTAGGAAAATCGTAAGTAAACTGTAGGAAAGAGCAGAAGAATGTAAAGGAATGGGTAGAAAAAAAAAAAGTAGGAGAATGCTGGAACAGAAAAGGAGAATATACTTGAAAGGTAGAAAAGACAACAAGAGAATGAAAAACAAAGGAAACAAAGTAGGAAAATGTTGGGGGAAAAGGAGAATAAAGGTAAAAAGTTATTAAAAGTTCGGATGCTGGAACGAAAAAGGAGAATAGCCCCTGTACTACTTGCAAAGAAGGAAACAGCAAGAGAATGAAAAAAAAGGAAAACAGTAGGAAAATGAAGGCGAAAAGGGGAATGAAGGGAAAGGTTACTAAAAGATAAAAGCTCGTGGGAAAACGTGTATTGTCGTGTCTTACCGGGTCACCCCACTTCGGGTCAAAGGATCAAGACGCTCTGGTGGCGGAGTACGTCAAGTTGGAAGACTCCGGGCCAGACAGGTATAATAGGTGAGGCAGGGGGAGGGTGGCTGTCAGATGGGTTAGAGCGCGAAGCCATAGGGAGAAAGATGTATGCCTTCACCTTTTACCTGTTATGCGGTTATCTGTTGGCGCCAGGTGAGTCTCGTGTGTGTGTGTGTGTGTGTGTGTGTGTGTGTGTGCGTGCGTGTGTGTGTGTGTGTGTGTGTGGTGTGTGTGTGGTGTGTGTGTGTGTGTGTGTGTGGTGTTGTGTTGTGGCTTTCTCTATTGCTTTTGTTGTGTTTATGTTTGGATAACGTGATTTTGTTTTGGTTTCGGTGATCTCTCTCTCTCTCTCTTCTCTCTCTCTCTCTTTTTTTTTTTTTTCCTTCGGAGAGAAAAAAAAAGCTCGGTGAACCAATATCTGTTCACTAGTTCTTGAAACAAACAGAAAGTCCTGTTCACGTTTATTCTTTGTGCCACAAAATTCAAATAGAAATGTGTTCTTTACTCTTTGGTGTCCAGCGCTTGGACGTGGACGTAAAGCGTTTGTGCATATAGCATGAGTACAACACAGTTATAGAATGAAGGAGTGAAGGGCAGAAACACATGAGGAGGGGGAGGTGGGGATGGGGGTTGGGGCTTCCTCTCTTCAAAGACCTTCTACCCTCCAGTTCTCTCTGCATTCTCTTCCTACTCGATGCGTGTGCTTCACGTTTGCATATACTGAGCTTTTTGCCGTTAGTCTTATTTTCGGCTAATTATACATCTAAACACAGATGATCTCAAATGATAAATGGGTTTTGAATTTATTCACATTTGGCAATTACGCTCTTTGATGCGGCAGTCGTTCATTCTGGATATACATAATTAAAAAAAAAAAACGTTCGCAGTTTCATCTGTAAATGCTAAATCTCTCAGCCAAGAGTAATATCACTTTCCATAAAGTGCATTCTCTCTCTCTCTCTCTCTCTCTCTCTCTCTCTCTCTCTCTCTCTCTCTCTCTCTCGTTCTTTGTTGTTCAGAGCTTTTCCTCTTTCTTGCGCCCCTCACAGTTTATTGTATAACAGATTAGGAACAGGTGCAGTGCGGATTTATAGGTTTAAAAAGCTAGCAAAGTATGATTCACTGGGTCAAAGAGAGGACCCATGACAACTACTGAGTTTAACTTCGACATCGCAGCGACTGAGAACGACATGATTTGTTCATCATCCACAGCTTACATACACACACACGCACACACATACACGCACACACGTACACAAGCACGCACGCACGCACGCACACACACATACACACAGGCACATACACACACACACACATAAACGCGCGCGCGCGTGCACGCGCCACACACACACACACACACACACACACACACACACACACACACACACACACACACACGGCAGATTTGATCTTATAAAATGACGATCACGCACACTTCTTCTTCGTCTTCTTCTTCTCGAAGCCTAATTGTTCAATTCTGCAAATATGTAAATTGTAGGTGTGGGCTGTTTTGTTCTCTCTCTCTCTCTCTCTCTCTCTCTCTCTCTCTCTCTCTCTCTCTCTCTCTCTCTCTCTCTCTATCGTTTGTTACTGTTCTTGTTCTTGAGGGCATGGTGTAAAAAAGCTGTAAGCTTATCCATTTTACCCTCATTAAAAATATTCGTATTCGTTCTCTCTCTCTCTCTCTCTCTCTCTCTCTCTCTCTCTCTCTCTCTCTCTCTCTCTCTCTTGTGCAGCAAAATTCGCTTTACCGGCAAACAACCAGTTATCCTTTTCGGTCTGCCTTCTGTCCGAAATCACCCCCCCCCCCCCCCCTTCGCGTCTCCACACCCACCCTCCTCTCTCTCTCTCTCTCTCTCTCTCTCTCTCTTTCTGTCTCTGTCTGTCTGTTGCTTGCCTGTCTGTCCTCCCCCCCCCCCCTCGCGTCTCCACACCCACCCTCCTCTCTCTCTCTCTCTCTCTGTCTCTGTTCTGTCTGCTTGCCTGTCTGTCTGTCTATTTCTCTCTCTCTCTCTCTCTCCTCTCTCTCTCTCTCTCTCTCTCTCCTCTCTCTCTCTCTCCATTGCCCTTACTTGCGTAGCTCTGTTATAATTTCAATTCAGATAAAGAGGCAGATTCAACCTCAAGCAAGTTCCTAGAGAAAAGCCCCTTTCCACCACCCAACTACCGCCCCGCCCCCAACCCCCTGCCCTCCCATTCCCACTCGTTCTTACAGCCCCGCGCGCTCCTCTTCTTTAAACATCACTGTTAATTAACTTCGTTTTTGTTCGGATATCCTCAAGTCTCCAACGCCAGTATACGTCTGTCAAAAGTACGAGCGGAAACGGCGTCTAACGAGGCCCTTCGCGCGTTAAAAGCTCGCAACGCAATCACCTCCTTCAATTTCGAGACACTGTCGTTTGGAATGAAGGTTTTCGCGCCAGAGTTATCGGACGCTGAACGGTCGGCGCCATTTTGTTATAGATATCACTGGTAATTCATAATTCGTATGCTATGTCATATAACAATGCATCAGATGAATAACATCATCCATCATTATATACATGACAATTTCAAGGATAATTCATCGGATGATTTCTATGAAGATTTCCTGGTCATGCTAGTTTGTTGTGTAGCCTACAATTTTTGACGTGCGCGCGCGCGGGTGTGTGTGTGTGTGCGCGCGCGCGTGAGTGCATGCGTGCATGCGTGCTGTGTGTTGTGTTGTGTGTGTGTGTGTGTGTGTGTGTGTGTGTGTGTTCATTCAATTCTTATTTGCATTGCGCTCTCTCTCTCTCTCTCTCTCTCTCTCTCTCTCTCTCTCTCTCTCTCTCGCTCTCTCTCAATCTCTCTCTCCTCCCCCCCCTCTCTCTCTCTCGTTATTCCCTGCGCTCAGTGTACCCCAGAGGGGACTTTGTGGGAAGGGAAGAGTAGACGGAGGATGGGGATGGGGGTGGGGGTGGGTGAAATAAATAATCAACTTGATTGTACTATAACACGAACGGAATTGATGTTGTGTGGGTCGTAGAACTATTATTCAAACAAAATGGTGATCTGATGTGTTCGGGGATGTTACTCAGAAGCATTTGGGGATGTTGAGGATCTTACTCAAGTAACTGTGGGATGTTAATAAATCAACACTGCAGCTGACTAATGACTAAGATTCCTATGTACCGTTTTTGTTAGAGAGAGAGAGAGGAGGGAGGGAGAGAGAGAGGGGGAAGAGGGAGAGAGAGAGAGAGAGAGAGAGAGAGAGAGAGAGAGAGAGAGAGAGAGAGAGAGAAAGTCTTTCACTCAGAGATACGAGGCTGGAAGTGAGCTAGTGTGTGATTGCTAGGATAGTGTGGGATGTTAGAGAAACTTCTTCATACACGTTCAGAACATACCAGACAACGGATAGGACGAGGCAGAATATAATATAACATTCTTTCAATAAAAACAGGCCCTTAGACGTTACACATGTATCTATTTTGACTACAAATTATACAAGACATTTCCAGGAATTCTAACTTTGAACTAAGACCTTCTCTGTCTAGACTAATAAAAATGGATAGCCTACACAAAAACACAGAAGTCACATACCTTAACACCATGATCACTGTGGCCAGGTCCGAAGGCCGAGAGGCCCAGCAACACCTTGACTGAACCAGAGGATGCCAGGGAGGAGAGAGAGAGGAAGCTGAAATCTTTAGTTTATATAGCTTTTGCCCGAGTCTGAATTGAATAACTGTGGCGTGGTACTGCATTGTCACTTGTTGCTTCGGCGGTGAGAGGACGCCAGGCACTGGACATATCAAGGTCTGATTTATTAGTGACCAACTGCTCGGGAGGGGGGGGGGGGGGGGAGGGGGGGGAGGAGGGGCGTAGAAATGTGAGGAGTGCGGGTGAGGGAGGGGAACGGGAGGACTAAGAAAGTTCGCCCGTCATGCAGTCCACCGTGGGGCCGTTGGATGGTTTTACAACGTTCAAGACTACTGAGGCTTGGCATCACCTTTTAGATCAAGGCGATCCCGTTAGAACAAGGGGATGGCTCTAGGACAAGGCACCACTGTACCCTAAGACTGGCCATTGAAATCGCCCGTGTGAATGGCTGAGTGTGGTGGTTGTGTGTGTGTGTGTGTGTGTGTGTGTGTGTGTGTGTGTGTGTGTGTGTAGCTCCTGTGAATATCACTCTGTGATAGTACCTCCAGATCTGGAAATTGTAACACCCAACACTCTAGTTCTGCAATCTCATTAAGATCTAGGATCCACACGATCGGCTTCGAATTATTTTCTTGTCACACACACACACACACACACACACACACACACACACACACACACAGCACGACACGTACGCCCGCGTGCTTGCACATACACACAATACGCTCGTATAGAAAACTAACCTAATTACTCTGCATCGCAAACTATTCCCTATGCCCATTTTTTTTATCCGGGCTGTTGCATTTTTTTTTTCAATCATGTCTACATCTTCTATCTTCCACATCACAGACGCACTAGGGTACAGGCACTGAATTGTCTAAAGTGGAAAATGGTCAGGAAATATATCAACCAAGCCGATTTTACATTTCCTCATAAACAGCTCCAAGTTCCTTTCCATATTTCTGATATAAGAGAATGCATTTTCTTTGTTGTTCTATATAAACTACGCGTGTTTCTATTTAGGACACGACCATTCTAAAGTATCCAACTACAGTCAGTTGTGAAGAAGTGTGTGTCTTCTAGACCTTGGCTGAACCATTCATCGCCATGGCTGTCTTCATTTTTTTTCATCAGACAGTTAATCGTTCTTTCCTCTGATAACAAGTTCTGATGACACTTTGTATGCGCTTTGTGAATTATCATTATTATTGTTGTTGTTGTTCTTGTTGTTGTCATCAACATCATCATCATCGTTATTATTGCCATCATAATATATATATACAATTATAAACAAAGCTTGCTCTTATGTCTTAGATTGAAGAAATAGGGGGAGATAAGCATTCATATCTGCAGTGGTACATCATTCTGCCTAACTAACAGTATGTGCTTGAGTGGGTGAATGGGGAAAAATAAAATAAATGCTTCTCAAAATGAGCCTTCAGCAAGTTTATAGTCTCCAAGTGGGAGACGATCTCCAATGGGGAGGAAACCCACTAACATATAACTCCTGGTCAGATACCGATATTTGAAACCTGATTGTTTCTCCTCAGTGACCGCGGAAAGTGGTAATTTGACTCCTCTGCCTTTTCGGTTTTAAGAAGAATGCTATCCCAGAAAAGGCTGGTGTGCACCTTTGGTTGTTTTTTTGAAAACTCAACAAACATACTACGGTATTGCACACCAGCCTCAAATTACCACTTTCCGCGGTCACTGAGGAGAAACAATCAGGTTTCGAAATATCGGTATCTGACCAGGAGTTATATGTTAGTGGGTTTCCTCCCCATTGGAGATCGTCTCCCACTTGGAGACTATAAACTTGCTGAAGGCTCATTTTGAGAAGCATTTATTTTATTTTTCCCCATTCACCCACTCAAGCACATACTGTTAGTTAGGCAGAATGATTACCACTGCAGATATGAATGCTTATCTCCCCCTATTTCTTCAATCTAAGACATAAGAGCAAGCTTTGTTTATAATTGAATATTTCTTGCAGTCATTGCAACACCAAGCTGCTCTGTAAGTTGCTGGAATGGTGCTCGGTACTTATCCTTGGAATTTATTAGTTATTTATTATATATATATATATATATATATATATATGTGTGTGTGTGGTGCGTGTGTGTGGGTGTGTGTGTGTGTGTGTGTGTGTGTGTGTGTGTGTTGTGGTAAAACCTTGTAACTAAATGTTCTGCATATTTACTACCAGTACGTCTACCATCTGCTATATCCATTTTTCTCTCGCAGGTAGATATCTACCCTTTCTAAAAATAAAAAAAATGTCATTTTTACTGTATTGATTCGCTTCTAACTGCATTCAACAGTGCGAAGCAAATCATATGATTAATTTTCCAGCCTAATGAATGTCTCTGATATTAATGCAGCGTCGCTGACTTCAAACGGAAAGAAATTATTCATACTTCATTCATAAATGTTACGACTGACAGATGTGATCATCTTTGATATTGATTAATTTGTGTGACAATGAAAGAGAATTGGACCGCAGACAGTGCCCTGCTTCACACCTGGTGTACAATGGATCAAAGGCGGTTCATACAGCACCACAGCGTGTCTTTGCCTTCACACAGTCATACCCTCCCAGCCGCTGTGGCTATGTGGTTAGCGTCGCGGACTCCCGATTGGGAGCTGGAAGGTTATGCGTTTGATTCTCATCAGAACCATTTATTTCTGGGATTTTTCTGCCCTCGCCGGATCCGACCTAGGATTGATTTTTCCTATGGGTTCGACTTGAAAGACTGAAGCCACACGGTCAATTTTCATCCGAAAATGGATGCGTCTCTGAGAGTGTTGCACCATTTCCTGACCAACCCTACAGGTGTCTGTGTCTCTCGGGCCTGGTTGACGCTGGATATATTGTTCTGAAAGATAGCGTAGGGCACAGCCCTGTCATGCTGTCTCAGACCAGAACGGAAACCCATAGCACAATAGTGATCATCCAAATCCTCGTCGATCAACATAAAAAGCTCATACTGCATTCATACTACTTTCCAAGAATACAGAGAGATAGAGGCAGAGTCGATCAACATAAAAAGCTCATACTGCATTCATACTACTTTCCAAGAATACAGAGAGATAGAGGCAGAGGCAGAGACAGAATGAAACAGATGGAGGTGTGGAGGGGAGGGAGGGGGCGAGGGAGGAAGAGAGAGACAGACTGGCGAAGAACAGCCAGCCCAACAGATCAAGAAAAACAGATAGAGGCACAGAGAAAGTCCAGACATGACTTTGGGAGGAGAGAGAGAGAGAGAGAGAGAGAGAGAGAGAGAGAGAGAGAGAGAGCGTGTGTGTTTGTGTGTGCGCGCGCGTGTGTGTGAAGGTATGTGTTTGAGAGGGTGTGCGTGCGTGCAAGTATGTGCTCTCTCTCTCTCTCTCTCTCTCTCTCTCTCTCTCTCTCTCTCTCTCTCTCTCTCTGTTAACACACACACACACACACACACACACACACACACACACACACACACACACACACACCACCACACACAGTCGCTCACTCACACACACACACTCACTCACACACACGCACTACAACACAATACCAAACACACACACACACACACACACACACACACACACGACGCACGCACGCACGCACGCACACGCACACACACACATATATATAAACCAAAGCAGCCGGACCAGTTTACGACCCCTCTGCCGTCCTGACGCCTAAGCTGCCTTGGCCAAAGCGACACGCACACAGGCAGCGCCGGATCGTATTGCGTATCATCAGCTAACACAGAAACCTCATGCACACCGCGAGCTTCCACCAGGGGGGGGGGGGGGGGGGGAACGGGAGGGGGGGGGGGGGGGGAGGGGGACGGGTCTAGAGAATGAAAGAACGAGGAGATAGAGAGGGGAAGGACGGTACAGAGAGAGAGAGAGAGAGAATGACAAAGGAGCGAGAGTGGGGAGGGGGGAGGGAATGGGCGGGAGGGGGGGGGGGAGGGGGGGCGGAACTGGGGCAGTGGGGCCGGAGATGCTGAGGTTTTAAAAAGAAGAAAACAAGAAGGAAAGCGCATGAACACGTAATGTAAAGAAGTGAGTCTATGGCAACGTACCAGCGTCAAAAGACGGCTGCTTTCGAAAACATTCATTATCCTTGAGGAAAACAGCGAACAGATGCACAACAGTTATTATCCTCAGGATCATAACTATTTTCCTGGAGAACATAACTGTTTTCCTTAGGATCACAATCGTATTCCCTGTTTTATCTCAGGATGATAACTGTTTTGTCCGAGGATTACAATGAATTGTTCTCGTTAGTTTCCTTGGCATAAGAACTGCTAGCCTTGTTTTCCTGAGAAAAACAGGTGTTATCGCCAGGAAAACGGTATAAGCAGGGTAAAGAATTATGACCATTGACATAGTGGCAAAATAGAGAAAATGGTTGCGATCTTGAATATCAGAACTGTTTTCCTATCATCGTTGTTTTTCTTGTAGGCTAAGTCTTTCTCTCCCAACCGCAGAAATATCCTCAGTTCAGGGATTATGGGAAAAGATGGGAACAGTAAACACGCGAACATATCAGTAATTATTTTAATATAGAATTTGTTAGAGAACTGATCTAAATATTCAATAAATCCAAATCAAAACTTCAGTTCAGTTCAAGCCATCAGCTCCCACGAAGATGGGGAAAACAGAAGTGAGCCTTTAATATGACGCCGATAATAGCTATTTTCCATTGGAATACAGGGAACTGTTTATGACCCTTAGAAAAAAAAAAACCGTTATTCTCCTCAATAAAACACAACTTACGGTCCTTAGGGGAAAATTTATTATGTAAAGGAAAATTCTTCTTATCCGTAGGAAAACAGTTATTATGCAAAGGAAAACACTTGCGATCCTTAGGAAACAATAATTACTCTGAGGAAAGCTCTCGTGATTCTGAGAGATAACAATACAGCCCTGTTTTGTAAAGGATAGCACGAGATACATCTGGATTCCCTAGGGTGGTATGGTAAGTAATACATGTCTGTCTGCCTGTTTGTTTGTTGCACTCGGTCCTTGAGGAATAGGAAATGATACGGGGGAGGGGGGGGGGGACAAAGAGGGACGGGACTCGGGATACAAAATATACAGGTAACACCATGAGCAAATATACAAAGAACACACACACACACACACACACACACACACACACACACACACACACACACACACACACACACACGCACGCACGCACACACACACACACACACACACACACACACACACACACACACACACACACACACACACACACTGACTGACTGACTGAAACCAATTTATTGTCAGATTAACTCAAGGTTGTACTGACATTTAAGAAAACATTATGAACAGAATATGAACGTTTTTCATCAAAGCAAAGAAGCATAATTAACACACAAAAATACGTGCGCACACATACACGTACACAACACACACGCGCGCGCGCGCGTACTCACGCACATACACACACATTACGCACGCGCGCGCGCGCCCCACACACACACACACACAACACACGCACAAACACACGCACTTACATAAATACACAAATACACACATCTCAATACGAACACACCCATACCCTCACATACACTCAAACTTACACACCACACACACACACAGACATACACACGCCCACACACACACGCGCACACACACACGCGCGCGCACTCACACACACACACACACACACACACACACACACACACACACACACACACACACAACACACACACATACATACACACACACACACACACACACACACACACACACACACACACACACACACACACGTGTGCTTAAATAAACAGAGAGAAAGAGAAAGAGACAGACAGGAAGGTAAAGAGGAAAGAGGATGAAGCAGACAAGCAGAGAGAGAGGGAGAGAGAGAGAGAGAGAGAGAGAGAGAGAGAGAGAGAGAGAGAGAGAGAGAGAGAGAGAGAGATATTCAGAGACGCAAAGAGACAGAGATTGATTGATTGATCATCTTTGTTCCCAAATGTAACTGACACGCAAGAAGATGCTTGTTTGCATCTGACCCTTATCTCTTCAGGGATTAAGGCTATTGACATACGAACACTACTACACAATACAGAAGTGATTATAACGCGCGCACGCGCGCGACAGAGACAGCGAATGAAAGGGAGAGAGAGAGACAGACAGACAGACAGGCAGAAAGACGGAGACAGAGAGACAGACAGAGACAGAGCCAGAGAGAGAGAGAGAGACCAGACAGACAGACAGACGGACAGACAGACAGCATCATAGTAACTTTATGTAAATCAGTACACGCTGACGAACAACACTATATGTAACAAAAAGGAACAATCATATTAACATAAACGAGGAAACAAATTTGATAGGGATCAATCAGTGAAAATTTGAACGAGGGTGGGACAGACATACAGACGGACAGACAGACGGACAAAACAGACAGACAAGACAGACAGATAAACAGACAGACAAGCGGAGAGGCAGAGTAGCTATCGTGTAAGACTAGATTCCATCGCAACATTTCAGAGAGAGAGAGAGAGAGAGAGAGAGAGAGAGAGAGAGAGAGAGAGAGAAGTCACGCACCAAAATGGATAGAGAGAGAGCCAGGTGGAGGACATTACACAGAGGACGGAGGGAAGAATGCAGGGCAGGGGAGGGGGGAACGACGACATAGTTAGGAGGACGGGTGAGGGGGGGGGGAGGTGTGGGTGGAAGCGAACTGTTAAGTAATCTCTCTCTCTCTCTCTCTCTCTCTCTCTCTCTCTCCTCTCTCTCTCTCTCACTCCCGTCATCTTCTACACACATACACTACGCGCGCGTCGCACATACCACAACACAACGCGCGCGCGCAGGCACGCACGTAACAACGCCCACGCACACACACACGCAGCCACCGCGCGCGCGCCCACGCACACACACACACCTGAAAAAAAAAAAAACTTAATTAGGAAGCTAAATGTATGGAAACTGCATCCCAGTTTGAAAACAAAAATTCTTTTTCGAAAAGGAAGAAAAAGAAAATGTTGAAATTGGCTCCATTTAAGAATATTCTTCCATGACTGAGCCACACATTTATATGTATTTATACAGCACATGCTTAGTTTCAGATTGAATTCCATTAAGGAGGCGTCACTGAGCGCGTGATAGTCCATTTGCGCTGCACCCTTTCTGCCGAGCCGTTGGGTGGCAAAGGCCGGCTGGCTAAATCAATACGTGGATAGATGAACAAGGCAAGGCATGCTTGTATTATGACACACATAAAACATGTTTTACGGAGTCATGTAAATCTATACAAAGCAAGCGAATGGTTGAACCCAACATCGGTTGAATCTCTGTTCATTGAACCAGGACCAAGTTGTTGTGTTAGGGTTGAAAATG
>CM065727.1:66561069-66568569 GCA_033310375.1 Conus canariensis
ATCAAAAAACGTGGCTAAAGTAGAGTGTCGCTTAGCCAAGGCTTTTTTGACGTGTGAAGCTAAAAGACTAACATGATCAGTGACACCCCTCCCTTTTCTGAAACCAGCTTGAAATATTGGCAAAATCCCATTCTTTTCAAGGAAATGTTCTAATCTGAATTTCATTATCCTCTCAAAAAGTTTTCCAATGTGAGGAGTCAAAGAAATGGGTCGAAAATTAGAAGATTTTCTTTTTGGTTTTCCTTGTTTATGGATAGGTACAACTGTTGCTTTCTTCCAAGCCATTGGCAGCTTTCCAGAATTCCAGCATAATTGGAAGAACTCTAATAATTTTTTCAAAAAGCATTGTGGAAAATGCTTTATCATGTTGTAAGAAATGGGATCAAATCCTGTCGCAATTTTACCAGATTTTAGACGGCGAAGTGAGTACAGGAGCTCCTCCATTGTTAGATTTTTATTAATATATAACGTGTTGTCATTGTCATGTGGTTCAATGTTTCTCCCTTCGTTTTCAATAGTTCTTCTTCGTTCTTGCTCTTCTTTAGGCAGATGTTCAGTCTGACTCATTGCTGCGAAAGTGTCAGCAAATAATTCAACTTTCTCCTCGTTTGTTTTATAGATTTTATCGTTTTCAATCAAAACAGGATCTGGGAGATGAAAAGAACCTTTAGATTTTCTAATTTCTTTCCAAAGTAAAGCGCTATCGTTTGGGTGTTTGGAACAGTTGATGACTAAGTTTTTGTAATATTGCTGCTTTGCAAAAGCAACAACTTTGTTACTATTGGTGTTAGCTTTTTTGTATTCAGCGTGTAACTGTTCCACTCTACTTTTAGGCTGCGTATGACGGCTTATCATCCAGCTTTTGAAGGCCTTAGTTTTCGCACCCACGGCGACTTCACACGCAATATTCCACCAAGGGTTTGATGCTTTCTTTGGATGATTCTTTAATTTGACTTTTGGGATTGCAGAATCTGCAGCCTTAAGTATAAGTTTTCTTAATTCAAAATAACAATTTTCCAAACCTTCCTCTAACACTGTATTTTGATTGAAATTTAGAAAAGACGAACCTGCTGTCAAAATGTGATTGAAAAGCGCCCAATTAGCCTTATCTTCATTATATTTAGTGCATTCAGAATTGTAGATTGTTTTTTCAGGGCTCACTAGAAGTTGGATTTCAATAGGGAGATGATCACTGCCTAACGGTATTTGATGAACCTGCCAAGTACACAAAGGGTTTATGTCTGGGGAAACTAAAGACAAATCTATCGATGAGCAACGCTGATCTGATCGATCAGCAATTCTTGTTATAGAGCCGTCATTTAAAATGGTTAAGTTGGCGTTGATTATTGTACTGGCAAGGTATTCGTTGTTGTTAACAATATTATTGGGATTTTCGGACCACAAAGCGTGGTGGGAATTAAAATCGCCAAGAATAACCCATTGTCTAGAGCAGTCTAAATCCATTATCCAGTCAGCTTCACCTTTAGACACTCCATCCGGATAATAACAGTTCAAAATGTTGAAATATTTACCATCAACCTTAATTTCTATACAGCAAGAATATAAACGTTTATCTATTGAAGAACACGGTGTTTTGCACGGTTGATACATAAGATTGCAAGCTACATATGTAGCAATTTTTATTTTAACGTTGGCTTTTACCTCATCTATAACAGGTGGGTAGAAGAATCCGTTTAACTTGGGTAAGTCATTTTTGTGGCAATTCAATGACTGAAGCACAACTACGTCAAAAGAACGCTTCTGCAAAAAAATTTCCAAATATACAAAATTGCACTTACTTTTACAATTCAATTGTAGAAACGAGCAAATACCAGTAGGTTTGACTTGTTCAGGCCTCATACACATCATGTTATTCGTAAGGAAAAGGACTATAACTGAGAATACCAGCAACAGAGAACACCAAAAACGGATAACGTTTGACAGAACTTCTCTTTGTACGTTCATTTGGAGTTCAGACAGGCATTGGACAGAATTGTTTTCAATTCAATGACTGACGAAGTCATGACATCAGAAATTTTTGTTAGGATGGTCAGACATTTCACTGAGAGATTTTCAAGATACATTAAAATCTTTTCAAGATCAAAATTTACAGATTGTTTTTTGAACGAACTTGAAGAGTCAGACTTTTCTTTAAGAGAAGTTGGCACAGATGTTTTCGAAATTTTTGATGTCTGTCCTATACTTGTCTGATTTGTGACAGCAATACTAGTTTGATTTGAACTATTAGTATGAGTTGGTAAAATACGTGTGCCCCAGATTGAAGGGGGGCTAGAATCCAAAGAAGTGGGCAGCGGGTTTTGTTGATTAGCCTTCATCATTCCTTGACTCAGAACCGAGGAATAAGACTTGATGTGGTTATTAGCTTTAATTGAATTATCGTTTCCCGGCACCCTGGGGTCTTCTTTTAATTCCTGCACCTTTACCTCTCCTTTGCTCTTTTGAACTGTGATTTGTCTGAGAGCCTCAGAATATGGCATGTGGTTGGAAGACTTTAGCTTACCGGCCAAAACACGTAATTTATATTCCGGGCATCCAAGGTAAGAGGCTGAATGATCTCCAGAACAGTTTATACAATGTTTGGCCCTGGTACACGATTCCAAGACATGGTCATTGTGACCACATCTTCCACAAGTCGGCTTAGCCCGACACGCAGACTTTGTGTGCCCCAGTCTGTTGCACCTAGTACAACGATAGACAGGTGGTACAAAAGGATCAACAGAGAAACACTGGAACCCAATACATATTTCTTTTGGCAGTGTTGATGTAGAGAAAGTGATTTTTATGGCTCTTGATTCACTTCCATCTTTATTGGGAAGTCTTTTAACAGAAGAAACATGACTCAGTTCTTTCTTAATGTCAGAAAGACTGATGTCAAGAGGAATTGGCTTTACCACACCTTCGGTGAAAACCTCAGGTACAGAACATTTTATTAAAATTCCTGACAAATTGGTTGTTTTTTGTAGTCGATTTTGTTGATCGGCGGAAGTACAACCGATCAACCACCTGCCTGAGGAGAGCTGTTTCTGACCGGCTATGGGTCCAATGGAGTTGACCCAAAGCTTTTTGCTCAAAATGCCCAGACCACTCAGTGTGGCAGATCCTTTCTTCGTATCTTCCAGAAGTACTGGAAAGCGAAAAGAAAATGATTTCTTTGGAGAAAAGTTGGGATTTGTGGAAGATGTGTTCACATCAACAGTTGCTGGGACAGGGGATGATGATGTGGACGAATTTGCGCATGATACATCTGGCGATAAAACAGAGCAAGATTGTGACGATTTTGCTGTTTTTAAAGAGGTATCAACAGCACATTCTTCTTCAGGACAACTGTTTTTTCCCTCACCAAGCTTAGATTTTATTCTATTAATAAGATGCTTTTTCTTGCCATGTTTAGGAAGATTATTTTCAACTAAGATTCTTTTAAGTTGTGAAACTTTGAGATCATTCAGACAACCAAATTCCTTTTCATTTAATAACTGCACTGAGCTTGGAGACGCCATGCAGGATCCTTTTTTTTTTCTTCTTCTTCTTTTTTGTTGGGAAAAAAAATAGAAACTAGGGGGATGGGGGGCAAGGGTGCGGCGGGAAAGGGGTAGGGGTGAGTAGGAAATGAAGGAGGGGTGAGTTTGGGAGGGAGTTACTTTAGGTGACTAGATTAGAAATCACACACACACACACACACACACACACACACACACACCACCACCACCACCACCACCACCACCACCACCAACAACAACAACAACACTTAAAGCAAACAAGCTAACAAACAAACAGAAGGTCCAACACCAAACACTACAGTGATAGTATACGGGAAACCATCACTAATTATGACTAGTACTATATGGTATGGGTTTGATAGAAATAATAAACAGCATACATGGTATGAGTCTGGATAGAAATGATTAATATATATTTATATATAACACGTTAGTTTAGGGGTTTTTTTAAACAAAGAGAGGTCTTTTCAAATAATCCAGTCCCAGACTGTCGACTTTTAAAGTAAATACTATTTAGATGAAAACATAATCAATTAGGTAAATTGATTGTGCAGCGCTGTCCTGTATCTACTCTATCTAAAAATGTACAAGTCAAATTAACGGGCTTGAGAGGTATCAATGAAATCTGATTTTGGTATTAGAACATGACACAATTTGGATTTTAAGAGATAGAAGAGGTGGGAGAAGTTAGCACCACACACTGACTTGATTGTAGACGGGAGAATCCAGCATGTCAAGAAAAAAGAAAGCAAACACGCCAGCACACGCAACTTTCGCTGTGATAATGACGTCAAGATCTGTGAGACGAGGGGTAAACAAAAAAGACGTCATAAACGAGAAGAATGATTTGAAACTGCCGTCGAAGTTTCAGCAGGTCGTAAGACCCGCTTCCACAAAGGTACAGCAGTCAGCGGAGGACGCGAAGCGCCGCAGTCATCTGGACGGCAAAAGGGATGAGGGCGATTGTGTCTGTCACACAGGCGGTGTTACCAAGGTAACACAAAACCAGGTAACGAAAGAAAACACGACAGCACACGCAAATTTTGCTGTGTTAATGACGTCAATATCAGTGAGACGTAGAGAAAAAAAGACGTCACAAACAAGAAGCACGATTTGGAAAATTCAGGCAGTCTCAGTAGGTCCCACGCGGCCACAAACCACGCAAGACCCACCCACAGCACAGCAGTCAGCGGAGGACGCGGAACGGCGCCGCCACCCCAACGGCAGAAGGGGATGAGGCCGATTCCCCTTCCATCAGCCGGACGGACGGTGTTGCCAAGCAACAAAACCCAGTCCGGCCACTCGAGAAGAAAAACGCCGACGACCCGGCACAATCCACGGCGATACAGCAACGATGGCACACAAACCGACCACCAGAGACCCCCGCAATCCCAACGGAACAGCCCCGGCCCGTTCAACAGTCCAGAAAGGGACCACAGCCAACAGCGCCAGACCACCACCTCAAGGCCACGGCAACAAGGCGAAGACCGTCCCGCACAAGACACAAAACGAACAACCCAAACGAAACGACGCAACGAAAACCAAAACACCGCCTCCCACAGACAGGCACCACACAAACCAGGTAGGTCCACAACTTTCAGATGGAGACACGGCACTGTTGCGACACAATGAAACAAAAAAGACAGAGCATACACCACCAAGACTCTTCTTCGGTTGATGATACACACACACACACACACACACACACACACACAACACACACACACACACATCCATGCATGCATGCATGCATACGCACGTACATCATACATTCATTCATACATACATACGCAGACCATCCACTGTAGTACGGCCGTACTTTCTTTGAAATGAGAGGTCTCGAGGTCGGTCCTCACCACAGCCAGTGCTTAAGCCAAAGATTTATTGCCCCTGGCCATAGACAGAGGGAGGAGGGAACCATGAATCATAACACCGGGAAGACTGGGGACCACAAGGTCGAGTTTCTTCCCTTTGTCTCTGAGTCAGTTACTCCAGTTTCCTGACAAACACTGCAAGTATTTGCATTTGTCTACATCGGGCCTGGGTGACACCAGGATACCTTACGACAGGAAGCTTAGAGTACAGGCCTCTATTATACAGTCTGAAATCACAACGGAATTCGATAGCATCGTCGTACTTAACACAGGTCCTCGTTCATCTCCAGAAGAAAAGAGAGGAAAAAGGGAGACAATTATGTGTGAATAATTCAACAGACCGAACAGAAACGTTTCTGTTTATGGTACATGAACAAGAAGCATCATGGCGGCACATGACTAGAATAACTTTGAGTGTTCTAACCTTTAGCGCTTAAAGACAATATCTGTTTCTTTGTTGTTTGCTTAATGGAAAATTAAGGGTGTTTGAATCAGAAATTAGGTTGATGAAACTTTGCCTTTTCTTGTCAGGTCTGTTTGTCTTATTGGTATAGTTTCATATTTGTGTAGAACACAGTAATTGGTAGAAAGCGTGCTTGTGACTGGTCCTTAAACGCTGAGGTCGGCCGGCTCAACATTTCTGAAATTTTCTGTTTAGTAAGGCTGTGCTCTTTGTCCAGCAGATAAATGCCGATGTCTCTTCAAAGTAATCGTAAGGAATCTGACAGAATTCGACGAAACACCCAGCCCGACATCGCTCTCTCTCTCTCTCTCTCTCTCTCTCTATATAGCTGAACAATTATATGTTAAATATATATATATATATATATATATAAATTTTACACAAAAATAAAAACAACAGTCTTTTCATGTCTCAGACTTGTATTTTCAACAAACTTTCGCTCTTAAAAGCTTCATTAGGCCAAGGTACAATGATAAAGGGCTTTTATCATAGTACTTTGGCCTGATGAAGCTTTTGACAGCGAAAAGTTGTTGAAAATACAAGTCTGAGACATGAAAAGACTTGTTTTTATTCTTGTATTTTACCGTCTCCGGTTTTTACTTCAGTTTATTCTACAAGGCACGGATCTCAGGACATCAAGAGAGCATTGTTTTAAGTGCAGAGAGAGAGAGAGAGAGAGAAACAAAGCCGACGCCTTGGCGATCGAGTTTCTAATTCGACTTCTTCAATACAAACAAGATCAAGGTTGTCAGTATAGGGCTCAACAAATATGTCCAGCCATTCTTGTCCTCGTGCACCAAAAATAGTAACATCCACTGATTGGTAGCAAGAATCGACGGCATTTTTACTCCACGTTATAACCTCAGGGAGAGAGTGGAGGAGACCGGGTGGGGAAGTTGGGAGGGTTCAGCATGGATAGGGATGACGAGGAGTGAGAGGATGGAGGGAGAGTGGGTTGGAGTAGGGGATGAATGATCGAATGAGAAGTTATCAGTGGGGGGGAGGGGGGGCAGGAGGAGGGCGAAGAACGGACGAGAGAAATGAGTGAGGAGAAGGAAGAGGGTATACAGGTTGACAGGTTTCTGTGAAGTCGGTTGTCACGATGATTGTATGTCTGTATGATTTTATGTATGTATCATGTATGATTTTATGTATGTATCATGTATGATTTATGATTTTATGTATGTATCATGTATGATTTTATGTATGTATCATGTATGATTTTATGTATGCATCACTCATTTTTAAAGTGTAAATATTTTGGAATATGATGCAGTTTCGGGATGGTTTGCAAAATTCGTTATTACTAACAGGCCTACTTTGATTTCTGTCAGAAATAGCAGAAGCAGCAGCAGCAGCAACGCCAGTAGTAGTAGGAAAAGGAGGAGGAGGAGGAAAAGGAGGAGGAGAAGGAGGAGGAGGAAGAGGAGGTGGAGTAGTAGTAGTAGTAGTAGTAGTAGTAGTAGTAGTAGTAGTAGTAGTAGCGTTTTCATCATTCATTTTGTTCTTATGATAATTAAAAACGTTAAGGATGAGGGAGGGAGTGGAGGAAAGGAAAAAAGACTGGGCTTGGGGGGGGGGGGGGAGGGTACAGGGGTGGGGGGGGGGGCTTCTTATTTGTCTGTTAGGTAAGGCAGCCGACTTC
>CM065727.1:66573569-66583569 GCA_033310375.1 Conus canariensis
AACGACATTTTTGTTCCGCATTCTTGGATGAAGAGAACTGAAACGATGTACTGATAAGGGACAGCATGCACGTTTGTTTAAAAACGGTCCCGTGTGCCGCAAGCATTTTTGTGTCGCTTTCATAATGGTGCCAAACATGCTGCATTCCTAATCGTGCTAAAACATGCCGCATTCGTAATGATGCTAAAACGTGCCGCATTCGTAATGATGCTAAAACGTGCCGCATTCGATATGAACTGGTCGTAAAACATTTTCGTATAACGGCTTCGTAAGAGCTAAACGCCGCATTCGTAATGATCTAAAACAGCGCCGCATTTCGTTGAAAATTGAATATGCTAAAAACGTGCCGCATTCGTAATGATGCTAAAAACGTCCGCATTCGTAATGATGCTAAAACGCCGCATTCGTAATGATGCTAAAACGTCCGCATTCGTAATGATGCTAAAGCACGCAGCTAATGAATGCTAAAAACGTCCGCATTCGTAATGATGCTAAAAACGTCCGCATTCGTAATGATGCTAAAACGAGCATTCGTAATGATGCTAAAACACGCAGCATTCGTAATGATGCTAAAAAGCCGCATTCGTAATGATGCTAAAACGTACCGCATTCGTAATGATGCTAAAACGCAGCATTCGTAATGATGCTAAAACACCCATTCGTAATGATGCTAAAACGCCGCATTCGTAATGATGCTAAACGGCATCGTAATGATGCAAAACATAATAAACGCACATTCGAAGATGCTAAAAACGCGATTCGTAATGATGCTAAAAAGGCGCATTCGTAATGATGCTAAAAGCGCACATTCGTAATGATGCTAAAAACTGCCAGCATTCGTAATGATGCTAAAAACATCGCAGCATTCGTAATGATGCTAAAGACACGCAGCATTCGTAATGATGCTAAAACACGCCACATTCGTAATGATGCTAAAACGTACCGCATTCGTAATGATGCTAAAAACGTACCGCATTCGTAATGATGCTAAAAACACGCCGCATTCGTAATGATGCTAAAACACGCCACATTCGTAATGATGCTAAAACACGCCACATTCGTAATGAGAAACAGCGTAATGAGCTAAAACGTGCCGCATTCGTAATGATGCTAAAAACGTGCCGCATTCGTAATGATGCTAAAAGCGCTGCATTCGTAATGATGCTAAAATATGCCGCATTCGTAATGATGCTAAAACACGCCACATTCGTAATGATGCTAAAACACGCCACATTCGTAATGATGCTAAAAACGTGCCGCATTCGTCATGATGCTAAAAACGTGCCGCATTCGTAATGATGCTAAAAGCGCTGCATTCGTAATGATGCTAAAATATGCCGCATTCGTAATGATGCTAAAACGTGCCGCATTCGTAATGAAGTTAAAACTTGCCGCATTCGTAATGATGCTAAAACGTGCTGCATTCGTAATGATGCTAAAAACGTTCTTATGGGAGCAAAAGTTACCCCACTTGTTTACTGTTTATTGTTTACTGTTCCCTGCCTCATTTCATTTCCAATTTCGATGCTAAAACGTGCCGCATTCGTAATGGTGCTAAAACATGCCGTATTCGTAATGACGCTAAAACATGCCGCATTCGTAGTGATGCTAAAATGTGCCGCATTCGTAATGATGCTAAAACCTGCCGCATTCGTAATGATACTAAAACGTGCCGCATTCGTAATGATGCTAAAACATGCCGCATTCGTAATGATGCTAAAACGTGCCGCATTCGTAATGGTGCCAAAACGTGCCACATTTGTAATAGTGCCGACACATGCCGCATTTGTAATAGTGCCGACACGTGCCGCATTTGTAATAGTGCCGAAATGTGCCGCATTCGTAATGAAGCTGAAATGTGAATATTTGTAATGGTGCTGAAATGTGAATATTTGTAATAGTACTGACATGTGAATATTCCTAATGGTGCTGAAATGTGAATATTCCTAATGGTGCTGAAATGTGAATATTCGTAATGGTGCTGAAAGGTGAACATTCGTAATGGTGCTGAAAGGTGAATATTCGTAATGGTGCTGAAATGTGAATAATTATTCGTAATGGTGCTGAAATGTGAATAATTATTCGTAATGGTGCTGAAATGTGAATTTTCGTAATGATGCTGAAATGTGTATAGTCGTAACGGTGCTGAAATGTGAATATTCGTAACGGCGCTGAAATGTGAATATTCGTAACGGCGCTGACACGTGAAATGTGAATATTCGTAACGGTGCCGAAATGTGAATATTCGTAACGGTGCTGAAATGTGAATATTCGTAACGGTGCTGAAATGTGAACATTTGTAATGGTGCTGAAATGTGAATATTTGTAATAGTGCTGAAATGTGTATATTCATAATGGTGCTGAAATGTGAATATTCGCAATGATGCTGAAATGTGTATATTCGTAACGGTGCTGAAATGTGAATATTCGTAATGGTGCTGAAAGGTGAATATTCGTAATGATGCTGAAATGTGTATATTCATAATGGTGCTGAAATGTGAATATTCGCAATGATGCTGAAATGTGTATAGTAGAAAGAAACTCGTGGAGAGCGTGGCAGCAGAGAGTCCTCAGAAGAGAAGCCCCCTTCAAGCAAGTGTTTCGGCCCTTATCTCCTGACACTCTAGGGGGGTTGGGCCACACCCGGTTCATGACTCCGGATGTCCCTCTGCTGCCCCTTTTTTCCCATCTTGGGACGAGCCATGGCTGGGATTCGAACCCATGACCCTCTGGACATGCTCATTTTCCGCTTAATGACTCGCGCTTTAACCACTGAGCCACAGGGACACCTGATATTTGTAGGGAAATTAAGCCTTATGAAGTTCACTTTTGTTCCTCCTTGACCAGATCCAGCTTGAACACCTCTCTGCCGCTTCTGCCATTGCTTTCAGGGCTCTGGTTTTTTCCTTCCCTGCAACTGAGAGCTGTTTCATGAGGCTGTATGCAGACGTTCCTACAAACCCCCTAGCTCCAATTTCTGCAGTGAGGACTTTGACCTGATAGCCTTCTCTCCTCAGGCTGTTTGCCAGATCAGCATACTTTTCAGTCTTGTAGATTTGAGCTGCCTCCATTCTGTTCTCATATGGCACCGTGAGCTCGATCATGATCAGCTGCTTGGTTGACTTAGAGTGGACTACTATGTCTGGTCTCATGCCACTCTTGCTGATGATCTCTGGGTGACTCTTCCATTCTGGGAGGTCTGCAGTGCACTCCCAGTCATCTGCCCCGTCCAGCAGACTCTGCCTGCATGTTTCGAGTGGCACTGTTGTTCTTGGCCATGATTTGCTGCCTCCTGCCGTGAAGAATGTTGCGGGTGCTTTTGGAGTCCTGATTTTCCCTTTTGTGGTGTTGGTACTAGCCCAGACTACTTGTACAATTTCTTTGAGCACTTGGTTGTGCCTCCATGTGTACCTTCCTTGAGCCAGGGCTACTTTACATGAGCTTAGGACATGCTCCACTGTTTGTTTTTCATGGCAGAGGGGGCATGCAGGATCGTCTGTTTTCCCCCACTTCACCAGGTTTGCATTTGAGGGCAGAAGGTCATATGCAGATCTGAGCATGAAGCTGATCCTGAGAGGGGCCATGTGCCAAATGTCATTCCAAGTGAGACTTCTTTGGAGTGCATTCTCCCACGTTGTCCATTGCCCTTGCTGGCTCTGCTGGACTGCTTTTTGGAGTCTTTTTTGGTCTTCTTCTTTTCTCATCTCCTGAATCATCATGTCTCTTTTGGCTTTTCCTTTGGCCTTTGACCACCATTCAGTTTTGGTCACCCCCAGTCCCTGTCTGTTGGTCTGTGTGTGTCCTGTTATTTCTCTGATCTTGAGACTTTCTTTTGCAGAATCCATCGCCTCTTGAACTTTCCATTTTCTGCCTGTCTTCAGCTGGGGCTTAATTGCTTCTACCACCTTGTCTCCTGAGTCCTCCAGCATGCTTTGAAGTCTGATCTTCCCTGCTTTGTATTCCTCCAGGATGGATTTCAGGGTAGTTTCAGCTTTGCTTGGCGACAGTACAGCGCTATGTCAGTCAGACAGGGTGGGACACCAAGCCATTTCCTTGTGAACTTGTTGATTTTGGCTTCCATTGCCTCCACTATGCTGGTGCAGATGTCGTATATCATCAGAGGACATAGCAGCTTTGGTATCAGCATGAACTGCAGACACCAGACCTTGTATTTGCCAGGGAGCCCACACTGGTCAATGGTCTCCAAGCCTTCCTCCGCCATCTGCTTGGTTTCTTTTGCTCTTTGTGTGTCTTTCAGCGTATCATCATACCATCTTCCAAGGCTCTTGACTGGTTCTTCTGTGACTGTTGGAATGGCCTGGTTGGCAACACTGAAGACCACAGATCCGGCCACTTTTCCTTTCCTCAGTGAGAGACTCCGTGATTTCTTTGGCTTGAACTTCATTCTGGATGAGGCAACTATGTCGTCCAGCCTCTCCAGCACATGACGTGTCTCGTCTTCTCTGGATGAAATCACTGTAGTGTCATCCATGAAGGCCTTGAGAGGAGGCATCTTGTATCCATCGCCAAGGTCTGTTTGTCTCGCGTTGTTTGTTGCTGCTTTCAAGATGAGTTCCATTGCCAGCACAAACAGTATTGGGGAAATTGCACAGCCCATTGCAATACCCACTTCCAAGTTGATCCAGTCTGTTGTGTACTCCTTGGTAGAGAACCGCATTGAGAAGCCATTGAAGTACTTCTTGAGCATGTCGCGGATGTTCTTTGGCACATGGTACATCTCAAGAGCCAACTGTATCATCTCATGGGGCACAGATCCATATGCGTTTGCCAGATCAAGCCACACTACGTCCAGGTCTCTCTTTTCTGTTTTTGCTTTTTGGATTGCGTCCCAGATCATTGTGGCGTGTTCTACACAGCCCGCCACGCCTGGGATGCCACCTTTCTGGACTGACACATCCAAGTACTTGTTTTCCATCAGGTACTTGGTCAGCCTTGCTGCCATGACAGAGAAGAAGATTTTCCCTTCGACGTTCAGTAGTGATATTGGCCTGAACTGGCTAATGTCACTTGAGTTTTGCTCTTTGGGAATGTACACACCATCTGCCGTCATCCACTGGCCGCTGATCTTCTGGTTTCTCCAAGCCGATCGCAGCAGCCTGTGGAGCCACTCCAGCACCTTGGGACATTTCTTGTAAAGCTGGTAAGGTATTCCGTTTGGCCCTGGTGATGATTTGGCTCTGGCTTTGTCGACCACCTTCTTGATTTCCGCCAACGTTGGAGGCTTGCCATTGAACTGTTCCTCAGGGTTGGTTGGCCACACCAGACCTTGAATGTCGAGTGGTGCTTTGCTCTGTGGGTCAGAGTATGTTTTCCTCAGATGCTGCTCAAGAACTCCTTTGTCCACACTTAGGGTCCCAGATTTTGGCTGCTCAAACAGTGTTCTGGCAAACTGGAAGGGGTCTCTGAAGAAGCGCTCTTGTGTCTTCTTCTTTTTGCTCTTCCTCTTCCTCGCAGATTCCGCTTTGCTGAGGGCACTGTGTTTTTCTTTCAGGTCTTTCCACAGTTTTTCCAAGCCTTGTTTTTCAGCTGGCAGTGCGGTCTTCATTTGCATCTTGAGGTTTTTCTTTTGGACCCTGATCTTGTCCATCTTTTCTTGGCGTCTGGATTTCTTTGGAGGTGTTTTCTCTTTGGGTAGTTTTGCTCCATAGGCGTCTCTACATGTGGCATACACAATGTCCCCATATGTGGCTAGTTTGTGTTCCAGGGTGCTTTTCCCTATCAGTGCATCGAGTCTTTGGACGATTTTTGCATCCAGTTTCTCCCAATCTTCAGTTTCGTTTGCTCGTGGCAGGTTGAGTTTCAGGCGCCTGGCATCGAGGGCCTGTGCAAATTCCTCATCCGAACCAACAGCGTGGATGTCCTTGGCACTGTGGTTTAAATCCTGGCCTTGGTCTTCCGACGTCTTATCTGCTGATGCAGTGCGCTGCTGCTCATTCAGATGAGTCTTCACACATCCCACCTTTGTTCTGTGGATCTTCATGCCACGGGTGGTAGCGAAACGCTTTCCACAGACACATGGATATTCCATTTGGTCCATGTTCATAGTCCGTTTGGGATTTGCAGTCATGATTGGTTGAGCACCGATGGATTCATCATTCTCTCCCCCTTTCGGTGAATCCTGGGAGCATCTTTTCCTTTTATTTTTAGTAGCCACATGTTTAAGGCAAAGTGGGGAGCCAGCCCACAAAGCCCTTGGTTCTGGTCTTTCCCAGTGTCCTCCGGTCTTTCCCGGACGTCCTCCGGCCTATTCCCGGAAGTCAATGGTTTACCCATGCATCAGTAGAAAGAAACTCGTGGAGAGCGTGGCAGCAGAGAGTCCTCAGAAGAGAAGCCCCCTTCAAGCAAGTGTTTCGGCCCTTATCTCCTGACACTCTAGGGGGGTTGGGCCACACCCGGTTCATGACTCCGGATGTCCCTCTGCTGCCCCTTTTTTTCCCATCTTGGGACGAGCCATGGCTGGGATTCGAACCCATGACCCTCTGGACATGCTCATTTTCCACTTAATGACTCGCGCTTTAACCACTGAGCCACAGGGACACCTGATATTTGTAGGGAAATTAAGCCTTATGAAGTTCACTTTTGTTCCTCCTTGACCAGATCCAGCTTGAACACCTCTCTGCCGCTTCTGCCATTGCTTTCAGGGCTCTGGTTTTTTCCTTCCCTGCAACTGAGAGCTGTTTCATGAGGCTGTATGCAGACGTTCCTACAAACCCCCTAGCTCCAATTTCTGCAGTGAGGACTTTGACCTGATAGCCTTCTCTCCTCAGGCTGTTTGCCAGATCAGCATACTTTTCAGTCTTGTAGATTTGAGCTGCCTCCATTCTGTTCTCATATGGCACCGTGAGCTCGATCATGATCAGCTGCTTGGTTGACTTAGAGTGGACTACTATGTCTGGTCTCATGCCACTCTTGCTGATGATCTCTGGGTGACTCTTCCATTCTGGGAGGTCTGCAGTGCACTCCCAGTCATCTGCCCCGTCCAGCAGACTCTGCCTGCATGTTTCGAGTGGCACTGTTGTTCTTGGCCATGATTTGCTGCCTCCTGCCGTGAAGAATGTTGCGGGTGCTTTTGGAGTCCTGATTTTCCCTTTTGTGGTGTTGGTACTAGCCCAGACTACTTGTACAATTTCTTTGAGCACTTGGTTGTGCCTCCATGTGTACCTTCCTTGAGCCAGGGCTACTTTACATGAGCTTAGGACATGCTCCACTGTTTGTTTTTCATGGCAGAGGGGGCATGCAGGATCGTCTGTTTTCCCCCACTTCACCAGGTTTGCATTTGAGGGCAGAAGGTCATATGCAGATCTGAGAATGAAGCTGATCCTGAGAGGGGCCATGTGCCAAATGTCATTCCAAGTGAGACTTCTTCGTAACGGTGCTGAAATGTGAATATTCGTAATGGTGCTGAAAGGTGAATATTCGTAATGGTGCTGAGATGTGAATAATTATTTGTAATGGTGCTGAAATGTGAATATTCGTAATGATGCTGAAATGTGAATATTCGTAATGATACTGAGATGTGTATATTCGTAACGGTGCTGAAATGTGAATATTCGTAACGGTGCTGAAACGTGAAATGTGAATATTCGCAACGGTGCCAATTCTTGCCGTATTCATATTTGTGTCGAAACATGCCGCATTCGTAATGATGCTGCAAGCGTGTACATGGTCCATGTGATGCAAACAGAGTGCTCTTGTATTTACTACTGACTGGAACACCTGTCCTCACACGCAGATGTTGAACCTTGCAGACATCCCCCCCCCTCCTCTCCCCTTTCGTCGCGACCACTCTTACATGGTCAGTGTGTCACTGTCTTACTCGCACATGCTCGACAAATACAGCATAGCTGCTTTCCACCCCTCGAGCGAGGTTGTTTGTACAGTTCAGCAAGTTACAGCTTCGCTAAATATAGTCTACCAGTTTCAACATCGCTAAAAGAGTTTTGAAGTGACCCCCCTACCCCCCACCCCCACCCCCCACCCCCCCCCCCCCCCCACACACACACACACACACTCACTGTTTGCTAAGGATACAATTCACACACTACACACACGCGCGCGCGCGCGCGCGCGCACACACACACACACACACACACACACACACACACACACACACACACACACACACACACGCACGCACGCACGCACGCACACACACACACACATGGCCAAACGAACACACATACACACACGTCTTCAGGCTCTGCAGGTGTTACCTGCGTGGGCTTTTTCTTCAGTGAAATGAACGGAAGGCTGTACAGCCGGGAGGGGGGGGGAGGGGGGACAGACAGACAGACAGACACATAGAGAGAGGAAGGGGAAAGAGGGGGATGAAAGAGAAAGAGAAACAAAGAGAGACAGAGGGAGCAAAGGACATAGAAAGAGAGGGGTGGGAGGGAGAAGGGGGAGGAGAAAGGGAAGGGGAAGGGAGAGAGAGAGAGAGGGGTGGAGACAGAGAAAGAGGAGGAGAGGGGAGCGAGAGAGAGCGGGGGGGGGGGGGGGGGGGGGGGGGTGTGAGACAGAGAAAAAGAGTGAAGCGAAAGAGAGAGAGAGAGAGAGAGAGAGAGGTGTGTGTGTGTGTGTGTGTGTGTGTGTGTGTGTGTGTGTGTGTGTGTGTTCTTGTTGCTTTTCTTCAGTTAAGGCTGTATACTACCGCCCCGTCGCCTTCACGCCTCCTTCATCTGTTGGTGACAACACTCCAGTGGGTTCCGCCTGCTGCACTCCACTCCAGATCCGGCCTTCATTGTTCGTTTCTTTCTTTCCTGTACATTGGGGAAGAACTGCGAAGTAGATTGCTCTCTGCGGGTCGTCTTGTCTCTGTCTGTCTGTGTCTGTGTGTCTCCATCGGACTTCACGTCCGTAAAGTCATGTCAGCAAAATGAGAGGAATCTTCATGGAATATTGCGAGGTTTTTTGACACTTGTGACGAAAGCTTGATAGAACGCAGAAGTGACGTAATAAACACAAATATGCAGAAATGCGAAGTAAAAAAAAAAAAAAGGGTCAAAGTTCAAAACGGACGGAAAAGCAAACCTGACAAAATGGAAAACTTAACAAAATGTAGAACTGCCAGAAATGTGGAAATGAAAACATCAGACAAAACTCGGGGAGACAGGGAGGGGGTGGGGGTGGGGTGGGGGGTGGGGGTATCTGAGTATATGTAAAACTAAACTAAAAGAAACAATACTATTCCGCCGGACGAAAGAGACAAACCAATTACAAGACAAAACACGACGCGTTTCGATATCTTACGTCTTCTTCAGGCAAGACAAACAACATTCAGGACAATGAAAACGAAGAACGAGCAATCACTTATCTCCCCAAATTGCACGCAAAATGGACGTTGAAGGAATCTATATGCAAAACTGATGGACATGTAAAACTGACGACTGCTAAAACTGCTGGAAATGCAAAGCTGACATTGTGCTATTGTGCCGAAATGCTGATATGACGAAAATGAAAAACTGTCTAAACGTAAGACTGACAAATGCAAAATTAACGAAAGAAAAATTGCCGAAAGGCACAAACTTATGTACAACCGACGGGTAAGTAGGCTTATAACAGACAGAATGCGAAACTCACGGAAATGTAAAACGGACCAAGTGTTGAACTCAGAGAAATGCAGAATGACAGAAAATGAAACTGGAGATGTGGAAAAACTGATAAAAAGGTAAATATAACAGAATGAAATGCAGAAAAAATGACAGCAGAAGAAAATACTAACGAATTACGATGCTGATGAAATACAAAACTGATGAAAACGTGAAACGGACAGAATGAAAAACTGACAAAGCCAAAAAGTGACAACACTGACAAAATATCAAAAATGACAAAATTGTAAAACTGACGGAATTTAAACTGGCAAAATAGAAAATTGACAACGTGCAAAATTGACGGTAACGTTAAATTGAAGAAATGCAGCACTGACAAACTGGAGAGTTGAAGAAATGAAAAACTGATGACATAAAAAAAATGAGGACAT
>CM065727.1:66593569-66631069 GCA_033310375.1 Conus canariensis
TTTTCCCACAGTTTTTGTTTTGCTATCCGACTTTGAGGTCACATATATTGGGTCGTTAAGGGTGTCGTATACCATGCTACCAATTCTCTCTCTCTCTCTCTCTCTCTCTCTCTCTCTCTCTCTCTCTCTCTCTCTCTCTCTCTCTCACACACACACACACACACACACACACACACACACACACACACAACACATACACACACACACGCACACGCCCACTCACACACACACACACACACACACACACACACACACACACACACACACACACACACACTACACACACACACACACACGCACAAGCACGCACAAGCACGCATGCATACCTCTCTCTCTCTGTCTCTCTCTCTCTCTCTGTCTCTCTCTCAAATTCAAATATAATGCTGAAGTTGCCATTGTTTGTTCTTGAAAGACTTGCGTTGAAAGAAGTGTGTACAATAAGTATATATGATGTGAGTGTGTTTGCTTAATGTTCTTCAAATTGTTCAGGACAAGAGATGAACCGATTAAAACACTTGTGGTTAAATTTGACTTCTGACTATTATCCCCTCCCCCTCCCCTGCTATTCCACTTTCCCTACCCTCCCCCCCCCCCCTCTCTTCTCTCTCTCTCTCTCTCTCTCTCTCTCTCTCTCTCTCTCTCTCTCTCTCTCTCTCTGTGTCACGTGTAGAAAATCAAATAAAAGACGACGTACATTTTGGTTTAGTATGTCCAGCTATCCAGAATGGAAGAAAAAAGTTTATACCTAAAAAAAATATGACAAACAGTCCTGTTTCTTCCGTTTGTGTATGATAATGGCTGCAGTCAATAAAAACTATTGTTGTGTATGATAATGGCTGCAGTCAATAAAAACTATTGTTGTGTATGATAATGGCTGTAGTCAATAAAAACTGTTGTTGTGTATGATAATGGCTGCAGTCAATAAAAACTATTGTTGTGTATGATAATGGCTGCAGTCCATGAAAACTATTGTTGTGTATGATAATGGCTGCAGTCCATGAAAACTATTGTTGTGTATGATAATGGCTGCAGTCCATGAAAACTATTGTTGTGTATGATAATGGCTGCAGTCCATGAAAACTATTGTTGTGTATGATAATGACTGCAGTCAGTGAAAACTATTGTTGTGTATGATAATGGTTGCAGTCAATGAAAACTCTTGTTGTGTATGATAATGGCTGCAGTCCATGAAAACTCTTGTTAAAAAAAAGTGTTCTTCTTAATTACGTCTGTAAGTTTAGAGACGTATTGTGTACTTAGTACAATTTGACTGTCATTGATGCTTATGGGATTATATTGTGCGTTTTCTTGTTTTGAAAGCCAGAGTATGTCACGCTCCCCTTCATGTTGGGGTCATAACCTATAGACATGAATGAACCATTTTTCATTTCATCTCTCTCTCTCTCTCTCTCTCTCTCTCTCTCTCTCTTTGTTTTTTTTTTTTTTCTTTTTTGTTCCTCTCTTGGGCGAGGGCTGGATGTAAAAAAGTATGACTTGCTTATCTATTACCCTCGATAATAAAAAATTTGTCTTGTCTTGTCTTCTCTCTCTCTCTCTCTCTCTCTCCTCTCTCTCTCTCCTCTCTCTCTCTCTCTCTCTCTCTCTCTCTCTCTCTCTCTCTCTCTCCTTATCCACCCCTCTTCACCCTCTATCTATCCAACTCGTCAACCCCTCGCCCTCACCTGACCCCTAAAATCTCTCCCTACACAGAATAAGCTCTTCTGCCCCGGTCAACAAACAATACAAGGGACACAACCACCAGGAGACCACACAGTTTATGACATCACCACCCTCTGCACCACTCTCAACGGCCTACACTGACACCTATGATGGATGGCATGCACTCCTTGACAGTGCTGTTCAAGTGTGTGTGTGGGGGGGGGGGGGGGTGGCCTCCTCTCTTCCTCTGTGTCTGTTTGTCTGTCTGCCTGTTTGTCTACCATCATTCGCTCTCTTCCAGATGACGAGGCGTAGTGACAGTTGCAACAGTGTTTGTCTGCTTTTTTTCTATGTCAGGGTATAGCTCTAGTTGGCACGTGCATGATTATGCAAAGGGAGTGGGGGTGAGGGGTGGAGGGTGGGGTGGGGGTTGAGTGGGAAGATGGGTTCCAGAGGTTCAGGACGCCTCACCTATCCATCTCACTCCTCTTCTCTCTCTCTCTCTCTCTCTCTCTCTCTCTCTCTCTCTCTCTCTCTCTCTCTCTTTCTCTTTCTCTCTCCATTGTATGGACAGTATGTCTGAGAAATCAAATCTCTCGATAGATGGATAGATCTATTGATACATAGATAGATGAATAGATAGATAGACAAATAGACAGATAGATAGATAGATAGATAGGTGGATAGACCAGAGAAAAAGAGAGATCACTTGATTGTGTTGACAATATGTCTTAACAATGAACTCCCCCCCCCCCCTCTCTCTCTCTCTCTCTCTGATAGTGTCTAAGACATTCTATGCTGTATACCGGAGACATATCCATTCTTTCTCGTCAGACCTGATAAATGCAACAACAACAACAAACAACAACAACAAAATAATGGTGAGGAGCAAAGTCAATTGTCAGACCAGGAGATCTTATTCCGCCGTTTAAGTACGTACTGGCCCAGCGGTCTCTCTGGGACAAGTCTTTGGTGTAAGTGTCCCGTAACTTGGATTTACGGCGATTTTATGGCAGTTATATACTTGATATATTGGGAGCTGATATCACTCCAAGATTCTCTCTGTCTGTCTGTCTGTCTGTTGTCTGTCTGTCTGTCTGCCTGTCTGTCTCTCTCTCTCTCTCTCTCTCTCTCTCTCTCTCTCTCCTCTCTCTCTCTCCTCCCCTCTCTCTCTGATAGTGTCTTAAGACATTCTGTGCTGTATCCCGGAGACATATCCATTCTTTCTCGTCAGTCCTGATAAGTCCTAAGAGTAAAGTGTGGGGAGCAGAGTCAATTGTCGAGCCAGGAACTTCTTCTGTCGTGTGAGTACGGTACTGGCCAAGCGGTCTCTCATGGTCATGTCTTTGGTGTAAGAGTCCTGTAACTTGGATTTACGGCGATTTGATGGCAGTTTAATACTTGATATGTTGGGAGCTGATATCACTGCAAGATTCTCTCTCTCTCTCTCTCTCTCTCTCTCTCTCTCTCTCTCTCTCTCTCTCTCTCTCTCTCCATACATTTACATACTTTTCCTTCGTTTGAGGGCTGGATGGAAAAAGCCACTGATTTATGTTTATCCCTTTCCCTCAATAAACATTTCGTTCGTTCTCTCTCTCTCTCTCTCTCTCTCTCTCTCTCTCTCTCTCTCTCTCTCTCTCTCTCTCTCTCTCTTCTGTATTGTGTGTATGTGTGTACGTGTGTCTGTCCGTCCGTCTATCTGCCTCTTTGTCTCTCTGTGCTTTTCTGTATCAAATTCCATTGTACAAGATAGCGTTGATCTGGTGCACTGTCTCGTTTATAATCATTTCATTAATGCAGCTTTAAAGCGATTTGCAGTCCACGCATTCCGTCCTGATGTCATGCAACCGTTAGTGGGACACGCCCCACACAAATATTTCTTCAGGCCCTGCTTCAGATAAATCACCAAATACGCATACAGAACACACACACACACACACACACACACACACACACACACACACACACACACACACACAGAAAAGAGGAAGAGAGAGAAGAGAGAGAGAGAGAACGCAGGTGTGCGGGCACAAAAACACACATGCACCCACATACACACACACACGCGTGCGCGCGCACGCACGCACACACACACACACACACACACACAACACACACACACAGACGCATGCACTCACAGACGCACGCACGCGCGCGCACGTGCGCGCACACAACACACAAACACACAAACACACACACACACACACACACACATACACACACACACACACACACACACACACCCCATGATAACAATCAACAACTGCATACAACGCTGTCCTGTCCCGGGTTACACACAGTTCAGACTTCATCTCACTAATCCCGCTGCCATTCAAACTTGGCAGTTCGCCATTTCTCCATACATTTATATTCATTTTTTTCTTTCTTCTTTTATCGATTCTTATCCTTTTCTTCCTCAAGGTTGAATTCTTCAAGGGAACAAAATTCATGCGAAGGCTAAGGTTTCTTATGTCTTCTGACGTGATGTGAAAGGGCCTCAGGACAATACCCATTATCATTCTCATTATGGCTGGACGGTCTGGGTCAGAGGATTACGTGACGGTGAACACGATGCACGTGCTTGCAGCAGGTGCACAAGTGACCTGACATTCAGGTCACATCTGTCAGATCGCATCTTTCTTTCCTTTGTTTGTTTGTTTGGGTTTTTTGTTTGTTTATTTGTTTGTTTTTCTTTTTTTTTTGTTTGTTTATTTTTGTTTTGCTGTCCCATCTTCCATGCTACCTCAGTGGCGCTGCACCCACGCCTCTCATTTTGACCCCGCGTCCACAGCCACAGCCAGGCCCGGCCCGCCATAGCCCCAACATTAAAATCCACAGTGAGCAGTCAATGGCAACTCGTCAAGAGGCAACCCACCGGAGGAGACGCTGCAAGCACTGCTGCCGAGTTACTTCGGTGGTGTTCAGTGCCGCCTGTTGGGATCCAACGCACGCAGGACATCACCTACTAAGGCCCCTACTGCCTTTTATTGTCAGAATTTTGCCGGGATCTGGTGATGTCATTTTCCTGGGCTGTCCACCTTGTTGTTCCCTGCCTACATCCTTCCGACTTTTGTAATCATGATGGCTTTTATTCTGCATCTTTTTTAAAACTCCATAACAATCACGTTAAAGAAGTTAGCTGCCAATAATCAGCCCACTATGGTGCAAATAAACCATGCCAAGGCAAAATGTAAATAAACAAGAAAACAAGATGCAAAGTTACCCTAAGTTCAAACACGCAATGCAAAACAGACAGGTACATTTTCCACAAAAAAATCTCTCCTCTCTGGTAGTCACAAATAAAAAGTTTTTTTTAATCTCTCTCTCTCTCTCTCTCTCTCTCTCTCTCTCTCTCTCCTCTCTCTCTTGTGGTAACGTTCGTCAGAAATTCACCACGTCCAGGACAGAGCATGATGGAAGGTGGAACCCATCCTTCTCATTCCGCCGCCTTTAGCCATTCCTGAACTGAATCAGGTACCCATTTACTGCTGGGTGGACAGAGAAGGTTTCCAAGCCGCAATAAAGAAAAAAAATCCGATCCCACAATTCGAACTCATGACCCGTCAGCTCCGCTGGCAAAGCCTCTGGCCGGCGACACAAACAGCACGCATGACAATACACAAAACAGTCCTTCCCCTGACAAAGGCTCTGGCCGATGTCACAAACAGCACGCATGACAATGCACAACACAGTCCTTCCTCTGACAAAGGCTCTGGCTGATGTCACAAACAGCACGCATGACAATGCACAACACAGTCCTTCCCCTGACAAAGGCTCTGGCCGATGTCACAAACAGCACGCATGACAATGCGCAACACAGTCCTTCCCCTGGCAAAGGCTCTGGCCGACATCACAAACAGCACGCATGACAATGCACAACACAGTCCTTCCCCGGGGAGTGCCAGCAGAGGAAAGCTCTGCGGCATGCTGATTGACGTGTGTTGTTTGTGACTTCTCCAGGAGACATGCTTGCGGTTCGTTTGTGGGCCAATGGCCGAACTACAGTACACCACTAGAAGTCGGTACTCTCTCTCTCTCTCTCTCTCTCTCTCTCTCTCTCTCTCTCCTCCATCTCTCTCTCTCTTCTCTGCGACCATCACTCTGTCTCTGCTCTGTCTCTCTCTCTCTCTCTCTCTTCTTCTCTCTCACACACACACACACACACACACACACACACACACACACACACACACACACACACACAGGCGCGCGCGTACACATATACTCTCTCTATCTCTATCTCACACACACACACAAACTTTCTCTCTCTCTCTCTCTCTCTCTCTCTCTCTCATCACACACACACACCACACACACACACACACACACAACACACACACACGTCACACGTCACACGTCACACACATACATAAGTGGACAAGGACATTATGATTGTGAGAAGAATAAATAAAGCGGCCAAAGACAATCTCGAAGAAGGAGTGGAGGTGATAATAAACGAGTTGTCAGATAATCCCAGGCGGATTTCTTCATAACTGCAACTAGAAACTCCCACCAATTGATTTATGTGGAGGTAACTTTCCTGTCAGCAAACATGTCAGCTTTTAACAGATTGCCTTGTTTGTTTGTTTTTTTTTTTTCTCCTGGAGTTCTCTCTCTCTCTCTCTCTCTCTCTTCTCTCTCTCTCTCTCTCTCTCTCTCTCTCTCTCTCTCTCTCTCTCAAACTGAGGAAATTTATGCCCGCGCATTCACTGTTTTGAGATAAATTAGCTCCGTGATTTAGACAATGTCTCGGATGTTAAAACAACCAGGTAACAAGTCTCTCTCTCTCTCTCTCTCTCTCTCTCTCTCTCTCTCTCTCTCTCTCTCTCTCTCTCTGTCTGTCTGTCTGACTGTCTGTCTGTCTCTCTCTGTCTCTGTCTCTCTCTCTCTCTTTGTTACAATGTATGGTCGTTAAGTCAAGGGTACCCTGCGCGGGGTACTTGATGAGATCTACACTGGCTGACATGAGAGGAAGAGCAGGGTGGGATACTACGTTAAGGGTTTGCAGCAGTTATTTATTGCCGTGTGAGTACGCTACGAAATGGGTGGGACACTGTAGATATTGCCATTAGAGGAGGCTCAGGTGATTTGAAATCAAACAAAATCGTATTCCCTAAAGCCCAAGTGATCATGAGGGACCACATCAGAACTGTCTAGATCATTGTAAATTATCCCCCTTTTTATTGCATTTATGTGTACAGTTGGGTGTTCTCTCTCTCTCTCTCTCTCTCTCTCTCCTCTCTCTCTCTCTCTCTCTCTCTCTCTCTGTGTGTGTGTGTGTGTGTGTGTGTGTGTGTGTGTGTGTGTGTGTGTGTGTGTGTGTGTCCTCTCTTCCTCTCTCTGCCTCCTTCCCCTCTTCCTCTCTGTGTCTCTGTCTCTGTCTCTCTCTCTCCCCCCCTCTCTCTCTCTCTGAAAATTCAGGTCCAGATGTGTTTTATGTTCTCTGTATATACATGCTCATTTGCAAGCAAAGTACACGTGGTTTGTGTATGGGCCCGTGACTCAACGTTCTATAAACCATTTGAAATTTGAAAGAAATTATTTCTCTCTCTCTCTCCTCTCTCTCTCTCTCTCTCTCTCTCTCTCTCTCTCTCTCTCTCTCTTTCAAAGGTATGGTTGGTGTATGGCTTGCTCGAATATTCTGCATTGTGAGCTTCAGCCAAATAATGTCAGACCTAGTGTGAAGAGAGGGCACGCCAAGAAGCCGAGGGGGGAGGTGCCAGGCACGTGCTGTCGGCAAGTGGGTATGTGACGCCTGATGGCAGGGGACACTCTCAGGCCTGACCCGTCTGTGGTGTGAATAATTGGTCACAGAGAAACTGGAAGCCATCGTTCTCTCCCACACACAACATCCCTCCAGTCTTCCCAAAGACAGAGAGAGAGAGAGAGGATGGGGAGGGAGAGAGAGAGAGAGGGAGGGAGAGAAAGAGAGAGAGGGTGGGGAGGGAGAGAGAGGGGGAGAGAGAGGGAGAGAGAGAGGGTGGGGAGGGAGAGAGAGAGAGAGGAGAGAGGAGGAGAGAGAGAGAGAGAGAGAGGGAGAGAGAGAGAGAGAGGGAGAGAGAGAGAGAGAGAGAGAGAGAGAGAGAGAGAGAGAGAGAAGAGAGAGAGAAGGTAATGAATCAAACAGACCGATACAAAGACAGAGACTGACACAAAAACAACCAGAGACAGACACACAGAAACAGAGACACATAAACCCAGAGCAAAAAAAAAAAAAAAAAAAAAAACCCAACGAAAACAAACATAAAAACCGAAAAGAAAGACAAAAACAAGACAACAACCACAACAACAAAATGGTGATACTTGCCGTCATCTCATAAACAACCAGATCAAAGGGAGAAAACCTTCAGACTGAAAGGACAGCAATCCGCGTCGCGCGTAAATCATACCGCGTGTGTTAAAAAGTCCTCCAAATTCGTAAGCAGTAAGCATGGTCACACACAACATGAGGTTGTATTTTTGACCTTAACTTTCCGCATAACCAATTATCTTCACCTCCACCTATACTTTAATTAACCCCTTTCTGTTGGTTTCTTTGGTTGTTAGTCATACAACAACATTATGCTAAAACAGCAGAACCGACCCTTCTTTTTAAATTCTGGTGAAAAGATGAATTGGAGAAAATTCATGCTGGCCACACGCCACAGTTAGGATTTTGCACTAAACACACCATAATCCAGGTAAGGGTTTTGAGGCCTACCATAACTTTGAGCTAGCATTTAAAGTTAAACTGTTAACTGATCACAAGAACAACTCCTCACCAATTATCTCTCTTGTTTGGGGGGATTTTCGCGAATGAAATCACATACAATCTTCAAATACATGACCTTCCCCCTAGTTGACGTCACATTTCAGGCCTTTGCACTCACCCGTGACCTGTCTTTGCGCCAGCAGGAAGCCACCAAATAGCCCCATTCCTTTGATTTTAATGTTTGCTTAGAACCACCGGGATTGGACCTTGATGGCCATTGTTATACATGGTACGAAACTGTATACGAAACTGCTCCCATAATTATGACACAGCTTAGCTGGGAGGACTAGAGAATAAACCAGCCAGACCTACACGCTCGGAGTTGTGTCCATTCCATCATGAATACTGTACCCTATCCTCCTTTCAGCCGTATGAAAGAAAATAAGGAGACTCAACTTTCAGACACAATAAGGATTCTCAAAACAATCTAATTACGCCAGTCTCTAAATACTCGATTCCTTAAGCAAGGCCTTGGCGCATTAATTTTTGGTGTGCAGCCACTAAAGTGCCAATCCAGGATTCGTTTGACCTTTGTAAAACTCTGAGCTCTTATGCCTATGATAATGACAAACATGAATGTTATTACTGTTAAAATAATAATTGAATTCATAATCATTATAAAATCACAAAAATGATACAGACTGCAAACAACATTTTTCAGGTCAATATATACGGGGAAACAAAATCACACGCCGCCACATACATCAGCTCTGAATGATTATACATACATGTAGTATGTGTTTGTAAACTCCCTTGTGATATCATGCATTCCTGCATATATACATATGTAAGCTGAGAGAGAGAGAGAGAGGAGAGAGAGAGAGAGAAGAGAGAGAACCGCCCATGCGAGAATGTGCTATGGAGACAAGATATACTCAAAAAGGATAGTTTCCCTTTCCGTTTTTCCTTGTCAGCGCTTTTGTACATTTTTTTTTCTCAAAAGAAGTATCCGTCTCCACGCTAACACATCATTGCCGGTAAAAGCAAACAGAAAAACCAAGTGCCAAAAAAATGTCTGTGGCTGGATATATATGCCGAACCACTTTACGGCCAAATAGATTGTATGAATTACACGATCAAAGGCGAACAAAGCTATATCTAATTAACAACGATGTTAATGATATCTGCACTGAGAATGAAACTAGATGTATGAAGAGACAAATGAGAGTGATGAGAGGGGGAAAGAACGAGGAATGGTATAATTGGGATTCAGTTCAAAGGAAGGCAAGGACAGTCTGAAGAATGTCTGGAAGAAAAATAAAACCGAGGTTATCACAGTCAGTAACAATTACTGTGGATTTTTTTAAAGTATGAAAAATGTCAGACGGAAAATTGAAATCGTTATTTTTTGGAATTGATCCAAGAAACTTAGTGAAAGGTCCGTGTCAATGTCAGATAAAAACGAGAACAAATATTAATGAAAGAAGTTTCATCCCTCTGATTATATACCTGTTGATGCATAACGAGGAAGCATAGATTAATTACGTTGAGGATAAAATGGATTTGTTAATCTCCTATTTTCGAGAGAAGGGACGTTATTGCCAATAAACAAGATTCAAAGAAAAAAATAAAGGCAGAAAAAATAAAATCCGACGGATCAGATGGAATTCTTGAAGAATATCATTTAAACATTGTGGTGATGTTGTTACTGATCTTCTATGTAAATACTCTCTAAAAAATACACTTTTTAATGAAGGGTTAGATCCTTAAAATAAAAGCTTCAAATTGGACTAACTGCCATTTTTAAAGAACAGTATGTTTAGTAATCAACGGTGTCTTTTCGTGTCATTTAAGTAGTAAGCTGTATTATTTTCTTATTTGTTATGGGTTGCAAGTATGAATTTAGCTAAAGAGTGTTACATTTTAGCACCAAACTCGTTCCAGGAAAAGGCATTTCACTATCGACTAAAATGTTCGTACTTTCAAGAGTGATTCAGAAATAATTTCCCTTGGAATCGATGAATCGTAAGATGTTTTGGTACGATCTCTTTTACTGATTAACTTTAAGAGAGACTGTAGATTCTATTGAGTTGATCAGGTTGGCCATTATCTACGTTCCCATAGTTGATAGAATCTTGTCAAGCAGTTTAGCAGTTTTCAGTCGCGTTTTTCTCTTCGGAATTCGACTCTGTGGTCGTAATGTGATCAACGACAGCATGGTTTTCTTAATTTAAAATGAATGTTTTGATTTCGTCCTTATGTAAAATTAAAGCTTGTTGCAGTTTTAGTTGCTGCTGACATTTACTATATTGATGACGTGTGTGTGTGTGTGTGTGTGTGTGTGTGTGTGGTGTCACAGTGTTGCAATGTACGGGGGGCCCTATCCATGAGGAAAGGGGACAACATCGTCATCGACGTGACGCGCCAACTCTGAACGACAGGACCAGATGTGGACCTGATGAGGTTGGGGACTGTGCTGTGCTGTGCTGTGCTGTGCTGTGCTGTGTTGTATTGTGCTGTGCTTGCTGTGTTGTATTGTGTTGTGCTCTTCTGTCTTGTATCCCATTGTGCTGCATTGTCATGTATTGCATTGTGTTGTCTGTATGTATTGTACTGCCTTGTATTGTGTAGATTTGAATTGCTTTTTGTCGTGTCAAATTCCGTTCCACCTATTTTGTGTAATGTTGAATCCTGCTGCTTTGAATTATTGTTGTTGTTGGTGGTGGTGTTGCTTTTGTATTGGACTGCGCGGCATTGTGGTGAATTGTGTTGTATTTTATTGTATTGTGTCGCACTATGTTGCAGTATGACGTATTGTGTGTGTGGTTATTTTGTCTCTGTTGGTTCATTTTCTGTTTATCGCGTTATGTTGAAGTACATCATAAAGTATTGTATGTCTTTTATTATCCTTCATGCATGATACTTCATCGTGTAAAACTATATTACAGCGTAATATTATAGCGAACGGCATCATAAAGAATTTGTACTGCATCATGAAATGGCTTGCTCTGTTATGAAATAACATTACTGTCGTGCACTTTAGAGCATTCCTTGTGGTATTATATCATAAAGTATTTTTATTGTATTTTGAAATTTTGTTTTGTATTACAAAACATACTTTTATATTATGAAAGAGTAAGCTGCATTCAGAACTACTGTATTGAATCATCAAGTTTTGTTCAAACTTCTCCGTCACAGCATATATTCAACAACCGAGGCTACGGGACGCACACGGCAGTTGCTTGGCGGTGACATGTTTTGCCGATGGGCTCCGCAGTAATGAAATATGGGCTGGTACACCCATGGGCACGCTCCCATGGAGGTTCTGTTGTGTTACATCCGGTGGCCATCACACAATGGCATCTGCAAGGGAGCAATTATAGTCCCTTGACGTGTTAATGGAATGCCCTGTCGCACCCTATGTGAACACAGCACAGGCTTCCAAGGGTGGTGAAGGATTGCTCCCAGCTGGTTTGTTCGGCAGTTGAGGACAGTATTTCTCTGGGTCCTACCCGCACCTTCAGGTGTATGTTTTTCTTTTCTTCTTGTGTCCGGTTAGGGCCACTCTCCACTGGGAGAAAACGTCCCCATGGCTCAGTGTTACCTCCCTTTCTTTTGGCGGCTTTTATTCTTGTTTCCCTTCGCCCACCGGCAGCGTTTTGCTGGGAACCACTCCCTCGTTACACTGGGGTCTTTTACATAAGTTTAGTGCACGTTGCATAACTGCACATTAGTATATCGTCACCTCCGAAAGACGGGCGCTCAGGCCGCCGCTTAATTTAAGATCCAAAGGAATTGGACAGATTTGAAACGCCGTCCAGCGATCTGGCCACTTCATTGCCCAGATTACTTGTGACATAAAAGCCATGTGCCAGAACAACATAATTATTGGGTGGGTCGCGTTGGTTGATGGATAGGATGATAGGTTGATTGGTTGGTTGACTTGTGGGGGAAAGAGGGTGAATTTCTCTCTCTCTCTCTCTCTCTCTCTCTCTCTCTCTCTCTCTCTCTCTTTATTTATAAGTTTCCTTCTGTTTCACCCCTCCCCCCATGTCATTATTACTTTTATGAATAGTTTGCTTATCATTGTAGAATTAGATTACAATATATGCTATGTTGAATTGTCAGTATGAATGATATGTGTTGAAATAATATGTGCATGACAAGGACAGATTGTAAGACTAGGCTTTGGCCTGAAATCTTCATCCTTGCATATTAAAGATCAATCAATCTCTCTCTCTCTCTGTCTCTCTCTGTCTCTCTGTCTGTCTGTCTGTCTGTCTGTCTGTCTGTCTCTCTCTCTCTCTCTCTGTCTCTGTCTCTGTCTCTCTGTCTCTGTCTCCCTCCCTCTCTCTCTCTCTCTCTCTCTCTCTCTCTCTCTCTCTCTCTCTCTCTAAGAACTACACATGACTTAACTCATAATTCAAAATCATCAAATGAATAGTGGACGCATAACTGAATTAGGTGATTTTTTTTTCTTTACTATTTAACTATTTGCTGTCTGGTAAGGCGTGCATTCTCGCTAGCAGGAAAAAAAACGAGGAAGCACAAGAAGGAGGGGGAGGGCGGGAGGCAGTGTTGTTCGTCAACAATAAGAAAAGGGGCAAGGTCAGAAGAAAAATAAATACCGTGGTTCTGTGGAAAGACACCACAACAAAATGAAAAGAGGGACGCGCTGAACAGGGGAGACAATACACTACAGAGTCTGTGATAAATGCACAGGCTAAATGGAGTTATTACCCGCTGTTGCGTGGTGAGCGACCTTTCGGCAGACGATAAATGATAGGTAACGCACTTACAAACGTTCACGAAGTTATGAGATGTTTCTCTCGGTGCTTTACTTTCCAGTTATTTGCACCTGTTTATTTGATTGAGAAAGAATGAATCGAAAAATGAACAGCTTTGCAGGCTGGAGAAGCGGATAGTTGACCTAACTTAGCAAAGTGAACAGCCGTAGGTAAGGCATCGCTTTTCTTGAAAAGGAAGATTTCTACCTATTTGATACCACACCAAATCCAGTTTTAATACAAGTAAGAAGGTGGGAGGGTGGGGAGGTGGCTTGTCAGTCGATATTTCCATAAATAATACGCTTCATTTTGTAATCCGTATGTGTTGTGTGAGAGAGAAAAGAAAAGGGGCGGGCGGTGGGGGTGGCTAAGCTTGCAAGTCGGCCATTCCATGAATAGGTTGTTTCATATTGGTATCCGAGTGTGTGTGTGTGTGTGTGTGTGTGTGTGTGTGTGTGTGTGTGTGTGTGAGTGTGTGTGTGTGTGTGTGTGTGTGTGTGTGTGTGTGTGTGTGTGTGTGTGTTGCCAGGAATGGCCGCCTACTCGAGTGAACACGACCCAACGTCTGCAAGACATGAGAGCGGCCATGGCTGATGTCGGTGTCGACGCTTTCATCGTCTTCTCTGATGACGCGCATGGGGTGGGTACAACGAGTTTGGTATGGTGTATTGTGACTTGTTGTTTGTTATTGGTGTATCGTGACTTGTTATTTGGTATTGGTGTATCGTGACTTATTTGTTATTGGTGTATCGTAACTTGTTGTTTGTTATTGGTGTATCGTGACTTGTTTGTTATTGGTGTATTGTGACTTGTTGTTTGTTATTGGTGTATCGTGACTTGTTGTTTGTTATTGGTGTATCGTGACTTGTTGTTTGTTATTGGTGTATCGTGACTTGTTGTTTGTTATTGATGTATCGTGACTTGTTGTTTGTTATTAGTGTATCTTGACTTTTTTGTTATTAGTGTATCGTGATTTGTAGTTTGTTATTGGTGTATCGTGGCTTGTTGTCTGTTATTGGTGGATCGTGATTTGTTCTTTGTCATTGGTGTATCGTGACCTGTTGTTTGTTATTGGTGGATCGTGACTTGTTTGTTATTGGTGTATCGTGACTTGTTTGTTATTGCTGTATGTGACTTGTTTGTTATTGGTGGATCGTGACTTGTTTGTTATTGGTGTATCGTGACTTGTTGTTTATTATTGGTGTATCGTGACTTGTTGTTTACTGGTTGCGGTATGTTTTGTCGTGCAGAGGCAAGCTTCTGGAAATAACTGAAAATTGTTTTTGTTGCATTATGAGTTTGCTTTAATCTACACTTATCTGAACCATTAAAAATTAATGTTATGCCAGTACGCTGGAGTGTTTTCCGCACAGTTATCAATAATTGTTCTTACAATTAGGGTTAAAAAAAAATTCTGTTTTTATGAATAAAGGGCAAAAAGTCTGCTCCACGTTCTCTCTCTAGGCCTCTCTGATTTTACACTGTATTCGCCAAGCGCCAACTTAAATCTCCCTTCAGTAAGATCCCTCAGCACATTTTTCTTTGTCAGCATATTCTAACGAATCCCTGTAATATAAAAATGTATGCCAAGTCTCCGTTTCCGGTCCTTCCCAGAGTCTGAACGTCGAGTGGGTATACGTCTGTCTGCACCCGCGTGCTCTGTGTTGTGTGTGTGTGTGTGTGTGTGTGTGTGTGTGTGTGTGTGTGTGTGTGTGTAGTGTGTGTGTGTTGCGTTGGGGAGGTAGAGAGGGAGGAGGTGTGGTAGGCGGAGGAGGGAGTGATGTGCGGGGACTTGAAGTCAAGGTAGGAATGAAATCAAGTGTGTGTGTGTGTGTGTGTGTGTGTGTGTGTGTGTGTGTGTGTGTGGTGTAGTGTGTGTGTGTGTGTGTGTGGTGTGTGTGTGTGTGTGTGTGTGTGTGTGTGTGTGTGTGTGTGAAGAGGTTGGGGAGAGAGGATCAGGAATGTTGGAGGTTGGGGGCGAATCGGAAACTCATTTTAGGAGATGTGCCTCGGATGGATAAACTGAAGCATTTTTCAGAAGAAAAAAGTTTTTTTAAGTGCAGGGAAGTCCACAGAAACGAACGTGTTTCAGAAGAAAAATAGTTCCACAAAGGGAAAGAGGCTTATTTGGAGGTAAAGGCAAAAACAAACAAACAAACAAACAAACAAAATCCAAATAGAAGTCTTTAAAGGGAGGCCTTCAAGTAAAATTTCACTCCCTTTATAGATCCTCCAATCTTTGAGTGAAAAAAAAAATTGGGAAAAAGAAACCGGTTTTTACTACAGGCTTAAAACGCTGTGGTATGATGTGGTATTTTGGTTATTGCTTCTGTGTTTGTTTGCAGAGTGAGTACCCTGCTGACAGTGACAAGAGACGGGGCTTCATTTCCGGCTTCAGTGGATCGGCAGGTACCCTGTGTGTCTTTGTGAACAATTGCTGTAGCCTTAGCACAGTTTTTTTGCAACATGTGAATGGCCCTGTTAATAAATACTAGCCAGGAGGTGATTTACGGCATTCAGCGTATTTCTTAGCCGGGCACGTATGTTATTTTCTTTCTTTTTTTCTGCAGTCTCATCTTCTGTGCTTGTGCAATGGCACTATTTGCATACCACTCATTTCCGGTTCCCCATCCAGAGCAGTGCTTCACCTTGTCTCATAGCAGCCATAGCACCAGCGATCCAAAGGTAGAAGTCAACGTCAAATCGTCTTCGGTGCCAAAAGAGACGGGACAGGATGGTAAATCTGTAATGTTGTGTGCTGACAGGCTATGCAGCAGTGACGGTGACAAAGGGAAGTAAGTGTGTAATGCTGTATGCTGACAGGCTATGCAACATTGACGGTGACCAAGGGAACTAACTCTGTAATGCTCTGTGCTGACAGGATATGCAGCAGTGACGATGACCAAGGGAAATAACTCTGCACTGCTGTGTGGTGACGGACTATGCAGCAGTGACGGTGACCAAGGGAAATCACTCTGTAATCCTGCGTGGTGACAGGCTATGCAGCAGTGATGATGACCAAGGGAAATAACTGTGTAATGCTGTGTGTTGACAGGCTATGCAGCAGTGACAATAACCAAGGGAAATAACTCTGTAACGCTGTGTGCTGACAGGTTATGCTGCAGTGACGATGACCAAGGGAAATAACTGTGTAATGCTGTATGCTGACAGGCTATATAGCAGTGATGATGAACAAGGGAAATAACTCTGTAATGCTGTGTGCTGACACGCTATGCAGCAGAGGCGATGACCACGGGAAATAACTCTGTAATGCTGTGTGCTGACAAGCTATGCAGCAGTGGCGATGACCAAGGGAAATAACTGTAATGCTGTGTGCTGACAGGCTCTGCAGTTGTGACGATGACCAGGGAAATAACTCTGTTATGCTGTGTGCTGACAGGCTATGCAGCAGTGACGATGACCAAGGGAAATAACTCTGTAATGCTGTGTGCTGACAGGCTATGCAGCAGTGACGATGACCAAGGGAAATAACTCTGTAATGCTGTGTGCTGACAGGCTATGCAGCAGTGACGATGACCAAGGGAAATAACTCTGTAATGCTGTGTGCTGACAGGCTATGCAGCAGTGACGATGACCAAGGGAAATAACTCTGTAATGCTGTGTGCTGACAGGCGATGCAGCAGTGACGATGACCAAGGAAATAACTCTGTAATGCTGTGTGCTGACAGGCTATGCAGCAGTGACGATGACCAAGGGAAATAACTCTGTAATGCTGTGTGTGACAGGCTATGCAGCAGTGACGATGACCAAGGGAAATAACTCTGTAATGCTGTGTGCTGACAGGCGATGCAGCAGTGACGATGACCAAGGCGGCGCTGTGGACAGACGGACGGTATTTCCTGGAGGCCGAGGACGCCCTGGACTGTAACTGGATCTTCATGAGGCAAGGTTTGTTGAAGGAGATGAAGATGGCTGTACCAGCGTACTATGTTGTTTCCATTTTATAAGCATCACTGGATATGTATCAGTAACGGGGCCTTTTTCTGTTGCATAAAAAATCACATTTACAATATCCTTTAATCACGAATGATCATGTTTTCTCGACTTTGAACTATTAAGTTGTTTCTGTCGTAGTTTATATGTACAATTACACATTAGTCACAAATGGCCATGCTTTCTTGACTTTGAAATATTAAGTTGTTTCTATCGTAGTTTCTTTTAATTCACTGTGCCAGAAACAAAAACGACAAAAGCCTCTTTTTTCGGTTTGCATAACAAAAAATTCAGATATGTGTAGTTTTCACTATACTATTTTTTTCTGAAGAAAACTAACAATTTGAAATTTTCTACTCGGAAAGTGTAGAAAATGTTCTTGTTAAGAATACGTAATACATTTTTCGTAGATTTTTTTTTTCAGTGGAAGTAAATATTCTATTGATTTAGTTACGATGTTAAGCGACAGCTAGGGATGCTGTCACCAGGAGAGGATCTGAGAGTTACAAAACAGATAGATATATAGACAAATAAATAGATAGATAGATAGACAGACAGACAGACAGAGAGACAGACAGATAGACAGATAGATAGATGGTGGGTGGGTGGGTGGGCGGGCGGGTGGATGGATGGATGGATGGATGGACACACAGACAGACACACAGATAGATAGATATAGATGTGTGTGTGTGTGTGTGTGTGTGTGTGTGTGTGTGTGTGTGTGTGTGTGTGTGTGTGTGATTATTATCAGCATCATTATCATCACCATCATCATTGTCTTTGGCAGGGGAGACAGATGTGCCCAGCCTGTTAGAGTGGTTGACCAGTGAACTGACCGAGGGTCAAGTTGTTGGAGCTGACCCCTTCCTTGTTACCAACAGTCAGTCTGTTAATCCCCCACCCCACACCCCACCCCTCTCTCTCTCTCTGTCTCCTCTGTGTGTGTGTGTGTGTGTGTGTGTGTGTGTGTGTGTGTGTGTGTGTGTGTGTGTGTGTTTCTTTATTTCTCTCTCTCTATATTTATCTCTATAGCTCTCATTCTGCCTCTGTCTCTGTCTCTGTCTGTCTGTCTGTCTGTCTGTCTGTCTGTCTGTCTGTCTCTCTCTCTCTCTCTCTGTATGTGTGTGTGTGTGTGTGTGTGTGTGTGTGTGTGTGTGTGTGTGTGTGTGTGTGTGTGCGCGCGCGTGTGTGTGTGCGTGTGTGTGTATGTGTGTCTCTGTGTGTGTGTGTGTGTGTGTGTGTGTGTGTGTGTGTGTCTGTTGTTGTTCTTCTTCTTCAATTTAACGTCTTTTCACTAAATGTGATATTAGACAAGGTGAGCGCGCGTGTGTGTGTGTGTGTGTGTGTGTGTGTGTGTGTGTGTGTGTGTGTGTGTGTGTGTGTGTGTGTTTGAGTGTGTGCGTGCTGCGTGAGTGCGCGCCCGCGTGCGTGCGTGTGCGTGTGTGTGTGTGTGTGTAAGTGTGGTGAGGAGAAACTCTAAGTAAGAATTAAACTGTAAAAAAAAAGAAAAAAAAAAAAAAAAAAGACATCAAAAGTAAAAACAAACAACTGTACAAAATAAGATCATGAAACAGCAATTACAGAATTGAGCCAACTGGGCTTAACATAAGAATTCGTACAAAATTTAAGAGAGACATGGTATCCTGGAATATGCACTTTGAAGCATCCTTTCTAAATTCTGACAAATCGGAATCAAAGTAGGGGCAAAAGTATAGAACGTGTGTTGCTGTACAATTATCAAGGACGCCGCAAGCACATCCAATATTCTTGACATATTTTGTTCTGAATGCATTTGTTTTTAACCGAAATGATAAGGAGAGAAGTTGTTTACTGTGTCTTGGAAATAATCCTTTGTTTATATTACGGTTTACTGGTTTTACTGAGGAAGCCCTTTTTAAAAGATTACTTGCTCGAGAGTACGTACAACAAAGTATAGAAGAGTCGGGTTTGTGTATTCGGGGGAGAACACTTTCTTTGTAGTATTGCTCAAATTTTTCAGAAGAGGCTCTTTGTAAGACAGAATATCCTTCATGTATGTGTGTCTGTGTGTCTGTGAGTGTGCGTGTGTATCTTTTACTGTTTGTCTGTCGGCATGACTGTTTTATAATCTGTCTGTCCATCTATCGTGTGCATTTTCCAAAGGAATCGATAATGATATGAAAGTCAAACTGCAAATTTATAACTATGTCATTTTCATTTCTTTTCCAGATTTGTTTCATTCCAAACAATGTGTACTAACAAAAACAGCAAGTTTCTTTGAAAGAAATCACGTCGTATTGCATTGTATTGTATTGCATTGCTTTATATTGTATTTTGTATAATGTTAAACTATTTGCATTGTAATTCAGTGAATCTTCGTGTTTACTATTTCTTTATTCTCGTTCTTCCTCCTCCTCCTCCTCCCTCCTATCCTCCCATTCCTCCTCCTCCACCTCATGATCATTATCATCACCATCTTCCTTGCTCAACATTGCTGTTATTTCGTTGACATTGCGCTAAGTAGCGGCATTATTACAACCATTTATTCAGTATTTTAACAGCTTGCGTTGGGCAAACGAGATGAAACTGTCCTAGGAGAAAACAAACTGTTTCCGTAGAGAGAAGGAAGCTGAGATCATGTGAACATTCATATTCGATAAGCATCAGTTTCAGTCTTACCTCATTTTGGCATTCAGATCAGACCATTGTCGTCGTTATCATCACCATCATCATGCGCCACTCAAATGTCAATATGTTAGTGCAGTAACCTTCATTTCAGTTAAATTCAGCCGGCCTTTTACTGTCAGCCATTCAAACAGAATTTTGCTGACCTCTTGAGACAAGGACGGGCTTTGTCTGTTTTCATTGCTCAACAACAAAAATTTCTGTAGAGACAGTTTTAGCCTCGCGAAAACAATGTTATTGTGAACGCAGTCTTAGTTGTTGATCTGGCGGTAAATAGCTGTTGAATTGAACTCCCTAACACGAGAGCCGTCATACCAGATGTTGTCCTCGTCATCGCTGTGGACCTGACTCCGTAGACTGTTTCACTGCGCAGGTCAATGGCTGAACATGGAAGGCGCGTTCACGGCGGCCAACATCACCCTGAAGCAGGTCTTCAACAACCCAGTGGACGTGGCGTGGACAGACCAGCCTCCGCCTCCCGAGACACCCATCAACGCTTTGGACATGAAATACGCCGGTACGTGATTTTTTTTTTCTCTCTACCCATTGTAGCATAACGGCAAGAACAGAATTACTGAGCCGTACAGGTACAGACACATTACGAAATAGTCACAACGCGTTTTGAACTATTAAGTCTTCTTACAAATAGTCACAACTTGTTTTGAACTATTAAGTCTTCTTCAGTAGGACAGGCAAAATTGAATACAAAGGAAAGTAGGGACGAACAAACTGTCACGATTCTTTTCGATCTGGGTGCATATCTGTAGCGCGGGTGAAAAGCTAAAATTATGGGATGGAACTGAAGAGAAGCGGAATTTTTATGAGATAAAAAGGAAAATTAATAATAATGATTATAATCGTATTATGATCACATAATGCAAATAATGATTATCAAAATGATAATGAAAAAAATAATAATAGTAATGATAATAACAGCAGTAGTAACAAGAAGAAGATGGAGAAGAATAGTTATAATGATTATGATGGTCATCATCATCATCATCATCATCATCATCATCATCATCATGAATAGAAGAAGAAGAAGAAAAAGAAGAAGAAGAATTGGGTGGAAAAGAATGAAGCTGATAAGTGAGTAAAAACCTTGGAGTGCTATTGAAACAAGAAACACGTGAAGGGGATGTGGATGTTTGTGTTTTTCATAGAAGATCAGAGTTTTACAAAAGGGAGGTGAATAGATAAGTATATAGAAAATAGATTGATGAAGAAAAGTAAAGAGAGATCAGAAAGCAGAGAAGAGAGAATAGCTGGAACATATGCCTGTGGTAAATAACGAGTAATGTGGTGGTGTACCTGTGAATAGTACTGTGGGCCAGTGCTTTGGATGCTGATGCCGAGTGGACAAAGGGTCCCAAGTCAGACAATAAAACAGGATTCTCGTGTGGTGCGCTCACTTGTCACGCTGTGGTGACCTAAGCCACGATCTTGATGTGACTGACGTTGCTTGGGGCGGTTAAGTGCAGAGCGACTGGTTTGGGTTGGTGATGGCGGTTGTCGGCCAAGCATTTGGAAATGTGCGGATTGACTGTGCAGGTTGTCTTACTAACATAGATCTTACCGCACAGGTCACAGCAGGTACAATGTTGCCGCTTTCATTGGAGAATGTACATTTAATTTTGAACGAGCTGAAGGAACCATGTAGGATGGTGTCTTGATTGATGAGAGGGCAGATTTTGCGGTTGGGGTTTGAGCAGGAAAGGTACCAGATGACTTGGATGTGGTGATTGTTCAGTTTGGAGCGCACACGTAGGTCTTTTTGTTGTTGTTGTTGTTGCACCTGAAAGTCTCAAAAATAGATTTACGATCTTCTACAAGATGCCAGTTGCACTTTTAGGATCATGCGGATGGGAATTTGTAAGGGTGGAAGAGGAAGCAGGCAGTGTGTCTGTCTGATTGTCATACCATTATCATCATTAATTTTCCTTTGATTAAAAGAATGTTCTGTTCAGTTCCATTCCGTAGGGTTTTTTTTTTTTTTGTTTTTTTGTTTGTTTGTTTTTTTTTTTAATCCACGCTACATTTTGCAAAGATGTTCCTCTTCTTCAGTTCCATTAAGTTGTTTTAGTTTCTTTATACCTACGCTACGATTTGTGCCCAGATCAAAGAAGTGGGTGATGTTTCGTTCGTAGTTTTGTATTGTTTTAAGTGTTGTTTATCTTGCCTTTAGAAGACCCAGTCGGTCAAAACGCGTTTTGTCTGTTTCGTAATTTGGCTGTTCCTTCATTTAGCGGCTCGGTAATTCTATTATTGCTTTTATGTTTCAATTTCCGCATGCAATTAACCCACTTTGAAACCAACTTTACCCATGGACATTTTAATGGAGTTTTAAATGAATTCAGGACCATCCAAAGCACCCATCACCGCTTTGGACTTGAAATATGTAGGTATAAGATCCTTTTTGTTGACCCTTTCTCTCTCTTTTTTTTTAATCCACCTAAAACACTTATCAGCGCTTCGGACCTGAAATAATACTAGTGTGTGCATTTGTTTTTCTTTCTGCCCACTGCCGTTCTTTGAATCTGTATTAAAATCCTCCCGGAACAGCCGTCTATGACATGAAGATGTAGATGCTTTACATTGTAATCGCCGGCATTCTTGTGTCTTTGGGTTTTTTGTTGTTGTTGTTGTTGTTGTTTCCGTCACCCGGCTGAACATTCTGTGATCATCTTAACGCACACACTGCCACAAGGCAGTTCAGGGCCAACAACAGCGGGTCCAAAGAGTGTCGGGATGGCGTGAACGGCCAGTTGGGTGACTTTGCCATGTTGTCAGCCGCATTTCTTCTTCGGAAGAACGCTGGTTGTTGTGCTGCGAGCTTGGCACTGTTGAGAGCAATCCATACAAAACGGAAAATCAAAGAACAAGTCAACACAGGCCTCATTGTACCCTAAAGCTTTGGTCAGTTATTGACTAAACCGTAGACTTTTCATGGAATTTTAAGGCATAGGTTTCCCGTTTGTAAACATTTGTGTTAACAAATATTTCTACCAACGGGTTCAGGCAGACGTAAGCTGTTAGTATCAATGTCTGTACTTGAGTTTAGGTTTACTGCGTAAGTGAATTCTGGGGTCTTTTCAAGGTGTCATAATTTTTACAACAGTTTATTTCTTTTAGATCAGAAAAATTTTTGACCCAAGATTTGCATTTGGGCACATAATTTCAAATGTCTGAAATATGTTTAGCTTCAAAGAATAGACTTACCACATCCTTTTCGGTGTATAACTCGTGTGTGTGTGTGTATGTGTGTGTGTGTGTGTGTGTGTGTGTGTGTGTGTGTGTGTGTGTGTGTGTGTGTGTGTGCAGGCAGAACGTGGCAGAACAAAGTGGAGGATGTCCGTCAGGCCATGGAGGACATGAAGATTCACGGGGCCTGCATCGTCACCAGTCTGGATGAAACCGCCTGTACGGGCTGTTTGTTTTTGAGTTGGTCTTTTTTGAAATGTTTGTTTGTTTCTTTTGTTTTTAATTGGGTCGCCGGTAAAAGTTTTTTCCTGTTGTTTGTTTGATTCCTATGTGGTGTCTTTGGGTGGTGATGGTGGTGTGAGAGACTGGGGATAGGGTACTGATGTCCATGTACCTTTTCTCTGTCCTCGGTGTCTCTTCACTTCCTTTGTGTGTGTGTGTGTGTGTGTGTGTGTGTGTGTGTGTGTGCGTGTGTGTGTGTGTGTGTGTGTGTGTGTGTGTGTGTGTGTGTGTGTCTTAGAGAAAGGGTAAGAGAGAGAAAAGGAATGAGAGATACAGAGAGAGAGAGAGAGAGTGAGTGAGTGAGTGTGTGTGTGTGTGTGTGTGTGTGTGTGTGTGTGTGTGTGTGTGTGCGTGCGTGCGTGCGTGCGCGCGCGCGCGCGTATGTGTGTGTGTGTGTGTGTGTGTGTGTGTGTGTGTGTGTGTGTGTGTGTGCGCGCGCGCAGGCTTCTGTTGCCAGATCTTACTATCGTGATTTTTTTTAGTATCTTCGTATTATCGTCAGCAGTCGTAAGACTATCAGAGAGGTAGCAGAAATAACAGCGACAGCAAGCAGTAATGATAACAGTGTTAGTAACTGTGGCAGCAACAGCAATATTTTCTGTAATAGTAGTCGTAACGAACAACGGAACCAACAAGTCAAAGAAACAGTAATAATAATAATGATAGTACCAACAGACTCAGTGGTAAAAGCAGCGGCAGTACAAGTAATATTGTTGTGCTAGTGGCAGCAGTACTTGTTGAGACAGCCATCGATGTGAAGGTGACAGAATGCAACAACAAATCGTGGCTTTCCATCCATCTCGAACGCTCTCACTCCAGCCCCCAAGTGGAGCACAGGTCAACGAGGGCATTCCCCCCAACGTGATTCGACCCAGGGCTCTTCTTTCTGCCTCAGTCCAGCTGTTGTCCCTCTCCTTAAGCTCTGGCTCAGTGTCTCTTCTCCTGCCATTCCTTGGTCGTCCCTGTCTTCATTCTCCCTTGCAGGTTCCAGGACACAGCCTGAAGGGTGGTGCTGGATACTGGCTTCCTCAAAGTATATTCTGCCCATACTCACCTCCTCCTCATGGTCTGTGTGATTACTGTTTGCTGTCCTGCTCTTTACCACAACTCTTCATTTATTGACTTCTCGTAAAGAAGAAACAGTTCTGTGCCGGCTGCACACCGGCCATTCGTATTTTACCCATTCGTACCTTTTAAAGAGTGAAGAAGCTCCGTAGTGCATTCCATGTCATGTGCCACTCACAATGAAACATATTCTTTTAGAGTGTTGGGACTTGCACGATGTGAGACACAAACATTTTACAGCCGAGTCCATGAAAATCCTGTTCAGGGATGTCCCGCCTGACGTGATCTTTGAGTTTTTGAGAGAGATTAACGTTTTTCATCTGATTTAAGATTTTACGGATGAAAGATTTTTAACGAAGTTTCTGGGGCGTTTCTAGAAGATGTCTTTTAAAGAGATGTGTGAAAGGTGTTTTTTTTTTTTTTTAAACGACTTGTGAGTTGATTTTAACGTGGTGACAGCCCTGATGTGGCCCCTTGCGGTCGGCTGGGCTATAAGCAACATTATCTTACCTCCTGAACACCCAATGTTAAAAGTGCATAACAGACAGATGTTTATGAACACGTCAATAACGAGCAGGGCTATTCAACCAGCAGCGATATACAGTACAATCACTTCTTTGTTACCAGCACATTGCATGTTATTTTTTATTTGTCCAGAATTGTTTGACTTGCGGACCAGTGGCACAGAGTTCACCTTTTTCTTCGTTTCTTATGTCGTCATATGCATAGTCCATGATGTGTGTTTGTTATTATGTCCAGGGTTGTTTAACCTGCGGGCTAGTGACATAGAGTTTAACCCCTTCTTCATCTCCTACGCTATTGTGGAGTACTATGGAGAATCCAATGTCAACAACAAAGCCAGGTAAAACACCGAACAGCGCCACCAGTTAGTCCAAAAGTAGAGATGGAAGGGGGAGGTCCGGAATATATATATATATATACTACTAAAAACAATTGAAGTACCACCCCTAATTTTTGTATGCAATTTTTAAAAAGCTCTGATAAACCAATTAATATTGATAATTGAATAAACTCTGCTGGATAAGCTTACCCGGTTCTCAAATACTACTCCTCGTGCATTTTTGTTATGTTAAAGTCGGTCAGCAGTTATCTACCGCGTCGCATCTGAGGCAAAAAAATCCCGAGAAATTATCGAACTTGTGTCGCTCCCAGATTTTGACACAGACACAGCAAGAAAAAAAATGTGATGCACGTGAAAGCAAGGTCTTTTCTGAGCAGAATTGCAATCAGTTAGCACATTTGACGGGTATAAAAAGTCGCGAAATTTAGGAAGATTTAACCATGCCTGCGAGACAACGACTAAGCAACACCGACAGAGGAAGAGCGATAGCATGGTACCAAGAAGGTATTGGCTTGAGGGAGATTGGTCGACGGCTTGGAGTGAGTCACCCAGTCATTCTGTGGCTCAGAGACCGTTGGCTTAACACTGGAAGTGTTGAAGAACAGCAGGGACGTGGACGGACGAGAAGCACCTCCAGACAGCAGGATCGGTTCATTGTTATCGCTTGTCTGAGAGACCGTTCAGCCAGTGCCACAGTACTCCGAGACCAGCTACGACAAGCCAGCAACGTCAACGTCAGTACCCAGACAGTTCGGAACCGGCTCCACGACGCCAACTTGAGGTCAAGGTCCCCAGCAGTGAGATCAATACTGTCCCCAGCGCATCGAGCTCATCGTCGGGCCTGGGCAGCATGTCATAGAAGGTGGACAAGAGCTGAATGGGCAACAGTACTCTTCACAGACGAGTCAAGGTTCACCCTCAGGTTCAACGACGGGCGGGTTCGCGTCTGGCGACGTCCTGGAGAACGCTACGTTGACGCTGCCGTCAGGGAGCATGACCGTTATGGAGGTGGGTCCGTGATGGTGTGGGGTGGGTTCAGCCTACGTCACAGGACCCCCCTACACCGTGTTGAAGGCCGCCTGACCGGTGCCACCTACCGCGACACCATCATCCGCCCCCTTGTGATGCCCGCCCTGAGAGCAGTTGGCCAGGGCGCCCAGTTCCAGGACGACAACGCGCCGTGCCACCACGCCGCCATCGTGAATCAGTTCCTACAAGGGCAGCAGGTGACAAGAATGGACTGGCCTGCCAGGTCACCAGATTTGAGCCCCATAGAGCATCTGTGGGACGTGCTGGGGAGGCGAGTGCGGGCCCACAACCCTCCAGCAGACACCGTGGACCAGCTGTTTCAGTTGCTGGAGCAGGAGTGGCAGGCGATCCCCCAGGACACTCTCCGCCGCCTGGTGCACTCCATGAGACGTCGATGTGACGCTTGTTTGAACGCGAACGGTGGTCATACCCGTTATTAACATCATGACATCTACCATAGACTCTTGTTACTTTTCATTTTGGGGGTATGCCTCTTTAATCAAGTGTAAAACAAAGATAATTTTTTGTCACGGTGTTTGAATAAATTTGAATGGATTGAGGAATAATAAAAATAAAATATTCAATCATTAAATTATGTTCAGCTTTGTTTCCTTTCGAATGACAGCAGTTTTCCTAAGTGGTACTTCAATTGTTTTGAGTAGTGTATATATTCAATTATAAACAAAACTTGCTGTTTTGTCTTAGATTGAAGAAATACAGGGAAATAAGCATTCATATCTGTAGTGGTAGATAATTCTGCCAAACTAACAGTATGTGCTTGAGTGGGTGAATGGGGAAAAATGAAATAAATGCTTCTCAGAATGAGATTTCAGCAAGCTTATAGTCTACAAGGAGGAGACATTCTCCAATGGGGAGAAAACTTACTAGCATATAACTCCTGGTCAAATACCGTTATTTCGAAACCTGATTGTTTCTCCTCAGTGACCGCGGAAAGTGGTAATTTGACTCCTCTGCCTTTTCGGTTTTAACAAGAATGCTATCCTAGAAAAGTCTGGTGTGCAATACCGTAGTATGTTTGTTGAGTTTTCAAAAAACCAACCAAAGGTGCCACCTAAGAAGTAAAAGAAAATCATGAAAGAGCAAAACAAGCCACATTTTCTTATGAAAAGTAGAAAATATAAAAAGATAACCTCTTAAGACACAAGTGCTGAGGGCTAGTTCTTGGAATGAATCTGCAAGGGACTAAATTACAATAAACTAATAAATTCCAAGGATAAATACCGCACCATTCCAGCAACTTACAGAGCAGCTTGGTGTTGCAATGACTGCAAGAAATATTCAATTATAAACAAAACTTGCTCTTATGTCTTAGACTGAAGAAATACAGGGAAATAAGCATTCATATCTGCAGTGGTAGATAATTCTGCCTAACTAACAGTATGTGCTTGAGTTCAGTATATCCGTTTTGACTGTGCCTTAATGAAGCCTTCTTACATGAAAATTTGCTATTTGTGTACATTAGGAATGTCGATGTTTTGCTTACTTGTTAGATCAGTTATAATTTCTCACCTTAAATTATGTCTTACAAGATCCATCAAGTAAGTTTTAATTAATTTACTTTAGATCATTTCACTATCATTTTTCTCTTACATTATATGTCCAATTATTTTACTCCTGTCCGACCCCCTCCCCCTGCACCCTTTCCACGTGTGCGCACGCGCACGCACGCACGCACGCACGCACGCACACACACACACACACACACACACACACACACACACACACACACACACACACACACACACACACACACACGCACGCACGCACTTTTTCCTTTTTTTTCCTTTTCTTTAACATTCTAACAACGTGGAAATTATGTTAATGAGATGTACACAATCACCTACATGTGTGAGGGGGCAATAACTAAAATTCCTTCCTTCCCTAAACTCTGCTGGCTCCGAGACTGAGCAGTTGTTGTCATATATTAGATCAGAACAGAAGCCCCTGAAGAGATCAGCAGCACGACATTGCAGTGTTCCCTATACAGATGGCCTGACACTGATAGTTCTATGCGGCACCGGGACTGCTTCCGAATCTTCTTGAAAGTAAAAACAAACAAACAAACAAAAAAAGAAACTCACTTGACCATACACAAACTAACGCCTATCAAACATTATAGTGCGAAGCAAGCATACGGGTGAATTTTCAACTAATACGCCTTCTTCAAATGTTGTAATTAACAGCGAGAGAAAAAGAAAAGCACAAAACAATATTCCTTATTCAGCTGTCAGCAAGAGAACGACACTGTACAAAAACAGAAGTAGAGAAGTGAGGACGTTCCAGAAACAGAACGGAAGCTAGAAGAGAGAGAGGGAGAGTAGGGGAGGGGTGGGAGGGGGCGGGATCAGATTACAAATAATTCACGATATATAGACCTCTTCCGGGGGGGGGGGGGGGGGGGGATCGGGGCAAAATAACATATGTATTTCCATTGCAAATAAAGTTACCTTCTCTTAGTTTGTTACTGGTTAAACAAATAATGTAGAGAGTCAGATATTGTACTTGAAGCGCACGCTAGGGTAACGATCGGGATATCGACTGTCTGGATTACAGGCGCCCGGTTTCACACTCATGTTTTGGCATTGTGTCTTTCCAATTGATGGCGCAAAAATTGCTTTGGGCGACTTCTGTTCCATGAATTACGCCAGGGTCACTCTCGCTGAACGCGACCTCTAACAAAGTAGATTTCCGAACACTGTTTTTTGATGTGCATGTTAATGAGACTAAAAGATACACATTGAAAGGAGGGGGAAGAAGGGGTCAGTCATCTACAGTGGCCGACAAGGGTCCGACTGCGGTATGTTGCACTGTGGGGTGGGGATGGGAAGAAAAAATTCCTATAAGTCCGTTCGGCTTTGGGCTTGTTTTCAGTAAAGCCGTGGTATGTTTCATGTTTCAGTATCCTGTCTGGAATGGCTGAGTGTAGGTTGGTGTGAATGAGCAGCGTGGGCAATGAAGAGGAAGGGTTACCCAAAAAGCTCTGAAGAAGAGATAGCCAGAAAGAAATGATCTTGATGAGATAAAGTTTTCATCGGATAGCTTGCATTGTTGATTATAGGGTGTACCTTGAAATTTCCACACAAAGAGAAGTAACAAATTTTGAAAATGATCATCAGCAATGTTCTATGGCAGGATTTACGAACAAAGAAGGCACAGAGATCTCAGAACGTTTATTACAGAAAACGTTAATATACCGGGCAGATATGGATCAGAAAGTAGTGATGTTTAATGTAGGCCTATATTGGATCCGCAAATCATATCTGGTGTCAGTTTCAGTTGTGTTTGATGTTCTTTGGATTATCAGACTATGCTGGTGTTAATGCCATTTGTATTGTTGATGTCTTTCGGGTAATCAAATCATAAAAATTGCGTTTTTCAAATCGTTTGTATTATCCAGGTATAAGGATGTTACTAGCATATGCTGAAGAGAAAACAAAGGTAAAAAAACTTTTCCACCTCAGGGTAAAATTCGTCGATTAAGAAGACAAAGATGCTAAAACAGTACGTTTCAGGTCATAGACCCTTTCTCAACTGCACAGGGAAGGGGGCAAGAAGTAAGAATAAAAGGCTGACTGCTACTCACAGAAAAAAGAAAGCAATCAGTGGTAGGAGTGAGTAGAGTTAAACAGTGAAAGGAAAACTTAAAGTGGGAGGGGGGTGGGGGGGGGGGTTAAGGAAAAAGGGGAAGGTGTATGTGTGTGTGTATGAGCGCCCACGGAAGCATGTGCACATGTCCGCCCGCATGTGCATGAGTGTGTGCGCGCGTGGGATAGCGTGCATGCGTGCGCCTGTCTGTCTGTGTGCTCGCATGGTTGTAAGAAGGTGGAGGGAAAGTGTGGAAGGGAGGAGGGAAATTGGAAGGGGGATGGGAAAAAAAATGTAAAAAAAAAAAAAAAAAAAAAAAGGGGGAGGGAAGGGGGGGGAGGGAAAGGGGGGTTAAACAATAAAGGGAAAGGGGGAGAGTGGAGAAGGGGAGGAGGGAGATGAAGAGAATGTGTGTGTGTGTGTGTGTGTGTGTGTGTGTGTGTGTGTGTGTGTGTGTGTATGCGCACGCATATGCGTGTGCCTGTGTGTGAGTGCTAGTGTAAGTGGTAAACAGTAAAGGGGAAGAGGGAAAGGCGAGAAGGGAGACAGGGAGGGAAAAATACAGACACACAGGGGGGTGGAAGGGGGGGGGGGAAGGGGGAAGAAGGGAGGGGGCAAGGGGGGAGGGGAAAAAAAAGGCGGGGGGGAAGGAACGGGGGTGCAAGTCGAGCCGCCGAGTTCAATCCCTTGTGTTCATGCCATATGGGGTCCGAGTGCCAAGACGGGCAATCACTGAAGACTCCATAAAGAGCCTGTAGAGTTCTGTCGACTGGTTCTGCCACACTGCTGCTACTTTGGCGTGGACAACGCAATGGTGCTGCTGGTTGAAGTGGGAGCCCACAGGGTTGTCATAATCAAGCCGCACGGAACGCAGGTGCTCGCTGAACCGTTCATCAAGGCTGTGATAGGTCTCACCTGTGTATTTCTTGGTACACAGGGAGCAGGAGATGACGTAGACAAGGTCTTTTGACTGACAATTAAAACTGGTCCTTACGGCAAACTGGCCAGCAGGTCCTGTGATGACAGTGGAACCATTGATGAAAGGACAGGTCTTACAACCCTTGCGGCCGCATGGTGTAGTGCCAGGGGGGAGGGGGGGACCATAGGGGTGGATAGAAGCTCGCACAAGATGGTCTTTCAGGTTGGTATCCCTCCTGAAAGCGATGAGGGGTGGCTTAGGAAAGATCTCCCTTAGATGTGGGTCTTGCTGAACTAAGTGGAAGTTCCGGAGGAGGATACTGCGGACTGGGAGGTTGTGGGGGTGGTAGGTGAGGACTGCCACTGTACGGTCTTCATTATCGGGACTGACTCTAGGAACAAGAGCCTGGGCACGAGAGACAGCACGAGCTCGCTCAAGTGCACCACGAACCAGGTCCCCTGGATACTTCCGGGCAAGGAAGAATCCAAGCATTCTCTTCGCTTGAGGTTCATTGATGACTGTTTGGGCGTGTCTACCTGCAAGAAGGAATCTCTCCAGGACTTCACTTCCTTCATGTCTACCTTTCATCCAGCTCTACAGTATACCTGCAACATTTCTGACTCCTCTGTGTCCTTCCTCGACATTACCATTTCCATCTTACCTTACTCCAATAATCTTGCCACTAGTGTCTTCTATAAGCCTACCAATTCTCACAGCTACCTTTTCTACACTTCCAACCATCCCCGTGCCTGCAGAGAGAGCATCCTCTACTCACAGTTCCTGCGACTGAGACGGATCTGCAGTGATGAGCAGGACTTTGAACTTCAAGCGAAGAGAATGCTTGGATTCTTCCTTGCCCGGAAGTATCCAGGGGACCTGGTTCGTGGTGCACTTGAGGCTCTTTATGGAGTCTTCAGTGATTGCCCGTCTTGGCACTCGCACCCCATATGGCATGAACACAAGTGATTGAACTCGGCGGCTCGACTTGCACCCCGTTCCTTCCCCCCCCTCCCCCGCCTTTTTTTCCCCTCCCCCCTCCCTTCTTCCCCCTTTTTCTTTCCCCCTTCCCCCCCCCCCCTGTGTGTCTATATTTTTCCCTCCCTGTCTCCCTTCTCCCTTTCCCTCTTCCCCTTTACTGTTTACCACTTACACTAGCACTCACACGCAGGCACACGCATATGCGTGCGCATACACTCACACACACACACACACACACACACACACACACACACACACATTCTCTTCATCTCCCTCCTCCCCTTCTCCACTCTCCCCCTTTCCCTTTATTGTTTAACCCCCCTTTCCCTCCCCCCGCTTTTTCTTTTTTTTTTTCTTTTTTTTTTTTTTACATTTTTTTCCCCATCCCCTTCCAATTTCCCTCCTCCCTTCCACACTTTCCCTCCACCTTCTTACAACCATGCGAGCACACGGACAGACAGGGGCACGCATGCACGCTACCCCACGCGCGCACACACTCATGCACATGCGGGCGGACATGTGCACATGCTTCCGTGGGCGCTCATACACACACACATACACCTTCCCCTTTTTCCTTAACCCCCCCCACCCCCCTCCCACTTTAAGCTTTCCTTTCACTGTTTAACTCTACTCACTCCTACCACTGATTGCTTTCTTTTTTCTGTGAGTAGTAGTCAGCCTTTTATTCTTACTTCTTGCCCCCTTCCCTGTGCAGTTGAGAAAGGGTCTATGACCTGAAACGTACTGTTTTAGCATCTTTGTCTTCTTAATCGACGAATTTTACCCTGAGGTGAAAAAGTTTTTTTTTACCTTTGTTTTCTCTTCACTTTTACGTCGATCCTGCGGTCTTCATCTTTTTTATTGTGCACCTAGCACATGCTGGTTGATGTTTCAGACTGTACATCTATGATAAGGATGCTCGGCTGACTGCTAATCCAAATGACACAGAAACACAAGACAAGTTGCACGTGCATCTGAATACTAACGAAGACGGCAGTTGTACCGGGAAAACGGGCATGTGCGTGGAGGTGAGTCGAATGACGTAGTCTTGTGGATTCTTGTAACCAGCAGCCGATTGATTACTGAACTGAACTGTTAGGGTCGCAAGTTCGTGTGTGAAGTGTAGAGCAGAATTTAACTCCTACTTTTGCTCTGCTCAATTATGAGCAAGTGTTCAGCTGGGAGTGCCACCTTTACATACAGAAAATGAAAAACGCACGTTACAGACCCTATCATTCATTTCAGCGTTTGATGGTGACGGAAAACTGAAAAGGAATCCTGACTGCACCAGGCATGGTAGTGTTCGTTCTTCGACTTAGACTGCCCCGAGACTCCATCCGCCTTGCCTATGCCCCTTCTCTATCCTCAGTAGACGATTGTTGGAAAACATCGGGAGGGAAACGAGCAAACTCGTTTCTGATTTTTGCCATTTTATGGAGATTATTCGCACAAGAGGATCACACGTGCACACAAAACTTAAAGGAGTAACTGTCCCCTTATATTCAATATTTTCAAATGTCATATATTCATGCTTTGGTCACTTGACTCCACCTCTCTCTCTCTCTCTCTCTCTCTCTCTCTCTCTCTCTCTCTCTCTCTCTCTCTCTCTCTCTCTCCCCCCCCTCCCCCATTCCTCCTTATGTCTTCACCTGTTGCCGTTCCCCATTCGCTGACATTCCCACATTTACCAACTCCCTCCTAATCTGTACCACTGACCGATTTCTCGTTTAACACGATCAACACAGACCCTCACTCTGGTCTATGTGCCCAGTTAACACTGCAGTCACAGCACTGAAACTCCCCAGGACACCTGATTTTGACCATCTTTAATTAATTTTCCTTAAAAGCCTAAATCCAACAGTGACTTTATTTTTATACAGTGAAATAGAGCTATCTTTCATGTTCTTGGTGATAAATGTTTAAAAAGTCAAAAATTATTTTGGTGTTGTTTGGCTGAGTTGAAAATGACATACTTCGAACAAGGAGCATTGATTCGGTGCTTGAAGAAGCCAACGGTTTGTTGCTTTATCTTCAAATTAACCAATGAAATCGACTGTTGGTATGATGTGACGTAGAAAGGACACCGCTGGTCAAAAATTCTCCGGGAAATCCGGTCTTACTGATTTTTTAGAAGACCGTCGCTATCATGTCGCGACGCGTCCTGAGTGACAGATCGCTTGCCGCGAGTATTTTCGCCCCGCGTCGCCGAGTGGTAAGTCGGACGCCGCGATCATTCTCGCGGCGTGTTGCGAAAAAGTTAAAGTGAGGTTACACATGCGCAACACTCCATTGAAATGTCCAGAATGCTTTGAGAGGAGAAGAAATGGGCTGTGCCAAGCTGTTCACCTATTCTCCCGTAAACGTCGCATGTCTGTCTCAGTGCACACTAGGCCCGAACATCACGGAATGATAATGATAATTATGATCGCAGTTTCCTCAGGTCGCGCGCACGATGCGTGCAGCATGTCTCTCTGATGATGATGATGATGATGATGATGATGACCATCATCATCATCATCATCATCATCATCACTTTCATTCTTCTTATTATTATGCTTACTACTACTGCTGCTGCTGCTGCTGCTGCTGCTACTACAACTACTATTACTACAACTACAACTACTACTACTACTACTACTAAATATTTGGTCTCTGTGTTTGTGGTCAGGTTCTGGAGTACAACTCCACCAACGTGGTGGCAGATATCACAGCCCTGGCATCAGCCTCATCAGACAACATGATCTGGGTCACCTATGTCTGCAACTTCGCCATCTTCAACGCCATTCCCATGGTAGTTCATCGGCATCTGGCCAGTGCCTGTACACATGCAGACATGAACTCAGACACGCACGTTTGCTTGTACACACACACACACACACACACACACACACACACACACACACACACACACACACACACACACACACACACATTTACGTGTGCGCATACGCATGCACGAACACATACTCACACAAGGGCGCATACACAGGGATGCACACGCGTGCCCTCGCGCGTACACACACACACACACACACACACACACACACACACACACACACACACACACACAGAGAGAGAGAGAGAGAGAGAGAGAGAGAGAGAGAGAGAGAGAGTTGGTTTGGATCTAAACGGCACACAGAGAGAAACATACAAGTGGGTGGGCTAGGTGAGGGGGATGGGGGGCAATATGGTCAATTCCTTGGAGAGAGAGGTAGGAATTGTATTCAGGTTCTGGTCGAGAGAAAGGGGGAGGGGAGGGGAGGGGAGGGTTTGAGGTGTGTTCACATGTCCTGTGAGAGAAGTTGGTCTGAGGCTGCAAAGTGCTGACTTAGAATTGGCAGTGAGGAGTGTTCACGTCCAGAGAGACATTGGCAGTGAGGAGTGTTCACGTCCATAGAGACATTGGCAGTGAGGAGTGTTCATGTCCAGAGAGATTGGCAGTGAGGAGTGTTCATGTCCAGAGAGACATTGGCAGTGAGGAGTGTTCATGTCCTGAGAGACATTGGCAGTGAGGATGTGTTCACGTCCAGAGAGACATTGGCAGTGAGGAGTGTTCACGTCCATAGAGACATTGGCAGTGAGGAGTGTTCATGTCCAGAGAGACATTGGCAGTGAGGAGTGTTCACGTCCAGAGAGACATTGGCAGTGAGGAGTGTTCATGTCCAGAGAGACATTGGCAGTGAGGAGTGTTCACGTCCATAGAGACATTGGCAGTGAGGAGTGTTCATGTCCAGAGAGACATTGGCAGTGAGGAGTGTTCATGTCCAGAGAGACATTGGCAGTGAGGAGTGTTCACGTCCATAGAGACATTGGCAGTGAGGAGTGTTCACGTCCAGAGAGACATTGGCAGTGAGGAGTGTTCACGTCCATAGAGACATTGGCAGTGAGGAGTGTTCATGTCCATAGAGACATTGGCAGTGAGGAGTGTTCATGTCCAGAGAGACATTGGCAGTGAGGAGTGTTACGTCCATAGAGACATTGGCAGTGAGGAGTGTTACGTCCATAGAGACATTGGCAGTGAGGAGTGTTACGTCCATAGAGACATTGGCAGTGAGGAGTGTTACGTCCATAGAGACATTGGCAGTGAGGAGTGTTACGTCCATAGAGACATTGGCAGTGAGGAGTGTTACGTCCATAGAGACATTGGCAGTGAGGAGTGTTCATGTCCAGAGAGACATTGGCAGAGAGGAGTGTTCACGTCCTGAGAGACATTGGCAGTGAGGAGAGTTCACGTCCTGAGAGACATTGGCAGTGAGGAGTGTTCATGTCCAAAGAGACATTGGCAGTGAGGAGTGTTACGTCCATAGAGACATTGGCAGTGAGGAGTGTTCATGTCCAGAGAGACATTGGCAGTGAGGAGTGTTCATGTCCAGAGAGACATTGGCAGTGAGGAGTGTTCATGTCCAGAGAGACATTGGCAGTGAGGAGTGTTCATGTCCAGAGAGACATTGGCAGTGAGGAGTGTTCACGTCCAGAGAGACATTGGCAGTGAGGAGTGTTCATGTCCATAGAGACATTGGCAGTGAGGAGTGTTCATGTCCAGAGAGACATTGGCAGTGAGGAGTGTTCACGTCCAGAGAGACATTGGCAGTGAGGAGTGTTCATGTCCATAGAGACATTGGCAGTGAGGAGTGTTCATGTCCAGAGAGACATTGGCAGTGAGGAGTGTTCACATCCTGAGAGACATTGGCAGTGAGGAGTGTTACGTCCATAGAGACATTGGCAGTGAGGAGTGTTACGTCCATAGAGACATTGGCAGTGAGGAGTGTTACGTCCATAGAGACATTGGCAGTGAGGAGTGTTCATGTCCTGAGAGACATTGGCAGTGAGGAGTGTTCATGTCCAGAGAGACATTGGCAGTGAGGAGTGTTCATGTCCAGAGAGACATTGGCAGTGAGGAGTGTTCACGTCCATAGAGACATTGGCAGTGAGGAGTGTTCATGTCCAGAGAGACATTGGCAGTGAGGAGTGTTCACATCCTGAGAGACATTGGCAGTGAGGAGTGTTCATGTTCTGAGAGACATTGGCAGTGAGGAGTGTTCACGTCCATAGAGACATTGGCAGTGAGGAGCGTTCATGTCCATAGAGACATTGGCAGTGAGGAGTGTTCACGTCCATAGAGACATTGGCAGTGAGGAGTGTTCATGTCCAGAGAGACATTGGCAGTGAGGAGTGTTCATGTCCTGAGAGACATTGGCAGTGAGGAGTGTTCATGTCCTGAGAGATATTGGCAGTGAGGAGTGTTCACGCCCTGAGAGACATTGGCAGTGAGGGGTGTTCATGTCCTGAGAGACATTGGCAGTGAGGAGTGTTACGTCCATAGAGACATTGGCAGTGAGGAGTGTTCATGTCCAGAGAGACATTGGCAGTGAGGAGTGTTCACGTCCTGAGAGACATTGGCAGTGAGGAGTGTTACGTCCATAGAGACATTGGCAGTGAGGAGTGTTCATGTCCAGAGAGACATTGGCAGTGAGGAGTGTTCACGTCCTGAGAGACCTTGGCAGTGAGGAGTGTTCATGTCCTGAGAGACATTGGCAGTGAGGAGTGTTCACGTCCTGAGAGACATTGGCAGTGAGGAGTGTTCACATCCTGAGAGACATTGGCAGTGAGGAGTGTTCATGTCCTGAGAGACATTGGCAGTGAGGAGTGTTCACATCCTGAGACACATTGGCAGTGAAGAGTGTTCACATCCTGAGAGACATTGGCAGTGAAGAGTGTTCACATCCTGAGAGACATTGGCAGTGAGGAGTGTTCACGTCCATAGAGACATTGGCAGTGAGGAGCGTTCATGTCCATAGAGACA
>CM065727.1:66636069-66643569 GCA_033310375.1 Conus canariensis
GGGCATGTTTCTGTCAAAATTTTCCTTAATATTTTCAGCGAAAAAAATATGCGTTTCTTTTTGTGCACAGTATAGATTCCATTTTTTCCCGCTATACCCGCTGTAATGTGGTAAGTGTCTGTCATTGTCTGAACGTTTCACACACAGGGATAACCACTAGCTGTCCGCTCTGCTGCGTCATTTGCCCGTAGGGTCTTTATAATGTATTTCTGTGTCAGTGACATGTTTTGACTGACCGTTACCTCCATCATGGAGTTGGTCTTGTGTGTTGATTAGTTTTCACTTTTTTTTGGCCTATCAGTCATGAAGATTACGTTAGAAACATACGACCGATCTTGACAAATCTTGGTTTTAAAATAATGGAATGGGTCACGCGCGACTCTTCTCACCTCGCGAGCGTATTCACTGCTTAAGCTTTTTGTCCCCCGTGGCTCTGATAAGACCTTGTCATGGAACTGAAACTGCAACAGAGGTCTCTGATTGCCCTTTCGTCCGCCACCTCAACAACGTCCGCACGCTGTGCAAATGCTGTCATTATCCTAACGTCTGTCACTGTCCTAACGTCTGTCACTGTCCTAACGTCTGTCACATTGTCCTAACGTCTGTCACTTGTCCTAACGTCTGTTACTGCACAAACGTGTGTCATTGTCCGATCGCCTGTCACGACCATCTGTGGCCAGCCGAGCGTATCTCGCTGCAATAGCATCTGTCACCATCCAGGGATCTTCTGCTGATGAACTATGCATATGCAGGAACATGAATAGCCAGTTTGTAGCATAGAAACAACATGTAAACTTGATGTCAATGCAAACAGCCTACCAACATCGTGTGATGCTTCACGGCTCTCTCTCCAGAGCGGCGGACAAGAACCGGGGTCTTAGCTTTCCCAGCATCGCGGGGTCAGGGCCGAACGGGGCCGTCATCCATTACCGACCCACTCCAAACACTGACCGACAACTGACCACCAGTGAGATGTTTCTCCTGGACTCGGGGGGACAGTATCTGTAAGTTGGTGTGTGGGAGAGGAAGGTCTTGGAGTGAGTGGTGTGTGTGTGTGTGTGTGTGTGTGTGTGTGTGTGTGTGTGTGTGTGTGTGTGTGTGTGTGGAGGAGGGGGGGGAGGTTGTCGGTGTGGATGGATGTGCCTGTCAACAGCTATCCGTGGATATGCTTGTATACATGTGTTTCTGGTGTATGTGTCTGCATGATCAAGCACGTATGTATATATGATCCTGTGTGTGTGTGTGTGTGTGTGTGTGGTGTGTGTGTGTGTGTGTGTGTGTGTGTGTGTGTGTGTGTGTTGTGTGTGTGTGTGTTTGTGTGTGTGTGTGTGCGTGTGTGTGTGTGTGTGTGGTATGATAGTGTATTTATGTATGTATGTGTGCGTGTATGTATGTGTCTGTGTTTGTGTGTGAGTGAGAGAGAGACAGAGAGAGAGAAGAGAGAGAGAGAGAGAGAGAGAGAGAGAGAGAGTGTGTGTGTGTGTGTGTGTGGTACGATGTGCTTGTGTGCGTGTGCGATCTTTGTATTCATGTGTTCGTGTGTCTTTTGTGATATATGTGTGCATTTTTGTTATTTGTATGTATGTATGTCTTTGTGTGTGTGTGTATGTGAATTTTGCGATGTGTGTGTGTGTGTGTGTGTGTGTGTGTGTGTGTGTGTGTGTGTGTGTGTGTGTGTGTGTGTGTTTGGTGATATTTCTGTCTATGTGTGTGATTTTTGTAATTTCTGTATATGTGTGTGTAATTTTTTACGTATGTGGATGTGTGTGATTTTTTTTAGAAAAGTATATGCATGTGTGTGATTTTTAAGTATGTGTAAATATGTGATTGTTTTTTTTACGTATGCGTTGCAGGGACGGCACCACTGATGTCACTCGCACAATGCACTACGGCACACCCTCTGACTTCATGATCGTGAGTGTTGACCGATCGACTGACTGACTGTACACATCGATCAGTCAGTCTGTACTCTGTACTGTTGGGTAATCTCGGACAAACATAAAGATTAGGATACTCATTGAATCTGTGCTACGCTGTGCTAATGAGTGTATGATGATGACGCCATTGGATCATTAGCAAGTTTCCTGAGGTATTTCAAAGATTCTCTGGAAAGATACAGGATTATCCAAACCGTTTCGGAATCTGTCGTTGGTCCGTCACTGAAGTAACTGAGATCCACAGTTTGAAAGCTTTCAAGCATCTTGTCAAAGTCGTCTCACTCAATCGTTCCCTTAGACAGAAATCTCTGCCAAGATCTGGAAGACCACGTTTTCAGAGGCGTGCAGACACGGGTGTGAACATTCAGTTGTTGAGGATCAGAACTCCAGTCACTCTGTGCGCCAGGGTACATTACTGTGTATCGTGTATAGAAAAAAATGGTACCTAGATTGTTTCCCCATAATCTCTAGCTCTGCAGACACTACAAGCACCGTTTCTCTAATTTGTGTCAACATTATTAGGTTGAAGACGAAATGAACCTGACTCATGTAGTAGGTTGGTCAAACTGTTTGGTTTACTTTTGTTCTTCATCTCTGTTTTAATCATTTATGATGTAGTTGCAAAGTGAGACGACTGCAGGCGGAAATCTAAACAAATCTTAAATAAATGTTAGCGAACCGCCCAGAGAAACGTGGACAAACGAGTCACAAGACAAAACATGACGCGTTCGACCTCAGGCAAGACACAAACAAATAGGACAATGAAAAATAAATTATCCTATTTAATAATAATAATAATAATGAATACTTATATAGCGCCTATTCTCGGCTAGAGACCAAGCTCTAAGCGCTTTACAATCCACACTTGTTTACACAACGGGCTGCCTACCTGGGTAGTGCCGACTGAAGAGCTGCCAGCTGGCGCTTCATTCAGTCGTTTCCCGTGTCATACAGTCAATATCGTCCAATATCGTTCCCTCAATATCCTTACTTCCTCCATTCTTTCAATTTCTCACGCAGGGTGCATGCTATGTGAAACGTGTCATCCATACCAACGGCCAAACTGGCCTTCTCTTCCGAAAGTTGGTGATGGGATTTTACGTGTGTGCAAGATGTTATGCGTGCGTTCACGCACGGAACCTCGGTTTATAGTCTCATTCGAAGGACTATTTGTTTGTGTCTTGCCTGAAGAAGACCTGTGAGGTCGAAACGCGTCGTGTTTTGTCTTGTGACTCGTTTGTTCACGTTTCTCTTGGCGGTTCGCTAACATTTATTTAAGATTCATTTATGATAAGTTCATGTATGTGTTAGTCTACGCCATTCTAAGAATTCTGCAGGCTTGCCTATGGCTATATTATCAACAACCGCTCAGTTTGCCCGTTGTTTTCGGACTTTTTTCGAACCAGGGAATAGACTGGATATCAAAAGAAGACCCGTTCCACGCTTCGGTATATGTTTCCAGTGATGTGAAGAGGACTGGGAAACAAGGGATGCGGAAAGATTTATATAGAAGGGACCGGAAATATTGGTGCTGAAAATCACTGTGGTTGCTTGTACTGGAGACTGTCTTGTCCAAAATACATAGTTCACATTAGCCGTACAAGATCATTTAAGACGTGAAGAATGCCAGTATCTGAACAATTTCTATAATTTCTTTGTGTTACTACACGTTTTTCAAAGCAAAAGATATACGTGGGGTCATTACTGATACATAAAATAACACAGAATTATGCCTTTTTTTTTTTTTACATTAATCATCGTGAGATTTGATCAAAGGCTTGAGGTGAGGGGTATCGTTTGCTGGACGTTTATCGTAGCAGCGTTCTCGTTGCAAGTGTTATATAGTCAATGTTGGAGTTCGAAGAAAGATCGTGACAAATACTGTGAATTATAATCTGAGCTACAGTGTATTAGAAAATGGCGACGGGGGATAGGTGCACTGATGGTGTGAGGGTATTTTCATGTGAGTCGGGTTCATAAAGAAATCGTTGTAACGGTAACGGTGTGTGCCGTATTACAGGAGTGTTACACACGTGTACTGATGGGATCCATTGATCTGGCGAGAATGATCTGGCCTGAAGGACTGTATGGTAAGAAGCTCTGTGTGTGTGTGTGTGTGTGTGTGTGTGTGTGTGTGTGTGTGTGTGTGTGTGTGTGTGTGTGTGTGTGTGTGTGTGTGTAGTGTGTGTGTGTGTGTTGTGTGTCGTGCTGTCGTGCTGATGTGTGTGTGTGTGTGTGTGTGTGTGTGTGTGTGTGTGTGTGTGTGTGTGTGTTGTGTGTGTGTGTTGTGTGTGTGTGTTGCCCGTCCGCATCTGTGTCTTGTCCGAGTGTGTGTGAGAGAGAGTCTGTAAACGTGGGCACCACCTGTAAGTTAAAATCGAGAAAAGTGATGTAAATGTAAACAACCTAATGTGCATGTGTCATATAATCGATATTTTCATGTGGCGTGGCGTGTTGTGGTGAACGTTAATGTTTTATGATGCGGTGTGGTGTGTTGTAGTGTTCCGTGCTATAATTTGGTGTAGTGACGTGCGGTGTGGTGTGTTGTAGTGTTCCATGCGATGTGGTGTGTTGTAATGATCCGTGCTATAATTTGGTGTAGTGACGTGCGGTGTGGTGTGTTGTAGTGTTCCATGCTATGATTTGGTGTAGTGACGTGCGGTGTGGTGTGTTGTAGTGTTCCATGCGATGTGGTGTGTTGTAGTGTTCCGTGCTATAATTTGGTGTAGTGACGTGCGGTGTGGTGTGTTGTAGTGTTCCATGCTATAATTTGGTGTAGTGACGTGCGGTGTGGTGTGTTGTAGTGTTCCATGCGATGTGGTGTGTTGTAGTGTTCCATGCGATGTGGTGTGTTGTAGTGTTCCATGCGATGTGGTGTGTTGTAGTGTTCCATGCGATGTGGTGTGTTGTAGTGTTCCGTGCTATAATTTGGTGTAGTGACGTGCGGTGTGGTGTGTTGTAGTGTTCCATGCTATAATTTGGTGTAGTGACGTGCGGTGTGGTGTGTTGTAGTGTTCCGTGCTATAATTTGGTGTAGTGACGTTGCGTGTGGTGTGTTGTAGTGTTCCATGCTATAATTTAGTGTAGTGACGTGTGGTGTGGTGTGTTGTAGTGTTCCATGCGGTGTGGTGTGTTGTAGTGTTCCATGCGGTGTGGTGTGTTGTGGTGTTCCATGCTATAATTTGGTGTAGTGACGTGTGGTGTGGTGTGTTGTCGTGTTCCATGCTATAATTTGGTGTAGTGACGTGCGGTGTGGTGTGTTGTAGTGTTCCATGCGGATGTGGTGTTGGTTGTAGTGTTCCAATGCGATGTGGTGTGTTGTAGGTGTTCCGTGCTATAATTTAGGTGTAGTGACGTGTGGTGTGGTGTGTTGTAGTGTTCCATGCTATAATTTAGTGTAGTGACGTGTGGTAGTGGTGTGTTGTAGTGTTTCCAATGCGGTGTGTTGTGTTGTAGTGTTCCATGCGGTGTGGTGTGTTGTTTTAGTGTTCCATGCTATAATTTGGTGTAGTGACGTGTGGTGTGGTGTGTTGTAGTGTTCCATGCTATAATTTGGTGTAGTGACGTGCGGTGTGGTATGTTGTAGTGTTCCATGCTATAATTTGGTGTAGTGACGGCGGTGTGTTGTGTTGTAGTGTTCCATGCTATAATTTGGTGTAGTGACGTGCGATGTGGTGTGTTGTAGTGTTTTCTGCTATAGTTTGGTGTAGTGACGTGCGGTGTGGCACTGTATGTTGTTGTGTGGTTAAATGTGATGTGTGATAGTGTATGTCACACGCTGTGCCTTAGAACAAAACCGGCACCGTGATGATCATAACGATCATGTGCCAGAAGGAAAGCTCCTGGCCGCAGACGTTGTAGGAAACATATAGCCAGGTGGTGCACCGCTTCTTCCCATTTCTCTTTACCTGGCTGGCAGTTGCTCTGTTCATGTCGAAAATTCCTTGCACACCGATGGCACAGGTGTCTCCAGCGAGGTGTCTCAAGATCAAAATGTTTCCAGGCGACTGTGTCTTGTGGTAGAGCTTCAGAATGTACTTGTGTCTCACCTGTAGTCTACTTTGGTCACGCTGAGCCTTATGCAGCTAGCTGTGCAAGAGCTGTTGCGGAAAACTGCTGTCCTTGCAGGTCTACAGGTCTTGCCCATCCCGGAGATCGGACTCTTCTTAAGCAGATCCTCGATGTTGGAGGGTCCACACTCTCTCAGAAGTTGAAGGCTGGACATCCCATTATGCCTCTTGATGCTGCTAATCCTGTTCAAACGTTGCAGGTGGATTGATTGTAGCTGCTGGATACGTCCCCCAGCACATGGCACAGGTGTCTCAGACATACTTCAGATCTTGTTTCATCTTCTTCTGACAGGTGTGTTAGTGACAGAGTCACCACGAGTCACGTGAATCTTATCAGAAAGTTTGTTTTATCTCCTCGTCATTGTCATTGAACCAGCCCCTGTGCTTCCGTTGCACAAAGCCCCAAGCGTCCGCTTCAGCATTGTACATGGACTGTCGAAGGGGCGTTCATTTCTCCTCCGTGTCATTCCCCACAGATTCGTGGACCACAGGGACTCCCACATCTTCTCTTTAAACAATCTTGCTGGAGCACAAATGAGCGGTGTTTAGCATCTTCAGGTTGAGGAGGTGGGGGGGGGGGGTTCTGATTTATTCCTCCGAACTAGTTGGATATTCGTCTTGTTCCAGTATAAGCAGTGATCAGACCAGCATTCAGTTCCCGTCATACAGAATGTGATATGCGCATAGCATTTGTTTCTTTGTGTAGAATGCATGGAAGCTATTGCCTTGCACTGTGTTTTATGGCGTCCGAAGCCAGTGACATTGAGGCTGTATCTGTCTTTGTGTTCCCACAGGCCGTGAAATCGACATGGCGGCACGTGCACCCCTGTGGTCAGTAGGACTGGAATACAGACACGGCACTGGACATGGAATCGGCGCCTACCTCAGCGTTCATGAAGGTAGAGAGAGGGAGAGAGGAGGGTGGAAAAGGGGAGAGAGAGAGAGAGTGTGTGTGTGTGTGTGTGTAGTGCATGTGTGTAAGTTTGCGCAAGTGAGTGTGTATGCGTGCGTGCGTGCGAGCTTGCATGCGCGCGCGCGCGTGTGTGTGTGTGTGTGTGTGTGTGTGTGTGGTGTGTGAAATATCTTATCCTAACTGTTTTGTGTTTGAACAAAATGATAATAAAGTTTGAACTTTTTATCCTGAAAGCAGTTTGTAAGGTCTTCAACGATTTAACATGGAGAGTGGGGATCAAACAGTGTAATCCATCCTTATGTAATCTGCATCTGACGGTGCAGAGGGCAAATCAGTTTGTAAAATGTACCAACCACTATGATGCAGCGGACGGCGTCGCATACATGCAGGCTGGGAGATCGTGGATTCGATACACATCAGAGGCATTTGAGGCCTGTCTGTGAATTGCTTCGGCTCTGACCAGCTCCAACTCAGAGCTGAATGTTCTATGCCGTGAAATGGGGACCATGTATGTAGTCCAGTGTCATTCAGCTTATCAATGTGTCTCTGAGTGTTGCTCAAATGTCCTGACCTACACTGC
>CM065727.1:66648569-66653569 GCA_033310375.1 Conus canariensis
AGGAACCAAGCACCAGGCGGTCTGAACTCGCCAACAATTAATTCATGCGTGTTAGATATCATAGATTTCGAATTATGGATCGGATCTAGACACAAAAATGGTCAGAACGCACTAGAAACATTTCCACCATTCCCCATGGCCATCATCAGTCCGGTGAGAAGTGGGCAGGCTGGCAGGCTGAAGTCTGCTGGCCATTGAGGTGAGTATCACTCAGTGGTGGGCGGGAGGTCATAACCCATGTCCCTAGTCAGCCACAGACTCTAAATATGGCTGCGTAGCCTACAACACCAACGACAAATCAGCCACTTAACTGACTCGCAACAGACTTCCCTGACATAGGAGCTGTCATTATGAACTGAAAAAATCAAAGAGGAGACTGAATTAAGACAAAGAAACAAGCCTGAGAGGGGACATGGGTTATGACCTTCTACCTGTCCACAAACCACTACTGAATAACATTCAGACCAACTGTCAACCATATCCTTTCTCTCTAGACTGATGAGGACCATGAAGAAGGATATTTCTAGTAGGTAGAGGACCTGTAGACAAATGGTTAGAGCTATTTCAGAGGACCTGTAGACAAAGGGTTAGACCTTTTTCAGAGGACCTGTAGACAAATGGTTAGAGCTATTTCAGAGGACCTGTAGACAAAGGGTTAGACCTTTTTCAGAGGACCTGTACACAAATGGTTAGAGCTTTTTCAGAGGACCTGTACACAAATGGTTAGAGCTTTTTCCTGCGGAGTTGATGATCGCGAGTTCGAACCACTCGTGGGGTCCAATTTTTTTTTTCGGCTTGAAAACGTTAGCAGTCCACTCAGCAATGAACAGGCGCCTGAATCAGTTCTTGGAACGTTGAAGGCGACAGGAGGTGAGGGATGCCGTACCCCAGAGACAGTGAACCCTTGACAGTTCACTGCCACTACGGTCAATAGGTAATGAGTACTTTCACCAACCTAAAGTGTGTGTGTGTGTGTGTGTGTGTGTGTGTGTGTGTGTGTGTGTGTGTGTGTGTGTGTGTGTGTGAGAGAGAGAGAGGGAGAGAGAGAGAGAGAGAGAAATGAGAATGACGGGGAGATGAAAAAGAACGCCTTGACAATCCCGTCTCTGATTAAACCGCGCTCCGTTCATGATCAGCGTGATCTTGTATGCAAAGAAGGTAAATGTTCTTTTAAAAAGAAAGGCGTGTGGTCAGAAAGGAAACTCTTTTCCAGTTAGGTAACCGCTCCATTATTCCACTACACTATGAAGAGTACCCTCCTGTATCTTTAAAGAATCTTTAGCGGAATTTTCGCTCTCCTCATTCCATCCCAAGTGTTGTGGCGTCGTCTGTTGCATAATGAAGCTGATATTAGTCGCTCTTTTACGCCGTTTCCACGTCATGTTGACGGTTCTGTCGGCGCCATCTTTCATGGCCGACAGCCATGGCTATAGCTGCCCATATGCAGCTTGTATGCTGCGATCATTTACTTGACTGTTTACCTTATTTACAAAAAAAGAAATCGCTGTCTTTTTTCATTTCCAAAAAGTAGCTTTCTGTTCAGTGATAAAACATACATGTATTGGCTTTGTGTACGTTTGCAGGTGATCATTTCATAACAAGACGTAGACAAGGATCTTTAATTCCAACTGTTTGATTTTCTCTTCCTTCTCTGCCTCCTGCTCCTACTCCTTCGCTTCCTCCTCCTTCTTCCTCTGTTCAGTTTCTGCATTTAATAATCTAAATCCATCGACAAACTGAAATAAACTTCTCACATATACAGGCCTGTCATTTAAATGGAAGCCTGTCGTGCTGCCATGGATTAGATGATCTAAGTTTTTAATTGCTACAATTAATAGCTGTCTCCATTCAGACAACATTTACAGATTGCCCGTCTCCTGTCCCCCCCCCCCCCCCCCCCTCCCCAACCCCCACATTTCTCTCCGTCTCCCTTCTACTCAAATCCCACTTTCATTTTTCGCTTCCTTCCCCCATATCCCCCGCTCCGCGCGCGCGCGCGCCACACACACACACACACACACACACACACACACACACACACACACACACACACACACACTTCCTCTTAAATGCCCAGAAACCTGTAACTTTTCCCATACTTGATTTGAATTGTGTTTTATGGGAAAAAAACACATTCATGCAAACAGGGCAATGAAAGTTAATTTGAAATCGGAGGTTAACAGGACCGATGATATATTATTTAGTATACCACAAGAAAATGTAACTTATTGTGTTTTGTAATCCGAAGGGTCGTTATATATTTCTTCCATTGCACACAGATCTCATCCAGACAAGGAAATAGCGTGGACGGGTCGTTATGTTGTCTATGTTCTTAATTCTGTAAATTTGTCATTTAAGTTCTAATATTATATTCAAACATGGAGTTAAAGTAGCAGAAGACTATTAGCTACAGTGACGCTCAATGACTTGGGTATAATTTGGTGAAATATCAAAGTAAAGGATCAATCTATGTTTTAGACTGTCTTTTCAAACCACGATAGTGAAATGTGCTTACATGAACTTCCTGCCTCCGACTGAAGGAACAAACAAATCACAAAACAGACACTACCCGTTTCGACCTATCGGGCCTTCTTCCGGCAGGACAACATTCACAACAATGGAAACAAAGGGGGAACAAACAGATACTTAGCTCTTCGATCTGGATACAAATATGGCGTGCCTGAAAAACTAAAACTAGGGAATGGAACAGAAAAGAAGAGGGAAAATTTTGAAGGGGAGAAGGTACAAATTAAAGCATTAATGATATTTTGTAATCCCTCTCCCCTCCAACTTCTCCCATCTTTGAAACAAGACCTCAAGTCGACCTGTTTAGCGGCCAATACAATGTCCGCTGCTTTGCCCCAAAGAAAAAAAAATGCTTTCGTCCCCATAGCATCAAACTTTAAATATTTGGCAAATTCCAGTCAGTTCAAGGACTACAAATCCGACGAAATATCAAGAGTCTTGATCCAAAAGTTCCGGAAATGCGATTTCCAATATGTCCCCAAGTACAGATTCCAACGCGTCCGGGCAGTTAAAATCCAGATTAAGTGCATAAGTGCTTAAAGTCCCTGTATGCCCCAGGAGTCTAATTCCTAATAAGTTCTGGGAATTAAATTCCATATCTTTGTGGAATGCAGACTCCTGTAAGTCCAGGAAGTTTGACTGCCAAACATGTTTAATGTGTTTAGATGTGTGATATTTCTTAGAATGATAAGGTTTCTCCAATATGTTCAGTTACATTAACATTTTGTTCATCGTGGTTTTTTCTTCTTCTTCTTCTTCTTCTTCTTCTTTTTTTCCTTTTCATTCTGTTTGTACCATGTGCGGACTGGACCATATCAATGTGTTGTGTACATCTGACCTGATGATGATGGGGTTTGCAGAACCAGGGTATTACGAACCAGGTCAGTTCGGTATTCGCTTGGAGACCATTGTAATGGTGGACCCCATTAATACCACGGTATGACTGCTGTCTGCCTTCTCCTCTGTGCTCCTGTGTGTGTGTGTGTGTGTGTGTGTGTGTGTGTGTGTGTGTGTGTGTGTGTGTGTGTGTGTGTGTGTGTGCGTGCGTGTGTGTGTGTGTGTTGTGTGTGTGTGTGTGTGTGTGTGTGTGTGTGTGTGTGCGTGTGTGTGTGTGTGTGTGCACGGATGTGTTCGTGTGTTTGCCTCGTGTACGTCTGTGTTAAAGTATCACTATTAAGTCTTAAATAAATAAATTAATAACATGCAGGGAACACAGAAGCAATGTTATTTACATTTTCAGCCAGACCTGATTGTGGGACTGTTTGATAAAGAAATAACTAAAGCGCAAGCGTTTGCGTTAATGACAGTACGTTTTGTACAATGTGTGGGAGAGGATTGGGATAAATTATGTTACGGCGTTACATGAAAGAATGTGATGAGGTGTTTAATCCTGCCCCAAGATGCACAAACGTTTTTGGTATATTTCATCTTAAAACATCAATTTCCCACCCAAACATAGCGGAAAGCAGTTTTCTGTTTAGACAAAAAAAATTGTTTAGACACAAAATGCTTTTGCTTTATGATATCTTAATCTTAATTTGTTCATCTATTCAAGTCCCAAGAAGCAGCTTCGAAGCTGTTTCTAAATATACGATTCTATTGTATCATAATATTCTGGTAAAGATGGTGGAAAATTCATATAATTGGGTCCTGAGCAGTGCTTTGTCCCATATATAGCAGCGCTGTCTACTTTGTCATTATAGTAAAATGAACAATGAGACAGTATAGGGCGAAAAGTTATTTCAGTGCCGCTCAAAATTAGAATATGGATTTTTGGAAATAATTCGTTTCAATTTCTGATCTTGCCTGCACTTTTGGTGATTGCGAAGCTTGAAATATCGATTTGGAATCGACGAGGCAGAATGTAAAATATACTTTATCAAAAAGTTCGTGGGGTAATATTGAGCCCTTAAAATTACAGATCTGCATGTTTGATATCTAATTCAAAAATAGAACAGTTGTTTCATCTCAGAACAAACAAAACAATACTTAAGGTTAAACTTAATTACAATGCGCGCGCGCGCGCGCGTGTGTGTGTGTGTGTGTGTGTGTGTGTGTGTGTGTGTGTGTGTGTACTAGGCCTACATGTTCGTGTAACTGTATATCATGCATAAGATTCAATGTTGTTACATCACTGACAGTCTGGCTGCATCTTGTATGTCGCAGTACAAGTTCGGAGACAAGCAGTTTATGCGTTTCAAGCCCATCACCATGGTTCCCTTCGAACCCAAGCTGATCGACTACAGTCGACTGTCCACCCAGCAGGTAGGTTTTTACACACACACACACACACACACACACACACACACACACACAGAGAGAGAGAGAGAGAGAGAGAGAGAGAGGTACATACAATCATTCAGATCTTCTATCGACATTCATTAATTTTTGTATTTTTCTTTTGGCGGAGAAGACACACCGAATGAGCAAGTATAATCAGGGCAGTAAACAGAAGATTTAAAGCAGTTCCGACC
>CM065727.1:66658569-66666069 GCA_033310375.1 Conus canariensis
AAAATGAAGACGAAATGAATGACATAGTTGTGCTATCGAAACCATGGCGGTACAGTCAGCTTATCCCAATCTTTGCGCTCTTGTTCTAGACCGACGCGTTCCTGTCTCTTCACTTCTTTCACTTGCTTCTCTGTGGGAGGCTTGTTCTCTTTAAACAGGTCCGGAAATTCAAAGGTCACCCCATCTTGCTGAAACAGAACAGAATTAAGTAGCGCTAAACATTTGCTGGCAAGAGGTCACCATGTCACTGACTTGAGTTCTATCATGAGCAGTGTTGTGACACGTCAAACAGTGAAGTCCCATGACACAGACCCCTTCCAGTGACTTTTTCCTTCACACATTTTGTCTTCATTAAAACCAGACTGACCTCCAAAAAATGACCTTTTCTTCAAAGACTTATTTTTGCCCTTGGAACATACAGGTCTTTATCAATATCAGCCTGACATCCCAATAAAGGCCTTTGCCTGAAAGACATCTTTTTTCTGAAACAAGTTAACCTTTCTCTACTCTAGATTCACCTCCCAGTAATGTCCTTCCTCTCAAAGACTGTTTCTCTGTAACATGTTGGTCTATTCCAAATCTACCTATCAAAACAAACAAAATTACAACTTATCTTCTAACTCCTCTTAAGAATGTTTGTCTTTTATCTACACCAGATTTATCTCCAATCAAAGAGATTCGCTTCAAAGACCCCTCCAAAAAAAAAAAAAAAAAAAAAGTTTGTCTACATCTGATTTACCTCTGAATATAGACCTTCAAAAACCTTCCACACAAGATTTATCTCCCTGTGAAGACCTCCCCTCCAAAATCTGCAGATCTACAGAGATCTCAAAAGGACTGCACTCCATGAACTAATGAAACGTCCTTATCATCCCTGAGACAATCACCATGGAGACACTGACTATGAGTCTTTAGTTTACAGCACTGCAAGTTAGTTTAACATCTAAATGACCAGTTTGTTCATATCGTTTCATTTCAGAACTGTTTATTTGGGGAGGTTTGAACATTAAGATGCAGCGTTTTGAACTGACAGCTTTGGCTCTTTGGGGCGCCATTAGCAATGCGCATAAGATATCCTTTTTTTCATCTTCTGCTCTGTGTGACTAACAGAAACAATATATAATAATGCAGAGGACAGAATCTATAACATGACCGTAGACAATTTTGTGGTCCAGCTTGGCTGGAGAAGACTGAAACATTTATCACTGGCCAGTCAGGCACGACAGGTAGCAAACATCGAAATATGCAGCAAACCCCCCAGGTCAACAGATCAGCAAAAAAATTTAAATCTGATATGGAGACAAATGGATAAAAAAAACATCAACAAATTCTATGTAAATACATGCGAGACCAAGAGGAGCGCTACTCACCAGCTGTACAAAGGCAACTTTGTAATCGTCTTCTTTGGCCACCACATGGCCTCTGGTCGGGTGCTTGATGTCCCCTCCTGCAACACACCACCTCTCCACTCAGTTCATGTTGTTTATCGCACTGCCAACATCCACACATACACAGTGTGACAGACAGCCACAGACATGTATACCCTTCATACAGTTTTCATTTTCCATCTTTTTCTTCTCTTTGTACTGCCTCCACACCTCTCCCCCCCCCACCCCGTTTTTGAGGGGTGCGGCTGTGGGCGGGGGGAGCGGAGCTCACTAACAGTAGAAGTTACAGTGACAGACACACCTTGAACAATTTTGCTGTCACTAGTGTCAGGAAGCATTTTGAATAGGGAACAAGGCGATCAGGTCATTGACAGGGAAAGACTCGCGTCAGCCACCAGCCTATACATCATGATCATCATCTCGGCGTTTGTCACCTGCTGCTCCAGGTCCCCTACTAGACTTCGCCTCGGCCTTTTTCAATGCTTGTACAATTGAAGATGTTCCTTTCATCACTTCTGATAGTCTTTTATATGATTTTGATAAAACATGCTTTATGCAGTCATCGTGCCCTCCATGAGCACAACTAAAACTTGTTTTGCACAAAGTGCAAGACATGAAAGTTGGACTTTTTTTGAGCTTGGGACTAAGCACTTCCAAGTTTGCACGGTATGCATTCAGGAAAATTTGCTCCCTCGTTTTGGCAACCTTCTTTTCAACAACATCTAGCTCTTCATCACTCTCATGAACGCATAATTTCTCTGGCGGCAGCATTCTCTTAGTGAATATCTGTGTCAGTCGCTCACTATGAAAGATGGCGGACCTTGGTGTAAGTGAGTAACTCACATCTTCAAACAGAAAAAGTCCTTTTTTTTTTCTTTTTTGTAGCCAATGTTGCCGATTTTCGTATTTTAGTCATGCTCGGTGTATTATATTTTCCAGTCAGATTTAATAAAATGTGTGGAAAAAAACTAAGGTACACAGGTCTGACACTATGATCCTTCCAACCAAATTACGCAGCTTTTTCACTCTCTAAAAGTTCGTCATAATCACAATACTACTGACAGTTCTAACCCTGGGTTAGTGTCGAGTAAAAATCTGCTGTGACGGAAACTTTTCAGCACTGTCCATTTCATTGCCAGATTAAACTAAAAATTCCAGGAACCCATCTCTAAATAGATCTGTACTGTCATACTCATAGCCCCAGCAACACAGTTTTCAAGGAGCAATCAATATCCAGTTGTCATAATACCACCCACAGAGGAGACACTGTACTGCTGATGAGACACTTCCATGGTGTTCAGTGGTGCCTGTTCTGATCCAGCATGCATGGTAGCACAGCTTATTAGGGCTCTCTGCTGTCAACAGTAACTGCTTATCTGAGGAGCCAGTGCATATGAGCGACTCCTTCCAAAAATCACCACCATATTCATCGTACGACAGTCTGCATGTACTAGCCAATACTGACATGACACAAACTCACAATAATTTTCCAAGTGTATGAGTCATGCACTTGGAGAGAACTGTTCTCAGAAGAACTGTTTCTAATTCCTTCATCAGGCCACAGGTCAGCGGCAAACTTACTTATGACTTATTTCTGAACTTTCTCATTGTCATTGTCACAGGTAATCAGAATGTTTCTCTTACTAGACAGATAAGACTTTTTTTCCTGAAATACCCTACACATCACTGTTAATAATAAAAACAAACAAAAAAATTATATTATCTTATACTGTCCCTATATTGCTAGAGGCTCCAACCCCTTTAAAAAAGTGTAACTCTTTACACACACACACACACACACACACACACACAGTGCACCCCCCCCCCCCCCCCACACACACACAATGTCTATATATAGATACAGACATGTTCCAACACCATCCACCATCACGAGCACCACCCAGCAACCTCTCTCCTACCACCATCCAACACCACCAAACTCCATCCATCCACATGCTCCACTCCATACCACCCATCCCATCTTCACGCCACAACCACACACATTCAACTGAAAGCAACCATCTTTCTACCAGACTCACACACACACACACGCACACACACACACACACACACTATGCAAGCACACCCATGATACAAAAAAGAAAGAAAAAAGAAAAAAAAAAAGAAAAAATACAAAGAAAAAAAAACAGCACAAGAACAAATCCTGACCTGCCATCACTGTTGTTTTCACGTCAAGGACAGGAACGTTGTAGATTTTTTCCAGATAATTCTTGATGTCAAAAACACTCATCCTGAAAAAACAATATTTGTATATATATATATATATATATATATATATATGTATGTATATGAAATGTCATGAAAACACAAGCAGGCATGCACTACCTTAAATAAACAAGAAGAGTATTGAACATCATCTTGTAAGAAAAAAAAAATTTATGTGTGTACCTTATCAAGCAAGAAAAGAGTTTTAACAATCTCCAATTTTCTTTCACCTGTTCATTTCTCTTTCACTTACTGTCAGGAGAAACAAGCCTCTATATATAGTTCATTAACATTTATAGGCATAAATAAATGACATGTCTATCTGCACATATCTATATATAACTGTACAGAATCAATACACTATGACATATGTGTCTCCACTCGATGATTATTCCTTGTTCCTAAGGCATGTTAATGTAAGGTTAAACTTTTTTAAGTATGAACTAAACTATTAAACCTTAAATGCACTCATAAAGGTTGAGGCACAAGTCAAAATTCTGAACCAATATTTTCACCATGTGACACTACTGCACACTTTGATTCTAAAATGTCTTAAAATTACATGATTTTCAAAACAAATCATTCAAAAAAAAAAAAAAAGGAAATTCTTATGAGGCACATTCATGCATTAATACATGACAGAAATCTGCAAACAGAAGTTACGGTTATAGATAACCAACTTAAAGACTAAAACTGTAACTACTAACGCTATATTAGTATAAAGCATAGACACGTTATCAATGCTATATAAAGCATAGACAAAGCATAAATGTATAATGTGCATCACAAAAGATCAATTACACTTACTTGATTGCAATAAAGTTTGAACAACCAGTGTTGGTTAACTGAAAACTAAAGAGCTAATAATCAATACTTACTGGGGATGAACGATGAAGCGGACTTGGGTGTTTGGAATATCCCGCTTTGGTCGAACCAGTTTCATCCAGAAATGAGGCATCAGCACCTGAAGCTGGGGATCCCCATGCATATACACTGGATACCTGGGAACTCGACGTCGCCATAGGGGCCTACAGTATAGAAATCAAACACATGAATTATGCATTGCAATGTTCTGTTGTAAATCAACTTGCCAGTTTCTTGCTCTGTACCACAATCTTCAAAATTTGATCATTCATTTGTTCCTAATAGATGCAGCGTAATGAAGAATGTAGACCGGCAGGCTCTTACCCTAACCTCCATATCGATCTCTGTTTTGGGGCAGCATACCTCGAGTTAAACTGAAAATTATGCCAGCCCTGTTCAGGTCAGGACAAGCAACTACTTCACCAACAACACAGGAACACCCTCCATCAGAAGTTCTCTTGTGAGCAGAGCAGGCTAACTGATTCTGGAAACCCATATAATGCCCTTCAAACACATTCTTCTGACCCTCAAAAGTCTGCCATTCTCAATCAGCATGAGCAGCTCTCTATGCCTTCTGAAGGAGTTTGCTCCCCAAATCAACCCATCCATCCTCAAATTTTCCAAGGCCTCCATAATGTACTCACACTCTGATTCCTGGCTATGGTAGCAGAACAATCCAGACCAGCCACCCAGCAGTCTATTCTTCCTCCAAGTTATAATTCCCTGAATTCCCCACACCTTGCTGTTCAGTGGCCGTTTTGTTTGTTTGTTTGTTTGTTTTTAACCCTTGAACACAGACTGCAAAGAGTTTCACATTAATTACAAGATTATAAATGAAACTAAATTATGCTTTTAAATGCCAAGGATAAAACACAGTCCAACACGACAACTGCCAACCCAGAAACTAGAAAGTAAGACCATGCAATTAACTCATGTTCATCTATGCTGTCAAATCTCCCACTCTGTGTAAACTTCAACCTTCAGAGGAGGTCTCTTCACCACAAAGAAAAACAAGTAACTGCCAACAATCAGCCTTGCCGAGAACTGAGGACACACACACACACACACACACACACACACACACACACACACACACACACACATCAAATACGTAGCAGATCAATGATTGTGGACCCCTGGTACCAGATGAAAATGAACATTCTCTCTCTCTCTCTCTCTCTCTGTAAATGTACAGCTGCTTACTGATGTAACACCACTTTGTTAATAATTCTACTCTTGTGTAAGATATGATTTGTTTAAAAAAAAAAAGGTGGGGAGAGGGGGAGGAGGATGGCATGTCCTCTCTCTCTCTCTCTCTCTCTCTCTCTCTCTCTCACACACACACACACACACACCACACACACACACACGCCATACACATACACACACACAAGCACAGTCATTTATACCCACTGATCAGCATACAGAGTTTATGACAATCTAATAATGACTGAGAAATCAATTTGGTCACGTTGGTGGTTCAGTTCAGTGGTTTATTTCATGTCTTTTCAATGTCAGATATTTCACGTTAGTAGATCATACACTGTACCAGTGTATGATCTACTTATGTGTCAGTGTATTGTGTCACTCACTGGGGAACTGATTTAGGATGTAACCCTTACTGGCGTCATGTGTATTGTGCCTTCTGCATACAATTTATTGCAAAGTACCAAATGAGCAAATACAACAAATACTACTCACAGTAACCGCAGTCCTTTCAGCTTTGTCGCCATGCTGTTTCGTACAGGCGATCATATGTATATGCAAGGTGACCGTGCGGCTCATACGGTTGTACATATATAAACAGTCACCATGCAGTTTTACCGTTTTAAAGAAAATGCAAGACTTGTCTTTCTTTTTCTTCCTGTTAGGTGTCCACGGTCATCACATTGACCATTCTGACACCGTAGTGAGGAGGAGCGCAGCAGGATGGATTAAAAAAAAAAAAAAGGGGGGGTAATGGGGGGGGGGGGGGGCGGCTCATGGGGGTGGGGGAAGCCATCAGCTCTTTCAGGCATCAGGACCAGGCCTTTCCGGCTACCGAAGCGGCCCCCGGGGTCAAGCCCCGACCGGCATGAGATGAATCTTATATATACACATTAATAGAAGTGAAAAGCAACACTTATCTATATACAATACTAGAGAGACAAATCGATTTTCAATACAAATGTCTTCTTCAGGTGATTCTTTTTCTGGCCGACCGAAGAACTAGAGGCCTGTTAAATAAAAAATTCAGTTCATCTGCAGAACATATATTTGTCGAAATTTCTTCTGTCGTATCGTGAATCAGGTAGGCTTTGTGTGTTAAATTGCATTTTCACACGCACTGCTGGTATCCAACTGCTCCCATTCACCCTCCCCTCCTATTTTTTGAAGATGATAACAGCGTTTGAATATTGTGAAAATTACCTTAAGTAGACGTCTACAGTTTAAAAAAAAAAGGGGGGTGGGGGGGTAATGGGGGGTGTGTGGGGGGGGGGATGGCGGGCTCATGGGGGTGGGGGTACATCTACAGTTGATGGGCAGGGTTGTGCCGGTCCAGGTCATGACCTGGGGGTCGCCACGATTACCGGGTAAGCCTCCCCAGATACTAATTAGGCTAGTTGAGTCCCCCCCCCCCCCCCCCCCCTTTTTTTTTTTTTTTTTTTTTTTTGTGTTCCTGCCGCAACACGCTGCCCTGGAGCTGAACTCAGGGGTATGCGGTCGGGGTACTAAGGCGATTTTGCATCTCTTTAGCTATCTTTTCGTTGTCCCTATCAGATCTTTGTTTATTTTATCTTACGCCTCTGTGCACACAGGTCAATAATAGTCAGAATAGCTCAGTTGGTAGAGCGCCTGACTCGTAATCTTGGTGATCCGGGGGTTGCGGGTTCGAATCTCCGCCGGGGCGTTTCGGTACAGGGGGATTTTTCCCTCGGAGTTAACATTAGTTTCTGACTCCATTTCCCATACAGTCCTTCGAATGAGACTATAAACCGAGGTTCCGTGTGTGAACGCACGCATAATATCTTGCACACACGTA
>CM065727.1:66671069-66683569 GCA_033310375.1 Conus canariensis
TCCGATTTTTGTTTTGATTAAATTGAGGTTATTTGTATTTGTTTCTGTCCGTCTGTGTGTTTGTCTTTTGATCTCCCTTGCATCTTTGGGTGGATCCTCAAGCGTAGGCTCAAAGATTGTCCCCTTTATTTTATACTGTTTGCATAATGTCTTTAGTTTTTCAGCAACTTTTTTCCTCCCACACTTTCGTTTGGTTTCATTTACTACTCTTCGCTGGCTGCTTTGGGAGTGCTATTGGATTCTTTTTTGCACTCTTGGTGGTGAGAACACCACAGTATTATGGACTGTGGTGTGTCTATTTGACGCCAGGAGCGCAGACACAACCAGCCGTGTCTCCCTGATGAGTCCGACCCAGCGGACAAAAGGCCTCGGAGCAGGCAATACAAATATATCTGCCTTCAAAAGAGGTTGCGATGGTTCCCTTATGCAGCTAGTGAAGAGTTTTCATATCTGTAACATATTTTCTTAATTTCATGTTCCCAGTTTCTCCATCTTCAAATTACCCCCCCCCCCCCCCCCCCCCCCCCCCCCCCCCTTAGTCCAACCTTAGTCATCAAGATTTAATCCGTCCTATAAGTTCTTTGTTGCCTTTAAAGTCACTTGTATCGTTATCTAGGAGCATACGTTCAGTTGTTGGCCTGCGCTTGTTTTTTCCCCCACTATTAGATTGTTCGTCTATGTATTTGCTCTTGACTTTATTCATCGTTTAAAAGGCTGGCCAGTTCTTGAATAAAACGTTACTCTGTCGTCTTCAGGTTCTTCTTCATGGGAGTCAAATATAATCCCATTTATTTCTCTATGTTTCTGATTTATTCATGTTTAAAGTTGCCGTCTTACTAGTCTCTTTTGTTTCTAGCAAAAAAAATTGCCAACATCATTTGCCAATTATCCGATTATTATCCTAGTAAATAGAGAATTGCTCTTCTCTCTCTCTCTCTCTCTCTTCTCTCTCGAAAGTCAAAGAGAAAGATGAAGCTGAGGGATTTGGGCAACAAGCATATTCGACAAAAGAAGTCCGAGCGATTACTTCCCCTGAGACACTGAAGGCTTTCTCTTTATAGAAATAAGTTTGGTGTTGGTGTGCCGCTGCCAGTTGCAGAGTCATTGAATCAGTCTTCAAACTATTTGTCCTCACACAACGGTCCTTATCTAAAACATTATGGTAATCCTATCGTGTATTGTTCGTATCAGCGTTTCAGTACTTTGAAAATATCACTGGTACAGATGTATTGTGAAGTTCCTCGTTGCAGCAGTCATAGCATCATGATGTATCATGCCGTGTGATTTACGATGACATCTGACTTGATCTGATCTTGACGTTAGTCGATAGGGCACATGTGGCATGACATCACGAAGAACTTGGGAGCACAAAAAAAAAAAAAAAAAAAAAAAGGTAATCTTGAAGAATAGTATACGAAATTCTGGGGGCTATTTGCACGCACTTTTTCGGGTGTTTTCGGTTCTGCTCGATGCAAAGAGACGTAAGACACCCTCACCTGCTCACTTTGACCATTCCTTCCCCACAAACATGAACAAAATATCCCGAAATGACCGCAGCCGAGCAGTCATCTCCCCACCATTTTGATTTCTACTTGTGAAATGAAATAAATTATTTGCACCCACATGTGGGGCAGGACAGGTCAAAGTGAGCATGGGAGAGAGGGGTTGTGTAGGTGAGTTAGGCCAGGCTTGATACCCTCCTATTGAAAGAGTCAAGCGTGGGGGACAAGGCAACTTTTGAAGGGAGCCTATTCCAGTCCCTGATGGTCCTAGGGAAGAAGCTGGAATAGCTGTAGTCCGGCTTGTCTGTATTCTTCGGTACTGCAGATGATGTTGATTCTGCAGTTTCGTTGTTGATAGCGTTTTCTCTTTGAGACTGGGACAGCTGACATGGGCATGGCCGTGCACTACCTTGTAGAACATGGAGAGTCTAGCATTGTGGCGATGAGTAGCCAAAGAGGGCCAGCCAAGCTGCTGCAGCTTGTTCCCAACACTGGAGGTGTTGCGGTAGCGGTGTAGGATGAAGCGTGCTGCCCTGTGTTGGACTGTCTCAGTGTTATCAATGTAGCAGTGTTGGTGCGGATCCCAGACGGATGAGGCATATTCAACCAGAGGGCAGACTAAGGCTTTATAAGCGAGCTCCTTTGTTTTAGTTGAACATATATTTAGGTTCCGCCTGGAAAAACCGTTGATCTTATTGGCTTTGCCACAGATATTGATCGGATCTAGAATCAGTGTACATTTCACACACACACACACACACACACACACACACACACACACACACAGAAGCTGTGACTGGTTGACAAACGTAAGCAAACTGAGGAAGGGAGTAGACAGAATTGGATGAGAAAAGAGGAGCGAATGATAAGATTAACAGAACACACCATATTATTCTAAACAATAATTTGTCACTGAATCCAGATACGTGCTCCACCATCAGTAAAGTTGTTATCAGCTAAAAGGAATTAATGTGAGCACATATATACAATCAGGATTTTAACAGTGAAACTTGACATACATGTGGGATGTCTTCTTTCTTCTTCCATTGATAATCATCGATCAAAAACCGATCATTAGTGTCATACTCGATTGATTATCATCGCAGATGCATCCATCAGAGTTTGTGCTATTCTTGCATAAGAGACAAAATGACCAAACCTCTGATTGGTGCATGAAAAATAGTGATGTCCTTTATTAGTGTATGAAATGAGAGGAACACTCTTCAATTGTTCAAGAAAATTTTAAAGCTTTGGCCATATTATTAAAAGAATAGTAGACTGGCACCTGTTTCTCTGCATAGTTCACCTCATGCCTTTTTTGCTACAAGCATACATCAGCAGCTGCTATTTCTTGGGTCTACGAAATTTGTCACGAATGTGGTCTCAGTGGTTGGCTGATCTCATAACAAAACATGCAGTGGTTGGCTGATCTCATAATAAAATCAGTTAGATTCATATATCTTCTTTCTTTCTAACTTTATTATATCTGTAGTGGTGTAGGAACATTTTCAAGCCAGAGGCAGCGACACAGACACAGCTGTGATATGCTTCAAGGTAATATTGTCCATTTCCTCCTCACACCCATGGGGTCAGGTTGAGTTGTACATCAGTCATGATTGAATACATCCACTGATCTAGGATCATATTCTGTCCATGAGAACATCAGTCAATAATGCCAAGACGTGGGTGATAGCTAAATAGTAAATTAAGCCTTGCCTGATCATTTCTGTGGTTGATGTTATCACTGGCACTGTCAAGTACAGCTTGACCAGTTTGTCCAGTTCGATGAGGATTTTATAGAACGGCACTTGGCAAGCCAGGAGAGGCAAAAGAACACTTTCACCCCACTCATACCACTCCCCCCCCCCCCCCCCACTATTCTTGGGGGAGGGGGGGTTGCATCCCCACTTGCGTCCCCCACCTCCTACCCCTTGTGGTCCTTGGTTCCTTCACTTTCTAGCAGAAGAACTAGCAGCATGCCATTTTTCCATGATTCTGCAGTTCTAATTTACAGCTGAAGGGGGAAAAAAGGAAACTATTACTTAAAACAAATAAAATTAAAAGCAATTAATAAAAGAATACAAAACTCATAAAAGAAGATAATTTTATATCTTAAATAAGCATTGAGCAGGTTACATGCTAGACATCCTTCACTGGCTCACACACTTTACTAAAATCATTCGTTTTGATTCATCATTGAATAAACTAATAAATTATTTAAATTACAAGTGGTGAAAGCTTGTTAGAGTCTATTTTTATTTAGATTTCTTATGTTCCACAGATTTGTGGGCGTGAGTATCAATACCACTGTCAGTACGTCACATTCCAGCTTACATATGTTATCAGATAAGAAAACCACATGTTTAAGAATGAATTCAATAATGAAAGTTTTATTTAATCTGGAATTTTGACATAGGTTTGATCGAGACCGGTGTTGTGCATTCACAGTTGTTTTAATCTGTATTTTTGGAACATGAAGTAAATGTCAGTAATAAAACCACATTGATTTTTAGAGTGTGTATCACTGTGTGTGTGTGTGTGTGTGTGTGTACGCGCGTGCACACACATGTGTTTTGAAGATTGCGTCTGTTTTGAAGATTACATTCATCAAGACAAAATCTGTTCTTTTTTTCAGTTCCGGAATCAGTATGACAATGACGTCACCATTTGGAGTCCTCAGGTACACATTATTAATGCAAATCATATAGGTTCCCATTCTCCAGCAACTAAGTATAAAAAAAACTATGAGTGCTGTGAAAAGTTATATGCAAAACTGAATGTTTGAATTTGAACTGATAAATAATGTGCTAAAATGATAAAGCATTATGTTTTTGTTTCAAATTCTTGAATGTACTGTAGAATGATTCGCAGTGCAATGTAGATGCTTTATTATACCATGATTTATAGTGCACTGAATAATTCATTTCATGTTATCTTTGACTTTATCATTTAATCTATTGGATCATGTGTGAGATGTTAAGATTAGTCTCCCGTCCCTCTCCATCCCCACACTCTCTCTCCCTCTCTCTCTCTCATTTTCCCCATCTTTTTCTTCTCCAAAACACTTTCTTGTTACAGGTTATTATGTATGCATAGTCTGTTCTTATTCACTGTAAACTTTGTAGTAATGAATTATTGTGATTTTCAATTCTTTCCAGAATTGAGGGGCTTGTACATTGTAATTTTCCCAGTTCTCCACACACAAATGCTCCCCCACCCCACACTCCACCACCACCACTATCCACTTTTTTTTGTAATCATTCCTACTGCCCTCCCTTTTTTTTTTTTCTTTTCCTTACCTCACAACCAACCGTCATCCTACCCCCAACATTTCACTCTCTCTCGTCACCCCTGCTCCCCCTCAATCCTTTACCGTCCCATTCCCAGGTACGCCTGTTTCAGTGTTTGTTTACTGAACGTGACTTTGGAGCTTCGTTTTGTGTACACTTGAGTATATCTTAATATTTTATATACATTACTGGTTTTGAACTTACACATTTTTCTTATACCCATCATTACTTGTTCTTATACCCATCATTACTTGTTCTTGAGGGCAAGGAGTGAGGAAGCCTATTTAAGCTTATTGTTTTCCTTGAAAAAAAAAAAGTGTTTTGTTTGTTCTCTTTCTCTCATGTCAAAAGAAATTGCATTTGGTGTTGTCTGTATTGTTTATCACTTAAGAGATTAATCTGGATCAAAATATGAATAATGGTGGGCAACAAATAAAAAAAAAAGAGCAATGTCATTTTGTACTTTTTCTTTAACCTTCATTAGGAAAATAAATGGGTAACTAGTAATGTCTTAGTTTGTTCTGCTTTCTTTTGTCATTTGTGTAATTGCCTTCTTGTAATTTTTTGAAAACTTGTTTTTCTCGTCACAACTTCTCTTTCCTTCTCTTTCTTAGCTTCCTAATTCCAAACCCTTTCTCTGATTCCATAAGCTCACCCCCACCCCCACCCCTCGCTCTCCCACAGCTTCCCCTCCCCTCCTTGCCCTTCCCTGTCTTGCCATATACTATCAGCCAGGTCTTTTAATTTCACTGTATACGTCTCTCTCTGTGATAGTGGTTCATGGAAAATTAATTCAAAACTAATTCCAGATCAAAGATTGCAAATTAACCTGCACTTGCCTCATCCTACCCCTCGCCCCCACCCTGATCCCATCCCTTCTTCCTTTTTTTTAAAATCTGCTGTCATATATTTGTTTGGTATCAAAGCCTTTTTTTTTTAATTTGAAATTTAAAAAAATGTCCAAAATCCCAGATCCAAATGACCTTTTAAAACTATAAATTCCTTAAAATCTGACACCATAATATCAGGAGCTTAGACATACATACATGCATGAAGGCATGTGCATCACACACTCACACACTGTCACACACACAAACACACACACACACACATACACACACACACACACACACACACACACACACACACACACACACACACACACACACACATTATGCACCTCATGCTTTCACACACACAGAGGGAGAGATGGTATCATGAAAAATTCTTAGTATGCAAAAAAACAAAATCTGTGAATAACACTCAGGGATTTCTGCTCTCTCTGAAAAGCAGACAGACAAGGAATCCTGCCTTACTACACATAGCTGAATTCACCCCCATTTGAAATGGATATATGACTTTTCCACAGGGGCGTATCCACCAGCTGGAGTATGCCATGGAAGCCGTGAAGCAGGGATCTGCAGCAGTAGGCATCAAGAGTCGCACACATGCTATTCTGATCGCCCTGAAGGTACTGTATTCTCATTCTTCAGTAGGACTGTGGTTGAGTTATTTTATTTATGATGTCTTTTAAGCTCTGTGTGAGGACATCTAGGTGTGAGTGTGTATGTGTGTGAAAAAGTAAAGTGTGTATGTGTATAAAAGCATTTCTTTTTTTATTTTGAGACATTTGTTGAGTGAGGTTGCAAATTACATTAAATGAACTAAGAAAAAAGACAGAGGAATGAGTACAGATATACAGTACATTCTTGCTTGGCAAAGTAAGTCTCTCTATAAGATTTGATGAAAGCCCTATTCAAAAATGTTCCACATGGCATAGTATCTTAGGTTCTGATGGAAACAGATACCTTCCGTCTGTTCTAAGATTTTATGAAAGAAAAATTTTAAAGCAAAGTCTGTGTTTTAGAAAATCTGTTTCAGTGTGTGTGTGTGTGTGTGTGTGTGTTTAGACAGACCAGTGTACAGAATTGAGTAAGATGAGATGACAGCCAAGAGGAGGCTTTACATGGTGGGCTAGGCTATAAACAACATGAATGAAACTGACCAAATGAAGCCCTTAGTTATAGTACAAGTACCAGCAAGTAAACCAACTATGGTCAAAGGGAAGGAACTGCTACAAAACCATCTCAATTGTACACAGACTAAGTGATAATAGTTCATCAGTGGTTTTATTGGGGAAAAAATTCATGAATTATGTTACAAGGAATACAGGTATTGGATACGCTTTCAGCGTCTAGTAGATATGTCATAAATGTGTGTCTGACATGACTTCATTGAGTTCATTTTTCCATAGATGAAAACTCGTCTGGTTTGAGTTTTTCAAAGTGTTAGTTTGAGTTTGATTTTTCCAACAATTCTGTTTAGAGAGAGAGAGGGAGAGATAATTGTAATTCAGTTTGACTGAGGTTTAGACATAATTGTAATGTGGTTTGATTGAGGTTGACGTTTTCATAAGTATGCTGAAATTGTCAGAATCTTTTTTTTTTTTTTTTTAAAGTTCAGTTATGTTCCATGGTGATGATCTGTTTAAACAGCGAGCCCCTCAGAATTGTCGGCTCATCAGAAGAAGATCCTGCCCATTGATGATCATGTTGCTGTGGCTATTGCTGGCCTCACTGCTGATGCCAGGCTCTTGTGGTGGGTAGTCTTCACTCACATGCATGCATACGTGGCTACATTCATTCGAGCCAAGTCTTGTTCATGCATAATATTTGTATAAGAATGTGTACAGTTGTATTTGGTAACAGCTAAAGTTAATAATGAGTCGCATATGTCGTCTGAAGTATGTGCATGTTTGGGATTAACAGAAAGTGAGGATATTTATGAATGTGATTACTGTTCTCGGGTTCTGTGCACAAAACATTTGTCTATCCATATAATGCAGCCATATATGTAGTCCAAGCTGGTCGTGCTGGACTTTTCTTCCATTCTCTGGATTACCACCCACATGTCACAGCTGAACTGTCTGTGTAGATTATAAAACCAAATTTCATAAAGTTTGCCATACACATCACTTTTTGGCCAAGTCATGTGATCTTATGGTCCAGTCATAGACTGGGGAGGCTGTATTGAATAGTTATGTTCGTTTTCATTTGAGAGCTCTGGCTCAGCAACTAAACAAGTAGTGTAGCCAGTAGGTGATGCCCTGTTGTATTTAATTTAGAATAGACGCTGCTGAACAGTACCAGCAGTGCAGTGTCTCCTCTGGTAGGTTCAGCTGTGACAGCCGGATATTGATTGCCCCTGTTGACTGTGGTACTGGGGCTGTGACAGGACATGTGTGGGTGTGGCCGTGCATCGTTATGCTGTGGAATGAGGGTATCAGAGTGTTTTTCTTTCTCCTTTTATCAGCTAGAACTCTGAGTTCAATCATTGGTGAGATCTGTGTGTATGGGACTGTGTATGATTTAAATCCCACCACCATTATCTTTCTTAGCATGACAACCATGTGCTTGTTGTATTTTCATGTCATCCATCCCTCTGACATATGGTGTTCTACTTGTCTCTGAAAGATGGAATGGGATTCAACAAGAAGGTGGAATGGGATTCAGCCTGCATGTAAGATTTTTTATGCAAGCATTTTTGCTCTGGGTCTTGGTTTAAAGTCACATCTGAAGGACTGGGAGAGGAATGAGATCCACACAGATGTTTACTCTGAAGAGAAAATCTTGCAACCTGTCTCCAGTGGGAATCGAATCCCAGAACTTTGGAAAAAGTGTCTGACTCCTTACCTGTAAGGTGTTGGAATGGTGCCACCATAGAAGGAAGGGAGTTGGGGGAGGGGTGTGTGTGGATGGAAGTTGTGTGGGGGCGTGGAAGAGGAGACAACAACACAGACTTAGCAGATTAATTCTTCTGTGTAACATTCTGAAACATAAAGTAGATATGGCTTTGTTTAGTAATGGTTCTGCCTGACTGTTTCAGCAACTTCATGAGGTCTGAGTGTCTGGACTCGCGCTGGGCATATGAACAGCCTCTCCCCATATCACGTCTGGTCGCCATGGTTGGCAACAGTATCCTTTGGCTGTGAGGGTGTTTGCCTTGGTACAACGTCAGGTTTGGGTGGCAAACTTGAAAATTAAAAAATGGGGGGGGGGGGGGGGGGGGGGGGGGGAGAGAGAGAGAGTGTGTGTGTGTGTGTGTGTATGCATTCACACTGTTCTTTGCCATTCTTGTAGAACTGTTGTAACTTAAGCAGAAAAAAATTGTGCAAGGTTTGAAGTATGTGTATGAGCGTATTTTTGTGTGTGTGTTTGTTTGGTTTATTTTTTTTAGGAGATCTGTATGCAGGGAAATGGATTAAAAAAAAAGGTGTTCACATCATACATTTGCTTTGGTTTATTCTTTATTTGTTTAGAAAATAAAACATTTATGAACATGAGAGCAAGATATTTTAACGTTTATTTCTGTTCAAAATATTCTTTTTTTTCATAACTTTAGTTGAGTTGATGCTTAGACTTTTACAGATATTATGTAAAAGACTACTTTCAAGATAATTATCTGAAATAAAATCATTTTTTGAATGTTGACTCTGAGATTATCACTTTTTGGAGTAGTCGTTTTTAAATTGGCAACATACAAACCATGGATGCATGATCAGCTATGGCATGGAAATTATTTTTACAAATATATTTGAAACATTTGCATTCTGAATAATTCCATATAAAACAGGTTTTTTTTCTCTTGAGGTCAGAATCGTAATCTTATGTAGAATTAAGAAATGAAGTTATGTTAAATATCAGTCAAATGCAGTGATTTTTGTGGTAAAAGAAGATACTGGTTAAAACAGCACTAAAGTTTTGGCTTTTACTTTTGTCTTAACTTCTATCAGAATCTCAAATTCCTACACAGCGATATGGTCGGCGCCCATTTGGTGTTGGACTTCTTATTGCAGGATATGATGTAAGTTGTTTTTAACCTTTGGTTAATCTTTCCAGATCATACACAGTTCTGTTTCTATGTCATTATGTTAAAAAAAAAAAAGAATGAGGGGCAGTAAGAGCAGTATTGGAATGAATATATATTGTCAGCATTACTGTACAAACTTCATTTCACTTTTTTGAATGAACTGTGTGTGATGATATTAAAGTCATTGCATTGCGGAGGTGGTTTTTTTTTTTTTTTTTTTTTTTTTTTTTTAATCTCAACATTAGTTCATTTAGTGATGACTACATTTTGATGCACATGTGAAATCAGAATCTTCCTTTTATCATGTTTCTCAGTTTCTATTTTGTTTTGGATAAATTTGCATCCTATGAATATTGTGCTCAGTTGTATTGTGCCTTTTCTTCAATATCTTCTTTCCTTTCTTTTTTGTTTTTTGTTTTCAAATCTCCCCTGTAAGTGAAAAGAATCTTGTATGCGAATCATTCAGCATAAAGTTTTTGTCTTCTTTTTCATCGATGTCTGATTATATAAGTTTCATCATATTTTGCTGGGGTTTTTTTTCCCATTGTTTACTGTGTAATGATTGGATTTTGATTTCTTCTCCATCGTTTTAATTGCTGATACTTTACCTATTCTGTTTTATTCATTTTCGCATGGAACACCAGTAAAGTGCATTTGTCATGTTGCCTTGGTGCTGGTGTTGCCCATGGCTGAATGATAGAGTCAATATAGGTAGTTCTGTTCTTAATGGTTGGTTTATGTTCCTAATAGCCACTTTTTCAGGGTAATGATTCTCATTGTCTGGATTACATTTCTTAGCAAAATTTGATTCAACAGACATAGTACCACAGTACCTAGCAGTGCTTGCCACAGTGTATGAAATTTGTGGAGTGGAACATTTATTAGTTTCGTTTCACAGAATTTACCTCTCTTTTGAGGAAGTTTACAAGGGAGGGCTCTGCGTCTCTTCCCAATGAATTGACCTACAGGTGCAATTAAATTGAAAAACAGACAAAACTGAATTTTGATCAGAATTTCACTTTGAAACTAATACTTAATGCCAAAGTAATTAGAGGCTCCCCAGAATAATTATGTTCCTTCAGATAGTGGCTTTTTGTCTGTACATAGCTGTTACACTTCTTTTTTTTTTGCACATCTTATTTTCTTTGTAGTGATGCTCATGCAAATGTTTATATTTAGAAGTATGTTGCTAATCGGAATCTTATGAATTGCTAATCAGTATCTCAAAGAAGTTTTGCTGAATTGCTCATTGAATCTCATGGATCATTTCTGGTAACTTGCGCCTATAATTGAAATTTAGCAGAGAGATAAACAAAAATACCAGAAGGTGGCTATGGCTGGTAAGTTTGGCATGAGGAACTGATGATAAAAATGCTGTTTGCAGTCAGCTGGTCCCCACATCTACCAGACGTGTCCCTCAGCCAACTACTATGACTGTAAAGCCATGGCTATCGGAGCACGTTCCCAGTCCGCCCGCACCTACCTGGAGAAGTACCTGGACCAGTTTCCAGAGTGTAAGACTTTACACCTGCAGTCTGCACTTTCTCTTTAACCTTTACCAGCCGAGTCATCCAGTACTGGACGACAGGATTTCTCTCCCATTGAGCCGAGTCATCCAAGTCCGGACGACGGACAGACAGCAGTACAGTCTGCCGTGTCGTCCACAATCAGACAACGGGAACATAAAAAATTCCTACACTTTCCATGAAATGATCCAAGGGAAATAAGCTCTGTAACTAGTCTTGGGGATGTTGGAGCGAGTTGTAGACCATACTTTCAGTGGCCTATTGTGAACTTGGCTGATCCCAGGAGCTTTGAAACAAAGACACTGGCGGCACCGGCACGCCGCGCGCGGCACGTATTTCCTGTGCCAGAAAAAATGTCAGTCAGGCGAAGGGGTGGTAGCGATTTCTCGCTCAATGAAGCGCTTGAAATCATATTACAAAGTGGATCTGGTGATGAGGGGAGTGATAGAGAGAGAGAAAACTTTGAAAGAGAATAGGAAAGTGAATTGTTTGAAGATGCAGCCATCCCTTCATCTTCCGATTCGGTGTTGTAAAAGAACAGAATAGAATGCAAACAAAGCATTTTTTCTACTTGTCAGACATGTTTTTCAACGCACAGTCGTGTGTGCACATTGAAAGTAAATGATTTGAAATTACTATGTTCGATTAGTCGAGTGTTTGTTCTTTCCTGTGACACCTAACACAAGAGCGTCAGTTGTTGTCTAGCTACCGAAAAATAAATTAAAAAGTGGCCAAGTATGCGCGTCAGCAGGAAATGAGCGCTGTGCGCGAGCATGCGGCAGCAGGGAATCATGCCGTCCGTGCCGCTCTCGGCTGGATAGTATTAATAGCTCTGTTTAAACAAATGAAAGAAGAAGTAAGAAGATGACTATCACGTTTGATCATAGATTTGTTGGCTGTGTGTGGATGATGTGTGTAAATGTTGTAGGTAGATTTTTAGATGTCTTTATTTTCTGTGGATGTGTTTTTGAGTGCAGTGTAGTGCAGTGAGGAAGGTTGTAGGTAGATTTTTAGATGTCTTTGTTTTCTGTGGATGTGTTTTTGAGTGCAATGTAATGCAGTGAGGCTACAGATTGATATAGTCATATATTATTCTGTCCAAGAGAAACTTTACAGAAGAGAAATTACAGGTCAGACCGAAGTATCCTCTCTCCTTCCTGTCTCTGTTTGTTCTGTGTAGATTTAGTGGAAAGCTTAACGTGAGAATTATCAGTAGAAATTTAGCTTTGCATCAGAATATTAAAAAAAAGAAGAGAAAAACCCTATACCTAAAAATAGGCTAATTGTTTAAAAAAGAGAGAGATATTTATATT
>CM065727.1:66688569-66696069 GCA_033310375.1 Conus canariensis
TGGAAAGGTGGAATTTGGCTCAGGGAAGATGCGTTTACATTATGGTGTGGATATGGGTCAGAGGGCTGATTCTGGATCTTGCCAACAAGAGGAATTGGTTAAATGAGACTTTGTGGAAAGATTTAATGCAGCCCAAGGGCAAATTCATTCATTTTGGTGTGAATCTATTGTGTGTACAAAGATCAAAGGATGGATCCAACATCCATTCTTTTTTTCTGTGCAACTGAGTGTTAGATACTTTTTGTAATTGCTCGTGCCCTAGACTGTGTGTACAAGTTATATTGGTGACAGATGATGCATACAGTCTAGGTTCATGTGTATGCATTGTGTGAATCAGAGGATGTATGTATGTTCACTAGGTCTGTTTGTATGTGATGTATTTTAGTCGTCACAGCTGCTGATGTGCTGTGTGCAGGGAGGAGAGACAGCAATGGCTTCAATTGAAGAAATGCCAGCGCCAGTGCCTGTGTCCGAGGCTCCTGCTGAAGCTGGCGAAGAAGGCATGGAGTCCTGAACACCTGGGCCTGCGTCATCATCCTGTCATGCAGATGTGTGCTGAACTCAGTCATTAACAGACTTACTCTCTCATCACATTAGTAGCTGGGACCTGTTTCGTGGTCTTATTCTGATCCAATGTTTGTGTGATTTGGGCGAGTTCTGCATCAGGGTTTTGTTCTGAGTTGATGTTTGTGTGGTTAGTGTGAATACTGAACCAGGGTCTTGTCTGGATCCAGTGCTTGTGTGGCCAGTGTGAATGGTTTCGCATGTGATGGAAGGTGAAATGTCCCCAACATTATTCCCTGAACTCTGTCACTTTGTCATCTTCATTTCTTCCCGTTTTCTAAAAAAAAAAAAATTTTTTCCTATCTTCTGAACAAATTCATTATTTCCTGTTTTCTGAATGAATTCAAGACATTTGTGTGACAGGTTCAGAGCTTGTCATTAGAAACTTGCAGGAACATTTTCTATCTGTTCAGGGGTAAGCCTTTAAAAAAAAAGAAGAGAGATTAAAATCAGAGAAACTTAATTAAAAAAAACAAACAAACAGCTTTCTAATGGCAAAGTGGGGTTACAGCTCGACATTTTGCTGATTTGATAAGATGAAGATATTCATGAGGTAGCATCAGTACCATGGTTGTGCATCAACGATCATATTTGGCACATGGAGGTGTACAAGTGTAAGGTGTACTGGGAACATGGCATTTTAGGATACATAGAAATTTATTGGACACCTTTTGCCACCTGCCCATTTGCACTATGTCAGATAACAGTTCATGGTACATGCTTTGATACATAGTTTACACCACAGCAGTCGTGTGTGTATGTTATGAGCCAAGTCTGACTTGGGATGGTAATGGTGTGTTTTTTTTTCTTTAAACAAACAAAAGGATTTTGCTGTTTACTGCTTTTCGTAAACAGTTTTAGCAGTGAAAATTTAATCATATGGAAAAAAAATCTGTTGGTGACCCAAGGAGTTATCATAGAAATGACTTGTTACTGATAAATGGTTTTTTAGTTTTAAATCCGTTGATGGTGATGATGAGGTTGGGATGCAAGTGTCTGTTTCAAAATAAACAATTAAGTCATTTGATTCCTGGAATGTTGTGTGGATGTTGTTGACTGTGTCGGTGTGTGTGTGTTTGTATGCATGTGCTGTATGTAATGTAAACTTGGTATAAAAGGAATTGTGTGTACCATGTTCACAACGGGTTGGCTCATTGTACCAATTGTAACTGTCTTTTTTAACTGGTGTATGGAGATGAAGTCGGCTTTGGAATCCATTGTTGTGCACATTTCAGTTGCTTTATCCAAGATAAGGTGCTCTCATCTTTCGAGAAGAAAATGAATTTAAAAACAAATACGTGTTCAAGCGTTGCCAGTATCAGTTGATAAAAAGTTGTAGGCACATGTAAAATCTCTTTTATAAGATAATTAAGTAAAAGTGTGTGTCGAGCTAACTGCTGTGCAGTTGCTCTTGGTCCTTTTACCTATTCCCATTTCCTGAAAACTTCTCTTTATGTCTCTTGTATGTGAGAGAGAGAGAGAGAAGTGTGAGTGTGTGTGAGAGAGATTTAAGGTACTAACGGTCAAGAATGTTTGAAGAAAGTGAGATTACGGTGACGCAGTGGTCTGCCCTGTCCCCTTGTCTCTTCCAATACAAAAAACAACAAATAATTCTTATAGGCACTTGGAAATGGACACACACGCACGCACACTGACACACAAACACACACACACGCACACACACATAGGGCTCTATGTTCCTAGACTGCAACTCCCATGTGCTCTCATTTCATGAAGGAGTTTTACTGTGTGTTTTTAAGCCGTCATGTTTTGCTTTTAGAGACAAAGCATGCTAGGTATGTTCATAATTTCCTTTACAGTCCATATCCTGTTACATATGACAGGATCTTCAATAACCTGTTTTGATCTTACACATGTGGGCTAGGGACCAATTGGACTGGAATGACCAGAACAGCCCAGAACAGAGTGCGATGGCGAAGGGTCATCGATGGCCTATGCTTCACTGGGAGCGATGGGCATAATGAAATAATGATGTGGGCTGGTAAGAAAAGATGCTAAGTTGTTGAGTTCTAAGAAAAAATCTGGGCTTTGCCCGCACCACAAATGTTGCCAGGATTTGATCCACAGACCTCGTACCCCTCGGGATGGAGACTGAAGCACTGTCACAGTTGCTTCACACATCTTGACAGACCAACAAAGTTTCTTAAAAGTATATGTTATGTTTTCAAATGAGAAAAAGTCAACTGTGGTTTAAAAGCCACGTATTACAAAAGTCAATCACAGGCAAAGATTTAGACATACCAAGTTGTCAAATACCAAGTTGTCAATCACAGGCAAAGATTTAGACATACCTAGTTGTCAAATACCAAGTTGTCAATCACAGGCAAAGATTTAGACATACCAAGTCTCATCCTGGTGATTCATAATGATCAAGCACAGCACATTACCATGTATTGCAACAATCTTGCTTGCATTCTATAACTACACAGCAAATTGAGTGAAATTCCATCTGGACCCCTGAGAAGAGCATGCCGCCATAGTCTATAGAGCTAGCCATTTTCTTTTTTCTGGCTGTATTGTTTTCTGCTAGCCTGTGCATTTCTTTACCCATCAAAACGACCACATTTTCGATTTTTCTTATCTCATCATATCTTTTCACTTGTCAAAACCACCCTTATAGAAATATCTATCATAATGATCTGTTTGCTTTTCAAAACTACCCATTTTTATAGTGTTCTTTGTTTACCTATCAAAGCCATCCATGATTCGTTTTTTTGTCATGTTTTTGTTCAGCTATCAAAAGCACCCCAATTTTTTATCTGTCGTCAAATTTTTGTTAACATATCAAAATCACTCAACTTTTATCTGTCATGTTTTTGTTCACTTATAAATGAGACTATAAACCAAGGTTCTGTGTGTGAACGCATGCATAACATATTGCACACACAAAAAACCCATCACCAACTTTCGGAAGAGAAGGCCAGTTTGGCCATTGGTATAGATAACACGAATACACATGGCATGCACCTGATTGGATACACGGGAAACGACTCGATGAAGCGGCGGCAGGCAGCTCAGCTGGCACTACCCAGGTAAGCAACCCGTTTCATACACGAGTGTGGATTGTCGGTGCCTAGAACCTTTGGCAAGGCAATACATAAATGTTATGTTATTATTATTGTTATGAATACTTTTTTTTTCTGTTGTCCCTCCCTACAACGATCGACCACTCGTTCATATTCTCCCAAGAGCCCAAACACTCGATGAGCACTGTTCAGAGGAATACTGACGAGAAATGACTCTCCTCAAGCCAGCCTGGCTTTATTACCAAACAAATCAATGATTCACATTTTATAAATCAATAGAAGCACACCATCTGTTAAAGACCATGCCACTTGTTTTCAGATAGCAGTCTTTTGATACAAAGAAAACTGTCACATGACAGTCTCTACATACACACTCGCATGCATACAGAGACAATCATGCGCCTTGCATGCAACTAAACAGCTGACTCCTTTTCAATAAAACACACCAGAAACAATTTTAGAATCTCCCCTGATATTTGTTTTCCTTTCTATCTTCGCCTCACGTCTTTTGGCACGAGAGGTTTTTCATATTTCCTCTTTTTTTTTTTCATTGGCCAATACATCATTCAATAATACTTCATAAACAAATTATATTCAAATCCCTTTATTCATTATACACACTCCCCCACCCCCACCCCCTTTTTTTTAGGCTTTACAGACATCCAATTTGCCCTATACAAATAGATTATTCTGGGTTTACTGACCCCAATTATTATTCATCAAAATACTGCATTCTTTCCATCAAATTTAAAAGAAAATTAAATTCCTCTTAGGAGCGGACATATTCCAACATTTCAAGGGCTCTAAGCGGCTCCCATGACCCATGTGTCCTGTACCACCTCCCACATACAGGGTGCTTGCCCAAAAAAGACAAGGCACTCGTTAAGTAATCTAAATTAATCACTATTTGATGATCGATCACAGGATCCACAACTTACCTATCGAGCGTGTGAACAGGGTAGACTTTGGAAATTCCAATCACGATCAGAGAAAAATAAACAATTCGAGATTGCGATAAAAGCTTGTATTGAAAATGATCAAGTATGCTCACACACCCCACACTCATCCTACAATCAACAATATTCAACTATGCAGTTGAGAGTTCAACTTTCTCTCTACACTATTACACTTCGCCTTCTCCTCCTGGGTTATCTTTTTCTTTCTCTTCCAAGTCTCCGTCCTCTCTGGTCCGCTGCTTCCGCCAAAGTGGCAGGCAGGCAAGAACACAAACCACTATGCAAAGCATTTGACCAATGAGGAGCAAGCACCCTGTAAAGGTGAGTTTTCAATGAGGGATCCAAGTGCACAAAAAAAAGAAAGAAAGAAAAACATTATGTTCCACTTTTTTTTCTTTCCGGGGCACATTACCCCCTTTCTCCCCCTCCCCCCTCCCGAGAAAGAAGTACCCGAGGGCGAATTCTTCAAACCCCAGAAAGATAGGGATCAGGCGCTAACATCACACCATTGACAAGAAACACAATAATGAATAATAACAACAGCATGAAATCACAATAGATCACCACAGAATTCATCACAGAAAGAGCTAAGCAATGGCATGGGTGCCATCCGTATCAGACCAAATAGACAGCAATACACAGGCAAACAAGAATAGCATCAATCATGACATGATAGAAAACCACATCGGAGGCAGAGTATAATAAAACTCGGATAAGTTCAAAACGGTCGTGCCTCCAGCAAGCAGTAAAATCTGAAAGATATAAAGTACCAGAAAAAAAATCATGGCATAGTAATGGAAGTATCCTAACATGTTTGTCCAGTGACATAGAGCAGGATTGAAGTAGAAAAAGAAAAGAAAACAGCATGGGGCACAAAAAAAGGGGAGGGGGGGGGGGGGGGGGGGGGGCGTTCAGGCACGGGACAGCAAATCGGCAAAAACGTTGGCTGTGCTTGAAACTGGTTCAACAGTAAATTTGAACCTCTGGATGGGCAATGCCCATCTGAGCAGGTGACTGTTTTTAATCTTGGATGCTTGCAAAAAGGTTAAAGGCCTATGATCTGTTTGCAAAATCAATTTCCTGTCAGTCGTGAAACATTTTTCAAGACCCCCCCCCCCCCCCCCCCCCCCCCCCCCCCCCCCCCCCACCCCCCCCCCCCCCCCCCAATAGCCATATGACTTATGTGTCCACTGGACAGACTTTATAATGAGAATTAAAGCATGAGTATCTGTCTATTGATAAAGATCAAACACTATACCTGTCAAGTACGTGAAACACTTTAGACTTGCCATCCATATTGACTTTGTAAAAACAGGTGACCATTTCTTCTGGGTTTCAAGAGAACCTTTCCACAGTCAGTCAGGATTTCAGACGGTAAACTGACACGAGAGAACACTGAAAGCAAGGCTTCAGCAATGGTATCGAGACGCTTGAGCGGTATTGCCTCAGGAAAACGGATGGCCGTATCCACGATAGTAAGGATGTATTGGTAGCCCGAAGACGAAGGTTCCAAAGGCCCAGCGATATCCACAGCGACCTTTATCGAACGGAACGGAAACAAGAGGCATTTTGTGCAAGGATACACAAGCAACACGATTCCGAGCGACTGTCTTTTGGCAGATGTCACAAGACTGACACTAATCTGATACCGAAGAAGTGGTAGAGGTCAGAGGGGAAGGTAAGTCACTAACAACTGCAGCAGACAAGTGTGTCAATGAATCATCACGTTTCTGCATAGCAGTAAATTCTTAAGGAGTAACGTCCAACAAAGACAAGTCTGGGAAGATAAGGGTTCAGGGGATTATTTGTCCCACTTAGACTGTTGGTGAGTGCTGACAGCACAAGCAACAAAAGAATCACCTGATCCTGAACAAGAACTTACACTAGGCAAGTTACCAAGAACGAAGTCAGTGACAGGATCATCAATGACACAAGCCTAGTATAAATAAATTCAAGAACTTCATGGATAAACATCAATCAGTAACTAGAATAAAATATGACTTTGATGGTTAAATAAGACTGAGCTAGTCAACGAGTGGACCAACAGATCCCAAAAATAGAAGGGGCGTAAAAAGCCTGAATAGGCTAAGTTGTTTTAATACAACGCCCCAAATCCTGATCCTGATCCTGATCCTTAACCTGACCCGAAAAATTAGCGAGGAGAAATCTCCACCAAGACAAGGTGACCACCAAAAGACCGACACTTCTCACCAGTCCATTGCGCTTTACGAAGAACAGTAGTAAAACCTGTATCACTGAAGAGAGTAGTCTAATGGTTATAAATGACAGTCAAGTGTGTGTGTGTGTGTGTGTGTGTGTGTGTGGTGTGTGTGTGTGTGTGGAGAGAGAGAGAGAGAGAGAGAGAGAGAGAGAGAGAGAGAGAGGCAGAGAGAGAGAGATGATGATGGTGATAATCTTTATTTTCAAGGGTAACAGATAAGCAAACATGCACATGCTTTTTTTTTTTTTATCCGGCCCTTGCTCCGCTAAGGGACTAGCGACTAAATCCTACTAAACTTGTAACAAGAGAGAGAGAGAGAGAGAGAGAGAGAGAGAGAGAGAGAGAGAGAGAGAGAGAGAGAGAGAGAGAGAGAGACTCAAGACAATCAAAAACTTTATTACTCAAGGATAGAGATTTTAGGCAGTGCCTATTCTTCCAATCTGTCCTTGCTATTCTACAACATTCAACTAAACAGACTGCACATATTAATAATGACAGAAACAATGAAGAATATAGCAACATTATAGTATTAACAATAACAATAGTAATAAGAATGATAATTATCATTAGAGAGAGAGAGAGGAGAGAGAGAGAGAGAGAGAGAGAGAGAGAGAGACTTTTGACACTTTGATATTTTATTGAGAGAGAGAGAGAGAGAGAGAGAGAGGAGAGAGAGAGAGAGAGAGAGAGAGACGTTTGTCAATGTGTATAA
>CM065727.1:66701069-66743569 GCA_033310375.1 Conus canariensis
CAACTGACCAAGGACTTCATGGTTGTATAGAAATTTATCAAAGCTATTTAAAGGGATTATTACCAGCACTCCCTAGGAAAGGTATATTCCATTGTTTCATAGTTTTAAGATTTCAAAAAATTTTAATATTGCATGTCAGGTTATATCATGTTCACATACATTTATACCGCAAATTTGCACTGTGTTTGTGTGTGTGTGTGTGTGTGTGTGTGTGTGTTGTGTGTGTGTGTGTGTGTGTGTGTTGAGAATGTGCAGCCATTTTCCAAGGACCCTAAGAAGATTGTCAAACAGATTTTATTCAGCATTCTTGTATAGGCAACAGTTTTGATTGCTGACTGTTTTAAATAGAGCTTTTACATCTATAGGCACATAAAAAGAAATAATCTGTAAATGATGTTGATAATGATATGATTTATGCCTGTGCAGTACAAGAACCCAGATGTTGCCAAGAGAGATGTGTCACAAACACTTCAGCATTACAGAGACCTGCGGCCATCAGTAGAGCCTTTCGGTAAGGAACATCATCAGTTTCATCATCCACATTGGTGTAAGATGTTAGAGCAGGGTACTGTTTTTGTTCTGTCTGTCTGTCTGTCCATCTGTCCACAAAATTACAGCAGAAACTGTGTTCAGAGTAGACCTTCATCTTATTTTATGAGATGGTTTGTATGGACATTTTTGTAAAGTTTTAGAACTCTTGATGAAATGGGTTACTTTTACTAACCATTATGCAGATCAGTGTCTGCACAGTTTGTAACCATTTTGGAATATTTCATATTTTCTGTACAGTACAGAGTGTTATAATTGATTACAGTGGCACTACTTTTGTTTTGTTATTTGTCATGAAGTTCGAACGATTGATATTGATAAGTTTGGAGGTACGATTTCAAATTGACGATTGATGTTATAAAAACAAACAAACAAACAACAACAACAACAATACCCAAAAAGAAACAAAAAACGAAAATAAAAAAATGTGATTGTGTCTTTCACTTTCATCACTTTGTCTCAAAACCACCTCATAGCCTTTTCATTTGACTGAAATCAAGGTGTATAACTGGAAGTAAAAAGCTGAATTGAAATGAAATGATGTAATTGAAAAAAAAAATGTATTAAGAGATTTTGCGCTCTTCAAAGGATGATGGGTTTCTTATGTTTTGTCTATTGCCCTGTTGGTTAAAGGGATTATTCCTTATTTACCATACCTTTTGTCTCATATATATATGTATATATATATTTGTGTGTGTGTGTGTTGCGCGCACATGTGTTTGTGTGTGTGTGTGTGTGTGTGTGTGTGTGTGTTTAGTGATGATCACGTATACAGTTGGTGTAATGGTGTTTTGTTAAATGTCTTTGCTGTGTTCATTTATGAGCAAAGGTACATTGATTGTGATGGTGTTTTTTTTTTTAATCTTTTCAGTGTTCAATGATGGGTCCACACAGCGATTGGTGCAGCTGGAAGGCACCATTCCAGTCCCATACAAAGGTATCATATTTGCTTTTTATTGTTGGATCTTGTGGGTTTGAGTCCCACAAAAGATAAGATTTCCCCCTGATTTGAGCTTTTTGTGTTTCTTGTGGTCTGAGATGAAAAGACTGGAACAACTTGGTCCAACTGTGTCCACTTAATGGATGCATTTTTGAGAATGTTGCTAAAATTTCTTGACCAGCACTGCAGGAGTTTGTGTCTCTCAGGCCTGGTTTGATGCCCATGTATATTATGAGAAGAGGCTTAGAGTACAGCTCTGTCATGGAGTCTTAGAACAGAATAGAATTCCAAAGCATTATCTTCATTGATAATTATTTGTTAAGAAGTTGCAGGTTCTGTTGGTCTTCATGTTTTGTGCTTGTGGTGACCTGAGTTTCAGTTCCCTCCCCACATTTTGCCATTGATGAGTGTTGTGTCAAAGCCTTCAGTGCGTAAGTTCATGGGAACATGATGGATGAATGTGACTGCATGCCCCCGGAAGAGGACTGTGGTTCTGTAATGAAGCAGACATTGTCATCACTTGAAGCTTAGGAAGCAGTATCCTTGGTGAGTTAGACATGAACAGTCGCCACTGGACACCACCAAAATGACACAGCAGCAGTGCCATGTCTCTTCTGGTAGCATGCCTAATGATGACTTGATCATGATTGCTCTCTGTGGACTGTCAATGCAGAGACTGCAAAAGGACATCCCTAGGTGGGGCTGTGTATTGGGGAGTTCAAAGGGGCAGTGTGGATGAAGTGGTGGATCACTGCTTCCATGACAAGGGTACCTTCCATGCTGCTATAGGGGTGAGGTGCAGAAAGGCTGAAATGTCAAATATTCTTCCAGGCTCCCTGTACAAACAAAAAATGATGTAATCTTAATGTTTACCTTGATTTTTTAAATTTATTTTTTTAGAAAAGTCTTTGCCAAGCAACAAACCATAAACCAACCCACAAGTTGTGTGCAGTTAACAAGGAAAGCACTTCTTCCGAGCATGCTGTTCATTCCTAACTGGAAAGCCAGAGTATTCTCCCATTTCATGCCCAGGGGAAAAGTTACTATTGAAATAGCCTTGAGGACATGATATGAAAACTGGACACTCTGTTTTCAAGACAGACTCTATCTTTGACACTTTTTCTGGATAGCTTTGAAGACAGTTTGTTGTGTTTGTAGATATGAACAACGGTACTTATACAGTGTGAATAAAAAACGTGAAACTCTTTTCTTAGTGGATGGTCAAAGCTACAAAGCTTTTGAGAAAGCTTATTAACTTTCTAAGTTCTGTTCTTCCTAATTTGCACCTCCACCATCACCAGTTAATTACTGATTTGCCCTGGTCTGTGGGTAGAGAGCAATCTACATTTCACTCCAATACAGGAAGCTTTGAATGAAGTTGAAACAATGATAAAATGAGCTTCATCTTTACCCATGATGTCCTGTTTCAGTCTCCTGTTTATCCAGTTGAAAGCTAGTTGCTTGTGATTAAATGGTGTTCTACTGGACCTCGGGTGTTATTTGTGTTTCATAATAGTGAATGACAGCGTCTTTTATTACAACATTTCTCTGCCTCAGTTCCTGCATCTGTATAACCACTTTGATCATGCCATAATGTCATAACTATGATTACATTATTATTTCATATGACACTGGGGTTAGAATTCCCTCTTCGTTTATTTGTTTTTGTCACATACATGTGCATGCACTTCCATGCATACATGTGATGAAATGGACCAACTCATGCTCACTTGCAGACATGCACGCATAAGTGTGCGTGTGCACAACAGCAATGTTTATTCATTTTGCCCCTTTTGGGATATGGAGGAAGGGTGAGTTTCAAGCAATAACAGGATAAGGAAAACAAACAAGCCAAAATATAACATAAATTGCTTGTCAATGCTGACATAGACCAACAATTTACAACCCTTGAGATAATCTAATATACTTTGACAATAGAAGCATTTGTTTTCGATTAGTAGAAGACATCATTTGACAAAAATTATGACAGATTTTTGTTAGAGAAATCTTTTTGGCAAATTTGTGTTGCGCAAAGTAACGTATGATAAACATTCCATGATAAAATGAAATTCATCACCTATTGCAGACATGTCATGTTTATTACATAAACTTTTCTTCTTTTGGAAGAGCAAATCGACGATCTACTTCAACTGGTAATTTATGATTAGAACATCTAAATCTGATAAGAGGGTAAACATAAACATCTGGTAAGCTAGAAATATATTTCTCCTCCTTAAAATCAGATTTATGAAATTTGTAGAAAAAACGTTTACTGCTAGTTTCAATGTCATGTTGCCACGTTTGACAAAAAGAGCACTGCAGATTATTTTTGACATTCCTACATAATGTTTTGACGTCTGTAAAAGATTGATTGCTCCAAACACAGTCAAAACCAGATTGTACAAGTATGTTTTTAATGCACGTTAACCAAGGAGACTGTTACTGCGCTATTGTGTAAATGTAACATGAAAGAATAGAAACTAACCGACATTTTTTCAACAGGAGATTGAACCAAACTACCCCAGATCAAATCATTCAGACATAGACAGTAATTGATAAAGGGTAACTAGCTGTTTCACCTTAAATCATGTTTGTCACTCTACTTCTTTTTAAGCAAAATATATATTTTAAAGATTTTAGCTGAAATTTATCAATAATATTTAAATTTTCTTATCCCAATATTTCACAACCATATGATAATACTGGAACAGTCATTTTATCAAATAAATCTAAAATAACATGAATAGGTAAATCCTTTGTTCTTGCCTTTTGTATCAATTTAAACGTGGCTTATGACACTTTATCAAAAGTGTTTTTCTTACATATAGCAAAAGAACCCATTTGATTAAAATCTACCCCTGAATATTTGAAGCTAGTGACGACATCACACACACACACACACACACACACACACACACACACACACAGTGACACACACTCACACACATACACACACACACACACACACACACACACACACACACACAGTGACACACACTCACACACATACACACACACACACACACACTCACACACACACACACATATGCTTACACACACATGCGTGTGCACGCATAGGCACACATACTCACACATGGCTGTGCACACACATAGACACACAACAGCATGGAGTGATGCACAGTGATGCACATACGCGCGCGCGCGCACACACACACACACACACACACACACACACACACACACACACACACACACACACACACACACACAAATCCTAAGAAGCACAGTGTCATTAGTTCATACAGTTATACTCCACTCTCACAGATACGAGACTTTGGGTGATCAGTGGTGTTGTTTCAGCATGAAGTAACAATGTTTATGTCCCCTTCTACAGGCAATACCTACAACATCCCCATCCAGCTGTGGGTGATGGACTCCCACCCCTACAATCCCCCCATTGTGTACGTCCGCCCCACCAGCACCATGCAGATCAGGTCAGGCCGCTACGTCGACATGAACGGCAAGGTTGATCTGCCTTACCTCCGAGAATGGAGATGGGTCAGTATGTGTGTGGGAGTGTGGGTTTGAGGATGGCTGGGTTGGAAGGACAGAAGTGACCCGCATGGTGTCTTGATAGTTCTGCACACTTTGTCGACATTTGTTGACATGTTTGGTACTGGAGATGATGAGCACTGTTCTTACTGTTTATTGTTAATTATCTACTCTGTTATTTACCACTTGTGGAAGTTCGGAGTTCTTTCTCTTGATATGCATTTATATATGCATTTACATATCAAATATGGGAAAAAAAATCTAGCTCCACTTTTTACCCACCAGATACTGTGAGGATTTAAGTCCCTGATGTTTATATTGATTGTTAGGTGTTTTCACCACTGGTGGCAATTACTTTTGCCAGCAATGGTTTTATTAGGTACCGGCAGCCTTTCTTTCAGCGTACGGGAAAGTTCAGCCGAGTGAAAAAATATGCTTGTTTTCAGCAGGCAGTATCTATGAATAACGCATTTAGAATCACATGAAAATTGTGAAGAATAAAGAATGCAGTTTCCTTTTGAACTTCGTGTTGTTTATTTGTGTTTGCAAGAGACGGTATGATCATTGTTTTATTCCAAACACACCCACCTGTTCACACGAAAACGAAGCGTGTCACACAGCCCGATGTGCCGCAGGCGGCAGTTGGCTGAGCGTTCGAGCTACACTGTGTCGAAAATCAACACATACAATGTGTTCATTTCATTGTTTGGCGTTTAAATAGGTCAGAATACAAGAGCGTGTTTCCAGCTTTATTTCAGTCTTTTTTTTCTTTTTGGTATGATGTGTTTAAATTAATTAGAATCAAAGTTTTTTTGAGGCTTGTTACAAGTGTCGTCTTTCCAACATCATTGCTAAAAAACTAGCAAAAAACCCCAACACAACAACGATGCGCTAGAAAGGCCAATCTCTCCCGCATTCACTGGCGTATCAAGCTCAGCGATTGGTTGAGTACTTGAAAAGTGCAAGCGAATCAAAGTGAAGGTATCAAATGCAAACATTTGCTCCTTGTCCAGGATTTCAACAATGGCGGAATGAAGCCGAGATCTGACAATGATTGAGTCGAACGCTCAGATTGTTGTTGAATTGCAAGACGCACTTGGTAAAATAACACACATAATAACAAACCAGAACATTAATGAAACGATTCAATTGTTTTATTTCGCTTAATACCGTGCCAATGCGTAGTTATTTTGTTTGTAATTCAGCTGATGTTCGTCAAGATTAAACAGGTTGGGAATGGCCCACGCGTTGCGCCGTTTCAAGCGACCATATTTTTGTACAAGACAAACTAATGAAAATAGATATCAGTAATTGGCTTTACTTATGTCGATTCATGTATTTTTTAACTGGTTACTGATTCCATTACATGATTACAGAGAAAATGGTTATCAAAAACTGCTGTTTGAGATAGATTTAAGATACTCAAACCGGAAGCTACAGACGCACGTACAAGATGAACAGACGCTTTGAAAGCATTGTCTTCTTCTGATAATGTCTATCGATCAAAACTCCAATCATTACTGTCATACTCAGTGTGCAAAGCGTTTTAGGGGTAAAAAAACAAAAAAGAGAACAGAGTTTGAAGTTGGACAGCAAGGAGGGTGTGGTGGGGGTTGTGGTATGGCAGAGGGGGGAGAGGGGGGGTGTTCACTGTCGAGTCAATCCGACTCGATGAAGTTTAGTCTATCGATCTTTTTTTTTTTTTTTTCTCAAATGTATTTGAAATTTCTGTAATTTTACTGTAAAGATCTTAAGCATGAAAAACAATATGCTAATTTTGGCTGCTGGTACCTAGTTTAATCAACTTAATTGGAGCAGAGGATCCTGTTAAAGCGTGCAGGGCGTGTATCTCCATCTTTGAGGTTGTTACCAGTGTGTTTATTTCAAAAAAAATTTTTTTTTGTGTATTATTATTTCAATGTGCCTGGCGTTTGCAGTCGGCTAGGCTTTAAACAGGTTAAGAATGTTTAATTGACAGGACAGCGATTTGGAAAGTTGTTGTGGTGCCAACCCAGATAAACAATGTCGTGATGAAAATACTGAACCCAGCTAGTATTGTTGTTACTTACATTAGAGCTGTCGTGATGCCAACCCAGATAAACATTGTTGTGATGAAAATACTGAATCCAGCTAATATTGTTGTTACTTACATTATAGCTGCCGTGATGCCAACCCAGATAAAGAAGTGTCGTGATGGAAATACTGAACCCAGATAAACATTGTCGTGATGAAAATACTGAACCCAGCTAATATTGTTGTTACTTACATTATAGCTGTCGTGATGCCAACCCAGATAAACAAAGTAGTGATAAAAATACTGAATCCACTTAATATAATAATTGTTGTTACTTACATTATACAGAGGTGCTCTTGAGATAAATTTGGAATGGTGATGGGGAGTTATCCCTTTTTTATTTTGTATTGGTGGTCAGACTGATGACTTGTTGTGTGTGTGTGTCCTGTGCAGCCCAGCTCTGATCTGATGGGGCTGGTGCAGATCCTGATTGTGACCTTTGGTGAGGAGTGCCCAGTATTCTCCAAAGTCCCTGCGCGCCCTCCACCACCCAACACAGCTCAGACCCCCTATCCCACCGGCAGTGGTGAGTGCGGCATCAAGTTGTTTGGTATTCATGCGGGTTTTCTTCTTTTTGGGGAAGGGAGAAGGTAGGGTTGGGCATGTGCGCGCAAGGAATATCAAATGAAGTTTGCACATTTGAAACCATAACCAAGTGGAATATAGAAAAACCTGTTGCTAAAGCAAAAAGGGAGTATTCCATACCCAAGAACAGGAATGAAACTGACTTGCCACTGACAGGGTGTACAGTTATGATATAGCAGTAGGGGCAGACCACTCGGTTAGAGTTTGTCTGGGAGAGTGGATTGTTACCAACTTATTTTTGTTGGCATTATGATATTTTAGACTGTTCCAGGTAGTTCAGTGGCATCTGTCCGGTATGAGAAAAATGCATTGTGTTATATCAGTATATGGTGTAGCTAAGTGTTCATCTTTTCAGCAGGAGATAGGGTGGGGTGAAGTGGAAGGGAGGAGTTGATGGTTGTCTTCAAACAGACAATGCCACACTCCTATCAGTTCAAAGTATACAAACATACAGCTCCTTATTTCTTTTTAACTCCTTGTCTGCTGAAGCTGTATTTAAATGAACAATGCATGCTGGCGAGTTTTTTTTTGCGACCTTCGAACAGCAATTGTCCACAACAAGTAAGTTCAGCAGTGACATTTCAAGACAGCACTCTGGTGGTGAGTGGTTTCAGTGCAGTCAAGTGCTTAAAGCCCAAACTCTTGAAGTTCTAGCCTATAGTTTGTTTTTGCTACTTGTCACAGCAGGTTTTCTCTTCATGTACAGATATTTTTTTTTTATGTGGGTAATGTACTTTTTATTTGTTTAAGAACTGGAACAGTAAACATATACCTGGCTTTCATTTCAACATTTGAGATTGCACACTGGATCTATTTCTCATGATATGACCAAAGTATTTTTAATCAGATAGACGCCTTACCCTAAAGCTTTTCCACTAAATCAGACGGGGCAGTAAATTTCAGGCCAAGCTGTCTCCAGTTGCATGCTGTTAAGCATTTAAACTTCTGAGATTATCTTGGTGCGGCATGTTTGCAGCTTATTGCTCAATCACAGTGTTTATTTTGACTGTGTGAGAGTGACCTACCATTCACAGGACCTAACCTGTTGGTTTATTTCCAAACCATGCTGCCTAAGGAAATTGATGTTGCCACAGCAATGTATACTGAGGTTTTGACTGCTGTGGACAGGTGGAAGTCGAAGTAAACCTAGACTTTTATGGTTATGGTCATTCTTCTGGGGAAAAAGAAAATCACCAGCTGTGCACAGTAGCCACAAATGCAAAGTCCAGTCCATATCAACTGATCATGCCAGTAAAACTACGTTCTTTAAAATCTAACCTTCAAGTTATGGTGACAAAATATCATTATGAAAAAGTGTTTTCATTCTTTTCACTTCTCTGTATCGTGTCCATAGCAGTCGGAATTTTTGTATGTTTGTTTTTGTTGTTTTACTCCTGAAAGTAACTGAGTGGCAAAAAAAAAAAAAAAAAAAGAAAAGAAAGAAAATTCTTCAGTATCCTGACTTTTCCAAAACATTCGGCTGATTTCCTTTAAGCTGGAAATGTGTTCTAAACTTTTGAATTTTCAGATAAAACACAGTCTATCCGTCTCTCTCTCTCTCCCCCCCTCCTCTGTCTCTCTCCCTTTCACTCTCTCTCTCACAGACAGACAGACAGACAGACACAGACAGACAGACACACACACACACACACACACACACACACACACACACACACACACACACAACACAGGCATGCACATGCACACATGCACGCATACATATTCCATACAAAATACCCACCAGACAGCTTTTCCTTCCAGAGTTAAAGCTCTTGATTATGTGAAATTAGATTTAGTCTTAAAGCATGAAGATTTTTTTTAACCCTTACGCTGGTAGTTGTGACATAAGTCGTGCCACTACGTCATGGCCGTCACTGGTTGTTGTGACTTAAGTTGCGCTGTAGGGTTAGCCTCGCAAACCTAGTTTCGCCAACACACACAGATACGAAACTATGGCTCATTGACAAACTAATTTGTATAAATGACAAACAAGTCCCGGAACATGGATTTTCAGCATGCGAGCTTAGTTTATAGTCAGTAGCAGCTTGCAATGCATAGCGCGACTTGAATCGGCTGGCAAACAGCAATGGTGGCACCCACAGGAGAACGTGATAGAATTAGGAACTTGTTTGGAGATGTTTTTGCTGATGCTGTTGTGGAAAGAGCAATTGAAGAAGAAGTTATGGACATTTTGAATGAACTGGGTCTGGTGGGTGATAGTTTTGATCTCGATCAAACACCGTGTAACCATGATTTTTGAGATCAATACGGACAGTGACTGGATGAGTGCCTAAGGGTGAGGGGAATCTCAACGTGCCATTCAGTGGGGAAGAAAAACTCAGTGAAGCGCTTCCAGATGATCCTAAACCTTTCAAACGTAAACAACGATCGTGTGGGCTAACTAGTACGTTTGTTGATAGTGACCATTTTTGGGTGTTTTTGTGTTATTAGCATGTGATTTCAATGTGAAAACTGCACTGTATCTCATTCATTCTTACCTGGATTACCTGCATGGAAGACTGGTATAATCCACACTGACTTCCCTTTGAAAAAGGCTGTAACTTCTTTCTGGATACTGTGGAAAATAGACTGGATTATTTGTGAAGAAGTTCTTGAGAGTGACAAGCAGGAAGTGCCACCTGTTTTCACCTGTTGTTTTCATGTTCTAGACAAGCAAGGACCAAATTAAACAGTCGCAAACACACCAGTTCTGTTTTACATTATTCTTTATTCAGTTACTAACAATTTTTGTTCTGCATGTCATGTTCAAATACTAACAGTTGAAAAGTTATGCATATTATACAAACGTAATTATTTTTTTCAAACTTTCTTCCTGTTAATTCACTAGACAACAGACTTAATCGTTTGTTGTTTAATAACCAGTGTAAGGGTAAACAGCTTTTCCTTTCAGAGCTAAAAGCTTTGATTATGTGAAAGAAAATTTACTCGTTTAACCATGGCAACGTTTTTTTTAACCCTGACTAGTAATGGTTTAAACTCTTATCGAGGACTAATCCATTACTCAACCAAAACTCTTTTGTTGCAGGCCACATGCCAATGCCAGGCATGCCACAGCCAGGACAGGGCACCCAGCCTCCCTACCCCGCATACCCAGGGTCCGGTTACCCCCAGCAACCCACCGCCTACCCTCCCTATCCCCCTGTCTCACAGAGTGGATACCCACCGCAGGGTGGCTACCCACCCGCCACATCCATCTACCCTGGCAGTCAGCCTCCCTCTCAGTTTCCCCGCCCTTATGGGGGATATGGGAGTAATCCCCCTTACCCTACTCCCCAGACGGCATATTCTGCCAACCAGGGAACACCTGGTAGGAATGAGTGTTGTGGGGGTGTGTGGTGTGTGGTGGGTGTGTGTGTGTGTGTGTTTGAGTGAGAGCAGAATGCTTTTGGAGTGCATTTTTTGGAATTGGAAGGATTACTTTTGTCCCAGTAGATCTTTCAGATTATTTGTTACATGTGGTCACTGGCTTTTCTTGATGGATGATCATTCTTTCCTCTCTTATCTTCCCACATCTCTGTTTTCCTATCTCTCTCTCTGTCTCTCTCTGTTGGCTGTCTCTTTCTCATTCACTTCGAACACACCTTACAGACTGCTAAAAAGTCTCACATGATACATAGATTGGACAGTCAAGATTTTCAGCTGTATTGCTTGTAGTAACTTATTGTCCTTTTCATGGGATGTGAGAATCGACCCGCCACATTTCCCTGCAATAACCTTTCAAGACTCATGAAATATGCATCAACAGTAGACATAAAATTCAGTTGTTGTGCCTGTCAAAATAGGCAAAGCTTTCACAAGGAAGTGTTCCGTAACGCAAGAGCAGAGCTTCAAGTCTGGGATGTATTACGGTGTGTGCACAGACTGACATGTTTTTGTCAAGGGGGAAAAAATGTTTAAATGATAGCATGAAGCTGTCTTGGTTTTACAAATCTGTGATTGTTTATTACAGGTTGACATAGTGCCTACTTCATGCTGGTTCTGCCTCTCCCATTGCATCAGCACCAGTCCAGTTACACCATCAGAGCACTTCATTGCTGTTTTCCATGCTGCTTCTTTCAGTCTTCACCCCCCGCCCCCCTCCTCCACACACACACATACACACACACGTGCACACACACAACCACACTTGTTTTGCAACACCCCAAGCACCGGCAGCCTGCAGCATACATTCGATGCCAGGGTATCACAAGGCACCCCACCAGAGGAGACTGCACAGTCAAGTCGCTCCAGTGATGTTTAGTGGCGCTTGTTCCATTCTAGTATATGTAGACACCATTTTAATGAGGACATAATTGCTCATTTCTGGAGCCAGCATGAGTAAACATGCCTCTCCAGAAAGTACTTCAACAAACATCCAGTGGTGATTCCCATGAATTTGTATATATCAGGACATGAGTTCAGCACAGACTTGAACCTGATAAGGGAATTGAAACTGAGGTGATGTGAAAGCTGGATATGAAGCCTAAAGTATTTGAAACTTACACTTACATTTTTTTTTCAATGATTAATGGGGATGTGGATAATCAAGATGTTGGCATGGACTTGCAGTCTGTTCTGAGAACTGCTTTTCATAATATGTATCCTAGCACAAAGCAGGCTCCAGATAATAAAGATAGGTGCACTGTTGATCATCTGAGCAGCATTCTTTCAGATGCGCCCATTAAAATAAAGATAGGTGCACTGTTGATCATTGAGCAGCATTCTTTCAGATGCGCCCATTAAGTTGATTAATCTGGACTGATGGTTGCAGTGTTACTGTTTGAGCCCATAGCACATTTAGCTGTGCTCACATGTTTGGGGCCAGGAAATCTCCCATGTATAAATGCCACTGATGGGACTTGAACCCACATTTTCCCTCCCTACGATCTGTCATAATAACCACTGGACTTGGACAGCTGGTCAATGCCACAGACTTGATCCTCTGTAAAGCAAGTCATGTTTTTGTATTTTCAGCCATACACAGTCTGAGTTTGAGATGTGATTTGTTGCTAGTCATCAAAACCTTGCTTTTAATACATTCATTTTATCTGATGCTATGGAAATATTCTGTTGCCTAACAAGTGGTACACCTCCACTGAAAATTTTGGCATTGATTCCTGTTTCAGCCCCTGCCACCCCTGCCAGTAGGCCTGGCACAGGCACAGTGACAGAGGAGCACATTAGAGCGTCTCTGTTGTCAGCAGTTGAGGACAAGATGAAACGCAGACTGAGAGAGTTCTTTGCTCAGGCTCAGGTGAATAACAATAAGGAATATAAAACTTGTTCTGTCTTAAAAAGAAAAGGAAAAGGCTCAACAGGTTTTGCATTCATGCAGATGGGGGAAAACGTCAACAAGTACTGTAAATAATGCATTCAACATATACATACTCGCATTTCTAAAACACAGAACGTCAGAAATATTCACACATCACTGATTCTGTCTTTTCATCGGTAATCACACATCAGTGATTCCCTCTTTCAGTCACACACACACACACACACACACACACACACACACACACACACACACACACACACACTCTTACATGAACACAAGCACAAAGTGGAAAAGGGGACGAAAAACATGTCCCTGTGTGAGAATCAAGCACAGACCTGTGATTCTCTCTGATTGGTCAGTCTGTTCTCCACCAGGCCACCCTCCATCAGGATGTGTGTCCTTTGGAAAACTGTCTTTTTTTTTTTTTTTTAATGAAACATGTTGATGTAAGGGAAGTCTTTTCTTTTTTTTTTCTCTTCATTTTAACGACTTTAGTGCCACAACTAGCACAATGACAGGCTTATTTAAATTTCAGATGTTGGCAGATTAATTATACTTGATTTAGGGTCACTGACAAACACATGCATAACTGCGGGCGGGGGGGGGGGGGGGGGGGGGGGGGGGACATTATTGAGAAAATGAAATGTGGCAGTCTGCCATCTTAAGAGACCAGACCAAAAGTGTGGCTGGATTCCAATGAATTTTGAGCACTTGAATGTTGGTGAAAAAGCTTATACCACCCACCCTCTTTTCTGCCCCTTCTCCTCTCCCCCCTTCCCCCTACTCTGCCTTTCTGTCCCCCAATCCCGTCCCTTCCCCAACCCCTGCTGCAGTTGTGTAGGTGTTATATTAAGATTAAAAGATAGGAAGAAGCAGTTGTATGCCTCTCAGACGATGATCATGAAAGTTACAATGATTGCAGAAATAAGATAATTGAAAGATACAGTAAAAGCAGGTTTATATTGCTGAGCTAATGATACCTAAGAAATGTGCAATAGTGCCAGCTGTATACTTCTTATGAATAAATCAAACTGATTGTACTGTTGAAAGCTGGGGCATCTTTCAGTACCACTTCCATAGTCATACAGTCTCTGTATAACTTTTTGGATGATGTTCCAGTCAGAATAACACCATCATAATCGTTAATTATTACTCCTAAGGATGCTTTATTATGACACCGAGTTATGCATTTCTCGATGGAAAACATTGCTATGGTCGTTCATACTGTTCTTTGCTACTTGGATAAGCTCCAGGAGTGGACTAATTTTGAGTTGTGTTGGAGCTCTGCAATACTTCCTGGAAATACTGACTTGCAACCACTCTTGAGGGCTTTTTTTGTTTTTTGGGTCTTGTGTGGTTGATGGACCATGTTTTTCAGTGAAGTCTTGCTGCGTAGTGATGTGTAGAAGTGTCAGACTTATACTGTGATGGGCTGTTTGGGACAGGCGGAGACCGATGTGCTGAAGAAGACCCAGACGGACCTGATCAAGGGGAAAGAGAAGCTGGAGAACATGCTGAGAGACCTGGAACAGGAAAAGGTCCGTAGTGAGAAAAGGGGCTTGAGCTCTTGTATGGAAAGAGGTCAGATGTGTTCTGTGTGTGTGTGTGTGTGTGTGTGTGTGTGTGTGTGTGTGTGTGTTTAATAAGGTAATTCACATACAGGTATGGTCAACACCTTTCAGTTTCCTTCAGAAGACAAGATTGATTCACTTTGTAATGCTTCAAAATGCACCAAAAACTCACAAAAGAAGTGATAGTAGATAGCATCTTTCCATTCAATTACTGCGTTTTGCATGTAGTCCTGGAGCCAGCATGAGTAAGTTTTCCCCTCCGGAGGGTGCCTCTAAGTCAATCCAGTGGCAGTCTTGAACTTTTGTTTTTATTATTCTATTATCATTATTTAAAAAGAAATATCTTTTGATGTCACTCCAGTAATTCTATTCCATACATATCCACACCCAGGTTTATCCTGTCACAACTCATGCACTGCATAGTGAGCAGTCATATGAAGGCATCGTAAGGTAACCCACAAACAAACAAACCAAAAAAACAAAAAAGAAACCTCAGACCCCAACTGCAGAGGACGCTGTCCTCATATTCACATGGAATGGCATCAGTGGTCAGGGCACAAATTCTCTTGCTGGATGCCGTTTCCATTCCGTTTGCTGTGGAAAGTCCACTGACCTCTCCCAAGGATGTGAAGAAGCATGACCGTTGGTAACTGCTTTGATCCTGCCAGGCATTTCCCATGAACCCCCCCCCCCCCCCCCCCCCCCCCCCCCCCCCCCCCCCCCCCGGCTTTTGAAAATGCTTGATTTTGCCTGAGAAACTGGTTTGATGTGTAAGTGGCTGTTTGTCATCAGGCGTGAAAGTCAAAAGATTTATCTTATTTAACAGCTGAACGAGAGGAGTGGGGAGGAGAAAGGAAAAGAAAACACTCATTCGCCAGTTGCTGAGTAGCAGATTGTGCTGCTGTTGAAATCATCACTGTAAAGCCAGTTGCATTTAAAGTCGACTATGCTCCCTAGACATCCCACCCTGTTGTATTGTCTCCCTTGATGACTGTGGGTGACAGGCGAATGTAGAGAGCAACATGATACTGCTGACGACAAAGGACCAGGAGGTGAAGGAGGCCCTGCAAAAGATGGAGCAAGGAGAGAAAGTGGACATAGATGAAGCTGTGGTCACCACCGCCCCTCTGTACCGACAGTAAGTGTGTGTGTGTGTGTGTGTGTGTGTGTGTGTAAAAGTAAGGAGTATATTAGTGGATGTTGCACAAGTCTGTACATGGTGAACACAGGGTAGCGTCTTTTCTAGCCTGATCATTTTCTATGACCTGGACTAAAGGAATTCCTGCAAAATGGAGGAGTTGTGTGGCTGCCAGCACTCAAAATTGACAACTTTTTTTAGAATTTTGTGTACAAATGTGCAATACGAGGATTTTTTTGTGTGTGTGACAAAGACTGATAATATTGTTGAAAAAGCCAAAGCAGATGGTCCACAAGTGTTGTCAGCTTGGAAGGTAAATGCATTTTGCAAGCCCAGCATGGAAAAGGGAAAGTTGTCAGAAGTATTGAAGTCTTTCTGCTGAAAGACTGCCCCCTTCATCTACTGTAACTGGAGTTGGGCTCAAGAGGGTTGGCCGGTACAAAGATGTTCCTTCTGTTTTCACTGGTGAGGAACTGTTTGAATCACTGCCTGCCTCGCCCAACCATCTGTGTGCAGGTTGATAGATGCCTTTGCAGAGGAGCAGGCCATTGAGGATGCCATCTACTACCTGGGGGAAGCGCTGAGGAAGAATGTGATCGAGTTGGAAGTGTTTCTGAAGGTGAGTTCCCAGATCCTACCCCTCCATCCTCCTCCACCTCTTGGAACAAGAAACAACTTTGTATTCAAAATATTCCTTAACAATAGTTTTCTTTTTTTTTATTTTTTAAAAAGATTTCATCAGTCACTTTATAGAGAGAGAGAGATAGAGAGAGAGAGAGGAGAGAGAGATTAACAAAGAAAGAAATGCAAAGCTCTTTTAATATCTCAAGCTTTCAGTGCCCGTAAGATTTTTCTTTCGCTTGAGCAGGGACTAGAGGAGGAGTTGGAAATTTTTAAAACAAATAGCAGTTGTTGAAAACACTTTTATATCATAGCCACCCACAAAGGATGGAGTGGGATTTAACATGTGTGCATAGAATCACACAGAGGACCTCATGGTGAAGTCTCATCTGCAGGACTTGGAGGAGGGGAGAATCTGCACAGATGTTTGACTGGAGAGAAAATCTTTTAGCTGGCCATTTTTAGTGCAAGTGGAATCCAGAATTGTTGGATCAAGACAGCTATATACAGAGCAGATGTTTCATGGTATGTTTTTTTATGTGATAAGTATTTGAAATCGTTGCTTTTATCATTGCCTCCGCCAAGCAGGTTACATTTTACCCATATCTGTCTGTCTGTCGGCAAGATAATGCACAAACTGCTGAACTGATTTTATGGAATTTTTGGCAGAAAGATGGAACATGACCGAAAGCAAACCCTTTAGATTTTTGTGCACTCCTTGGTGCCGATTAGGATGAAAATGCAGATCCAGGATCTGCCAGACAAGATAAGGCAAAAATGACTGAACTGATGTCAGTGAAATGTATACAGAAAATGGAATGTGGCCATGGAACAAACCTGTTCAATTCTGGTGCAGATTCATGGCGCCAATCTGTATCTAAGAAGGGGTCCAGGGTCTGACTTTTGGGGAGTTTTGCACTCTCCCAATTTCTCTTCTAGTTTTAATTTTTTTGTGTTTATTTGAGATCTAAAGATCTCATAATGAGACAAGCAGGTAAAATAGGACTTGAGCTCTCAGTGTACGGCAGTCATGACACGGTTACACTTGTTTTCAGCGAGTTCGTGAGCTGTCCCGGAAGCAGTTCCTGCAGAGGGCGCTGATCCAAAAGTGCCGAGAGAAGGCAGGCTTGCCTCCCTTGGTGTAATGGAGACGGCTGATGACTGTGATGACGACGGGCTTCTACACCTGTTTGATGTTTGTACTTTATAGTGAAACAGTGCCCAGGAGGGGTAGGGGTGGGTTTTGGAGGAAGATGGAGGTTAAGTCTGAGAGAGAAGTTGTGAACTGAGGCACTGTTAAACTGGGAGGGGAAAGGAGGTGGGTGGGGCTGGGATGGGGATAAGGCAGTTTTAGAAACTCAGAAGATTGATGTAGATGTGGGGGTGGGTGGGGAAGAGGGAGGGGAATTGGGTGGGAGTAAGGATGGGGGGGTGGGAGTTTTCACAACCGCATGGTTGGAGTAGGTTTCTTTTTTGTTTTCTGTTTGTTTGTCCTCACATCAAACTTTTATCTGCTTCTGATTCCTTCTTTTCCATATGCTGATTGCTCGAAAATTTGAATCTGTATCTTTATGTGTTGTCTGCTTATAAAAAGAAAAGGATTGAAAGTTGAACAGTCAAGGTAGGTCATTCACATAGAGGGTGGATGGGAGAGGAGTCAGAGATTTGGGGACTGTTGCATAGATGCATCATTTATGTCTTGTTTGAGATATTTTTAGACCTAATTGTTGAGTGTGATGTCACTTAATCCCTTTTTTTAAAAAAAAATTCTGGTGAATTAAATGAAAATGAAAACCCAGTTGACTCTAAAATATATGTTATAATTGGGATATTATTTCCCTTTCCCCCCTTCTAACAGTTGATAGTCAAAAAAATGTTGTTTTCCTCTTACATGTAATTGTCTAGTTTGTATATTTGTCTTCTGAATGAGAAAGAGCAGAGGGTGTTTGGTATCGGTAGATATTATAGAGATAACAGAAATGATGAAAACACACACATACACACACGCGCACACTTAATCAAAATAAGGAAATCCCAAAATACTTGAACACAATTACCTTCTCTTGTATACCATATGGGTTTCCTTGATTTAAAATTCAAAAGGTGAATTTTTGCTTTCTTTCATTTTAGTTTGAAAAGAAAATGCAGCCTTCCACGTAAATCTGTTAATGAACTATTTCCAGATATGCAAAATTATTTGTCCGTCTTCATTTGACCCCTTTTTTGTGTCTTGTTTTGTTCCCCAAGGAAGGATATTTTTACATACAAGAATGCAGGAAAACGGAAGAAATCTGTAGACACATGAAAAATTGGCATGAACATGTGTATGTCAGTGGGGCGCATTAGATATTAGTGGTTGATGTGGTCTGTGACTTTTGCCTTGGGGAACCAATGTGGGCACCTACTGGGGTCTGTCTGTCTTCAGAGAACTCTTTAAGGCTTTCTGCTAGACTGCTGACTAGGTGCTTCACACTATCAGTTATACTCTTGGTTTGAAAAAGCATGCAGTTGAGGTTGATTATGTTGTTTTTGAATTTCAGTTGTGTGGTACAGTGTGTGGTTTTTTTCGTTTGTTCTTCTTTTTTTTCATTTACTTAAAAAAAAATTTTTTTTTTTTTACAATTGTCCACTGTGAAAATGTATTCATAATCTTTTAAAGCTAGCATTTCTTGTGATATTGAAAGTCCATTGTCCATGATATGACAGCATTGAGCGTGTTGTTGAGATGCATGAAGTCGCTTTCTGGAATGTGTGATTCTCTGTGTGTGTGCATGCGTGTGCGTGCTGTTTATATGCATGTGTGTGTGTGTGTGTGTGTGTGTGTGTGTGTGCAGGTAGACTACAGAATATTCTTTTGATGTACTGATTTCTTTGTGGAGTTAAAGTCTTCATGCATTTTGTACATTTGTGGGTAACATCTTTCTGTATTTTTTTTACGTCGCTAAACTCTTGAGAGAAAACGGGACAGCAGGTCTTGAGAGAAGAATCCCTCTTATGCAAGTGTTTTTTTTTTTCCTGAACTCTGCTGCAAAATGTTCACTCGGGTCTGAGTCTCATCCAGTTCATGACCCCAGGAACACCCTTGTGCTGTCACTTCTTTGTTCTTTTTTCTTTTTTTTTTTTTTGTTGCTGCCTGGATTACTTCATTAGTTTCTGTTCCAATATTTAGATGGCCAGGCAAGGGTGAAGTGAGTGTGGCTGCTGGCAGCGCTGATTTGTCTGATTTGTTTTCATCCTGGGAATGATCAGGCGGGAGTTTGTGTGTGCACAAAGATTGTACGAATCACATTGATAACTACTTTTTAATGATGATTGGTGTGTGGGTGTGTGCGTGGGTGTGTGCATGCGTGGGTGTGTGCATGTGTGTGGTGGTAACGAAGTTGAAAAAACATTTTAATATTAGATGGATGCCAGTTGAGGAAGCAAGTGTTTATATCTGTGCTAAGAAACCTGGAAACTCCAAACTCTAGTATTCAATGTGGAAACTGACTTGCGAATCAGTCCTTCAGTAAACAAGATGGTGTCTTATGTTGATTGATCATTTTATTTTGTTGGTTTGTCCCATGTAAATTCATTTTGTTTCTGATGTTGTCTGTATGTTTCATGTTTGATCTGTTTAAGATGTAAATATGAGCAGAAATAGTTTTTTATGCTTCAATATAAAGGCTGTTATTGACAAATCCAAGGACATGTAAACACAGGAGACATAGGATCAGCAGATTGTTTTAGTCAGGGTTCTGTAGTTTTAGCGATACGATTTGTGTGGCAGCCTGTTGATTTGACTTCCAAGGCTTTTTATCCAGTGCAGTTATTGAAAGGGGGAAACAAATCTTGTTTTAATTAACTACTAATCTGTTCTGTTCCTGTTGCCACAGCCTCTCTTCGATGAAATGTACAATTAAGGTACATTTATTCAACTGTGTGAAATTTCAGTGTAAGGTACAAGAGTCTTGTGTCAATAATATATCCATCTGGAATTCGTGTGTGATTCCTGTGTTTTGCATTGACTGGCAGGTGTATGTGTGCTCAGTAAATTGTGTGTGGAAGGTTTGTTGATTGGATTTCTTGTCATGACTCTCACTGACTTCCTAGCTGCGTGATGACCAATCGTTTGTAAGGCAATTGCTGCTTTGTTTTCAATCTTGTCTCCTTTCTCTGTTCTTTTTCATAGCACATTGTCCATAATGGGGTGCCATGGCATACTGCAGTACAAACTGCATGTCTGCCTTCCAGAAGTTCTGTTCTTGTAACTTTTTCTTTTCTTTCATTCATCTTGACTCTGCCATTTTTTTTTTTCTTTTTGAAGTGTTCTTTACAGTTTGTGTCCATTCTCCCATCTGTATTCAGAAGAGACCTTTTCACATTTTTCTCTGGTCACAATGAGTAACATGCCAACTTTTTTTGTTGTGAACTAGTGACTGGGTAGTGAGATGCACACTGTCTTGTGTAGATAGTAGTTGGCATTTCTTCAGAGTCTTATTTGTCCGTTTGGCTCTTACATTTTATTCCTTTTCTTCTTTTCTTTTTCTTTTTTTTTGTGGTTATGTGAACAAAAAAATGTACTTCGTCATTTTAACTGTATTAAAAACAGAAGCAATAGCCACTGGTATTGTGTACGTTTGCACTGTTCTGTAAAATAACTGAGTTTTAATTGGGGATTCGTCAAGCTCGTTCAAAGATTGCCGAGATGAAACATCAAGAAGATATGGCATGGATATCAACGCCGAGAAGACCAAGTTGATTGGTACCCACAACTCTGTCACCAGTATGTCCACCCATGAACAGAAGCTAGAAAGTGTTCAATCGTTCACTTACCTGGTATCCATCATTAGCAGTGAGTGATCCAGACCAGAAATCCTATGACAGGCAGCAAAGACCACATCGGCAAATTCCGGACTAAAACTGTAGGAAAGAACAATACTATGTCCATGAAACACAAGATAACATCTTTTGGGCACTGGTTTATTCCATCTTCCTGTAGCAGGCAAGACATGGACCCTCACAGCGGATCTGGAAAGAAGAATCCCAGCCATGGAAACTCATTCGGAACTTTGGTGTGGAGACGGTAAAGAATATCTAATGAACTTCCCAGGTCTGTTCAACCCTTTTTATGTGCATAGACCAGACCACAGACAGACAAACACACACACACACGCATGCATGCATGCATGCACACACACATGCATGCATGCACGCACACACACACATACCTCTTGCTTATTTTTAAGTTGAAAGTGAAAAAAACAAAAAAAGCAAAACAAAACCAAAAACAAAACAAACAAACAAACAAACAAAAAACAAACCGGCAAGAACATTCGATTGAAGGCACAACTTTACGTCAAGATCTCTTCAGTAAACAGACGAAGAACATCACATATAATTAGACTGATAAAAACTCAACGACAACATCAACAACAATCGGTGAATTAACAAAAGGAGGAATGAACACCTTGCCGAACTTCACAGGCTTGTTTCTTCAGTTACACACGAAAAGAAATTGCGATCATGTACTCATCTTGTTACTTGTGAACTGTAAATTTTTAACATATATTGCCAAGCTAGCACATGTCAAGAGTTTTCCACCGCATGCAAAGGATAAGATTGCGTCACTTCACTTTGATCTTGAATCTGAATTGTTTCAACAGATCTGTTCGGGGTGGGGGTGGGAGGGGGGGGGGGGGGGTCAGAGAACGATAATACCCATACTTCCACTGCAAATGTAGTTACCTTTTCTCAGTTTAAGAAAACACAGACTAATCCAAATTACAGCTATGTAAGTATAACTTCAAACTTGAGTGAGCATGTTGGGCTTCTCTTTCGTGAAAGAATACTTATGAGGTAAGTTAATGTTGCTTATAGCCCAGTCGACCGCAAGGGGCCATAACAGGGCTGCCACCATGTTGAAGTCAACTCGCATGTCACTGAAAAAAAAGAAGAAAAAAAACACCACCATTCGCACATTTCTTTAAAATACACCTAAAAATGCACCAGAAACTTCATTAAAAATCTTTCATCCGCAAAATCTTAGATCAGATGAAAAATGTTAATCTCCCTCAGAAATTCAAGGATCACGTCAGTTATCTTGTGAAGTCGGAAAGTAAAAGAAAAATGTATGTAACACTAACAAATGATTTGGAAATAAAAACCAAAAAAATTGGTATTAATTCCGCCAGATGATACAGACAAACAGATTACAGGACAAAACACAATGCATTTCGACCTTATGGGTCTTCTTCAGGCAAAAAGAAACAACATCTAGGACAATGGAAAGGAAGAATGAACAATGGTTTATCGCCTCATATTTGGTGCAAAATAGGTAGTGGATGAAATGAGGCCATTAAGAAAGGGAACATGGGAGTTGAAATAAAAATGATGACAATAATAATGGTGGTAACAATAGCCACAATATGTTATGTCGTATGCAACTTGTTTGAGATGTGGATATCATATACTGCAGCTTACTGAATACCCCACATGTCCCCCTTCCTCCCAGAATAGCATTCCTGTTTGTTTTAAAGTCAAAATGTCCAGACAACCCACCCTGGATTTTCCACACTATGGAGATCAGCTCTGATTTTGCCTCTTATCGCAAAGACTCCACCAGTTCTCTGGCGTACAAGAAATTGTTCAATGAGTTTTCCTTTGACCCTCCAACATTTGAGAAATATCAACAGACAGTTCCAAATTTGAAAAAGGAGTGCTTGTGCTGCTTATTGCTCAAAATCTCCCTCAGGGTAAGAAAATATTCAGATTTTTCCCTCAGACAACTCCGTCAACACCACTGATCTCACCACGCTGGTCCTGGCAGTACTTGAAATAGTCTCTCAATCAAAACATACAGACTTTCTCATTCTCTCAGACTTCTCCTTTTCTCCTTTATTTATTGCCCATAACCTGTAGCAACCCCAACATCCAAATTATTCTAAATTTTACATCTGTGAAATTTGTGGTCGCAACATAGCTTTTGCTTAGGTTTCCAGTCATGTTTGCATTCGAGGCAATGGCGTGGATGATCAATTTGCCATAAATAGAGAACATTGGTGAGAATCTACCGCACATACCTGTACTAGACCTGAAGTTCGGACATAAGTCAAAGTCTCCGGCAAACGGACTGGAATTCACAGACGGAGAACAAACTCTTCGTTCAGACTATAAAGAGGATTTACTATCTACCACCAGTGGCGGTAAAGAAAAATTGTTTTTGAGCTGGTTACACACTGGCCATTAATTTTACATCCACCCACATCTTGTAAAAGGTGAAGAAGCTCCGTGGTGCATTCCATGTAATGTACCTCTCATGTTTTTGTAATGTTGGACTCGTACGATAGCAGATATAGGCTAAACACTTTACAGCAGACCTCATAACAACTTTGTTGAGACACACATATTCATGTCCACCGTTCCTTGCACCTTACTTTGGCAATGCTCTGCAGTGAAAATACACAAAATCGATCCTCAGACCATTTTTGTGATTATGCCATATTTTGTCAGTTACATACATGTGTTTATGGATGGATAATTAACTTGTTTTGCATGAACAATACGGCCAGTAGAAGGCCTAGGAAACATTTGGCGTATTTTTTTTTCTCCCTAGCCCGTAAACGGGTTCGTGAATGCACTGGTAGACTCGGTTGTAAGAAAAGAGCACGTTTTTCACAGTACCGCGAAAGGGGAAACTTCCTAATATGATGCTTGAACTCGGAACTCAAAATGGCCGAACCTCAGTTGCTGAATCCGTCAAGTGATCAAACAAGTATGGCGTCTGGTTACTTTTGACTTTGTAGATGTGGTCGCGATTGCTAAATGTCTCATGTGAGACCGTTTTCAAAGAATTCTGCTTAGAAAATGTAAGCGAAAACGTGCAAAACAATCACGCAAAAATTGAAGGTAGAGTCAGCGAACAGCCAAACGAGTGTTTTCTAACCACACAGAAGCACAGAAATATTTGGTTATAGGCTAAAAGCCTTTTGCCCCCGTATTAGTGTCCATTAATATGCTTTTGGTACACTATATAGTGAACTGTCCCATGGTTAAATCAGGCATAGTGTATACTACATTTATCACCGTCTCAATAAAGATTTAAATCAATGGAAAATACATGGTCCTTAAAAGTTTTGTCAATTTGATTTTTGAAGGCGTTTACTGATGATGCGTTAATGGTATCAGAGGAAAGGTTATTCCACAGATTTGTAATACAAAGAGTAAAAAATTTGTGGAACTGCTTAGTTACGGAGTTGGTCTTGTTAAATTTGAAGTTGTGTCCTCGAGTCTTATCATAGTTAGCCATGGTGAACAGGGAAGAGGTAGTGCAGGGATAATAAATATTGTGGATAATCTAAAAAACTTCGATGAGATCACCTCTTAGTCGCCTGAATTCTAGGCTGGGCAGCTTAACAAGATTTCCAGTACCATATATACACTTGGTAAATCTGCATTGAACGCCTTCAATCATATTTATGTGCTTTTTTAAGTAGGGGCACCATTCCGAGTTCCCGTATTCAAGAATGGGCCTGACTAAAGCTTTGAATAATGAAACCATTATTTCAGGAGACTTATTTGTAATAGTTCTCAAAAGCAAACCAGAAATTTGATTTCCTTTTTTTCACGGTATTTGTTATATGTGTATCAAAGCTCAATTCTGGGTCCGTGGTAGCCCCCCAGATCTTTTTCAGCGGTTGTACTGTCCAGTACACGTGTTATACCATTCTCTTTTATTACGTATTCATAATGTGGATTGTTCTTTTCAAGGTGGAGTACTTTACATTTCTCACTATTAAATTGCAACAGCCAAGTATTTGTCCATTCAACCAGTTTATGTATACACATTTGTAAATGATCTCTGTCTTCAGTATTTCGGATTGCTGAGTAAGCCTTGGTGTCATCTGCAAAAATTTTGACATCACAATCAACCTCTCCAGGCATGTCATTTATAAAGTATATAAACAGCGTCGGGCCCAGGACACAACCTTGTGGTACACCACTTGTCACCCTTACCTTCGACGAACAGATGCCACTGGCACTTACGAACTGGGATCTTTCATTAAAAAAAATCACTTATCCATGATAAAAGCTTTCCTTATATACCGTAGCCAGCCAGCTTATTAATAAGTCTATGATGGGGAACTGTATCAAAAGCTTTTCTCAGATCAAGGTAAACTGCATCTACAGGTACTTTGCCATCTAACATGACTAACCAATCATTTGATGTAACAAGTAGTTGTGTTACACACGAGCGTCCCTTGGTAAATCCAAACTGTTCTCTTGATAACAAATCGTATTTGTTTAATTGCTCGCAAAGAGCGTCCCAGATAAAGCCCTCAAAAACTTTACAGACAACTGATGTTAAGCTGACTGGGCGATAGTTACCTGCTAAATTCTTATTTCCTTTCTTAAAAATAGGACACACTTCAGCTTCTTTCCATGCACTGGTATGACACCATTTCTATGTTCTATCACTTCAGTTTCTTCATGCACTGGGTATGACACCATTTTCTATAGTTCTATCACTTCAGTTTCTTTCCATGCACTGGGTATGACACCATTTTCTATAGTTCTATCACTTCAGCTTCTTTCCATGTGCTGGGTATGACACCATTTTCTATAGTTCTATCACTTCAGTTTCTTTCCATGCACTGGGTATGACACCATTTTCTATAGTTCTATCACTTCAGTTTCTTTCCATGCACTGGGTATGACACCATTTTCTATAGTTCTATCAAACAGTATCTTTAGAGGGTATGCAATAATATCAGCCAGCTCCTTTAATACTCGTGGGTGGATCTCGTCAGTCCTGAGGACTTGGATGGATTTAGATTTTTTTAGGGCTTTATTCATCTGCTCAACTGTAACCTCTACATGGGAAATACCTGGAACATTTTTCTTGCATGAAAACTGGAACATTCTCGTTACTCTCCACTGTAAAAACACTAGCAAAAAAGCTGTTTAATACACTGGCTTTTTCTGTGTTGTTTTGTGTTAAGGTACCATCTTCCTTGATCAGATTTGCAACCGATTCTTTTGGCAAAGAGTGGAACGAGGAAGCGACTGTTTGAGAGAGATCGGCACAGTCAGTCATTTCGTATAGTCGCAAGCTTGTGCGGAGAATATCCTAGGCATATGATATACGAGATGAGAGCTCAGAAACTTTACTTTTAATGTACGTTTTTGGAATCTACAGTTTTTCTCATACTTCTGTGAAATCAAGAAATATTCAAGGTTTGGCCAGAGGAGGATTTCTTGATTTACTTTGAGTTTAGATTTGTGCATAGTTATGGCTATTTCACAGATGTTATTGTCAATATTTTCTATTTTTAGGAATGTTTCCTCTTTTTTGCGAACTCGCTGTTGATTTGTTAAAAGTGAATCACGATTATTTTGCAATGACGTTGTGAGATTAATGATGAACAATTAAGGAGGATATGCTATGTTTGTGACACCCCAAGGCATGTGTTCAATTACTACATTGAAGTACTGTGATTTTAAAAAAGCTTTATTGGTCTGTTGAGACTGAAAACAGGTTTTGACTGTTTCAGTTTTGCCAGTTTGACTGATCAAGGCTGTTTGGATCCTGTAACGTTTCATTTTGTGATGCTGAGAGAGAGAGAGAGAGAGAGAGAGAGAGAGAGAGAGAGTGCGCGCGCGCGCGTGTGTGTGCATGCGTGCATACTTGCGTGCATGCGTGTGTGTGTGTGTGTGTGTGTGTGTGTGTGTGTGCGCGCGCGCGCGCGCGTTTTTGTGTATGTGTGTGAGTGTTGTGAATAATGATTATGAATATCATAAATGTCTTGTATTGCTGACATTTTAAACTACCTTTGAGTTAATGTGAAAAAAAAGCATATTCTTGAACCTGCTTTTGGCGAGTCTTCTTCATGAAATGGTGTAGATTTTGTTTTAAACTCTCAACAGTTTTTGAGATTTTTGCATTTTGCGTGAAGGATGTTTTGTTTGTTTGTTTGTTTGTTTTTTAACATTCTGCCATTATTTTTAAAATAATAAATATTTTTGTGATGAATGTGTCTCGGTTTTTTTAGGCGAAACATTGCTTCAGATAACAAAAATGTTATTTTAAATACCATAATTCCGGGAAGAACACTGTCGATCACCGGTGATCGAAATTCAAGGGAAAGAACTGTTAATGTCCTAGTATTGTTCATAACAAGCGTTGGTACTAATGCTGGTGCTTTGAGTTTATTATGCTTTTTGTGTATGATTGTTTTTCCACTTGGATTTTAAAGGTATCTAATTAGTGTTTCTTCAGTAATAAGAATTAATGATAAACATTTGAAATTTTAATTATTAACTACCGACTAACTAAAATATTCAATTGAGTCCCCACAACGTAGTTGAAATGTAGATGATAAGACAGCAATATGGTCCATAGAACTAGCTGATATTACACAATACAAATTTTCAAACTAAATGACGGAGATGCATAACATTTCGCAGAAATGCAGTTTACAGAAATGAGCTCACAACCCCCATCTTGCACCGAATTTGACGAAGATAAGTGACTGCTCGTTCATTTTCGTTGTCCTGAGTGTTGTTTATCTTGCCAGAAAAAGACCTAAGAGGTCAAATCGCGTCGTGTTTTGTCTTGTGATTCGTTTGTCCCCGTTGTTCGGCGGACGTGGAGGTGCCCTCCGGATGGGGACTCTCACCCACGCCGACTCCACGACTTATTGTCGTCATTACGGGGCTTAGTAGGTGATGTCATGTGTATGTTGGATCAGAACCGGCACCACTGAACACCACCGAGGTGACTTAGCAGCAGTGCAACGTCTCCTCTGGTGGGTTGCCTCGTGACGACCCTGTGGATTGCTGGTGCTGGGTCTTCAACGGGACCAGCCGGCATGCCGCTGTGGGTGGTGAGGCTGAATGAACAGTGTGGGGATAATGGCACTGAGGAGGCACTGATGATGGGACAAAAAATAAAAGAAAAACCAAAAGAGAAAAAGAGATGTCACTGTAGAATGAAGTAAATGATCATTAATTCATGAAGATATTCTCATGTATTTAAACTTGATTTCTTTGTGAAGCCGATATTGTGTAAACTGGGTTTCTTTTTGTTGTTTTTCTTCCTGAAGGGAGACCCGTGGCACATTCAGCGCCAATAACTCCCCCCGCCTTCCGCGGGTCTAGTGACAGTTGTTTTCTCTTTTCTTTTGCTTTTTTTTTCTTTGCTGTGCCATCTTCTGTGCCACCTCAGTGGCAGTGCACCCATGCCGCTCATTCTGACACCCTGTCCACAGCACAGCCCCGTCAGTCCTGCCGCAGTCCCGGCACCGGCAATCCGAAGGGAGCAGTCAATGTCAAGTCGTTAAGATGCAGCTCACTGGAGGAAACACTGCACTGCTGCTCAGTCACTTCGGTGGTGTTCAGTGGCGCCTGTTCTGATCTAACATGTGCAGGACACCACTTATTAAGCCCCCCGCTGACGACAATAATTGCATGAGTGAACTGTCCCTACGGAGGGCGCCACCACGTCCGTCCAACGACAGCCTCATGGATTCGCCGATACCGGTGACCCCGACGGAACCAAACCAAGGCCACAGACGCGCAGAGGACATCAAAACTGAGCTCACCATGACAACAGGGCATGAAGGGCCACAGAATCTAAGATTTTTCTTTTTTTTATGGGGATCAATGAGAATGAGGATAATGATGATGCCACGGATTTCCATTCCGGTCTGAGACAGCATGACAGGGCTGTACTCTACGCTACATTTCATGATACATACCCAACGTCAACCAGGCCGAGAGATATAGACACCTGCAGTGTTGGTCAGGAAATTTGAGCAACACTCTCAGAGACGCATCCATTAAGTGGATGAAACTCGACTGTGTGGTTCCAGTCTTCCCAACTGAGCTCGTAGCAAACTCAACTCTGGGTAGGAGCTAGTCGGGCAGAAAAAATCACACATGACTCTGATGGGAATCAAACCCACGACCTCCCAGCCGAGAAATGAAGGCAGGGAGTCAGGAAAAGCTGGAAGAGGGCCATTTTCTTTGAAGATGTCGGATAACTCATGATGCGTTTTCTTACCCTTGTTTTAACTAATGTGAGTAATCTGTGCCTCTCTTTCAGTCTTTGTACCATACAGTTTCCATTACATTATTTTGTTAAAAAATACAAGATGTATCAAACATGGTACGCACGAATACAAAAACACTGAAAACAATGCTTTATGTTCTCTCTGGGTTTTTGTTTTTACGTAACCATATCAGTTTATTGCTAACATAAATTCTGAACTTTTTCAAAAGAAGATCTGTTTCTTTTTATAGAATTTTCCTCTGTTTTAAGGCTTTTTTTTCCATTGTGCGAAGCAAATCTGAAGCAACACATTTGGAGGTTTCTTACTGTTTATATGGCTTGGCAATACCAGCAACAAATTTGCTAATTCTATAAATATGAGCTATTTCAAAAGACATTCACTCTCTGTAATGTTCTCATACGTCTTTTATCTGGATTACAGATGCGTTCATTTCCAAATGTTTTGTGTTGTATTTATTTTGACGCACTTTGCTTGGTTCTGACTAAATAGTAGCACGGGCTTTGAAGCTTCCAAGCTTCCATATCATTTGTTCGTGTTACATATATTTTTCTTTTACTTTCCAGCCTCATAAGTATTCTTTTTTATGAAAGAGAAGGTTTCCTTACATGGTTCATTAAAACAGATCAATATCATTTCTGACTCACTTGTGTTTGAAGTTATATGTTACTAAGTATAATTTATGATTAGCCTCAGTTACATAACTATGATTTTGATTAGTCTATGTTTTCTTAATCAAAATTGCTTTAAATGAATAGTGCTGTATCTATTGAATTGACTGCATAATGCAAATAAACGGATCCATATTCTGCAGCTAAATACTTTATCGTCTTTCTTGTTGATGCGTGTATGTCAGCAGCAACTTGAACTGTCCACTTGCTGAAAATATTGAACTGAACAGCAAATTTAGTTCACTCTCTCTCTCTCTCTCTCTCTCTCTCTCTCTCTCTCTCTCTCTCTCTCTCTCAAGCACACACACACACACACACACACACACGCACGCACGCACGCACGCACGCACGCACGCACGCACACAAACACACACACACACACACACACACACACACACACACACACACACACACCACACTCACACACACAGATTTTCAATGCGTGCATGTGAACATGTACAAAAACTTGTATATGATGTGTATATAAAGAACACACACGCACAAACGCACACACACACACGCACGTACGCGCACGCACGCACGTATTTTCGAGGAAAAAAGTTCTCTAGAGCACTTCTGGACCTTACCCACGTAGTGCAGCATTGTCAGGCTGACAGATAACTGATGGCAGATGAGAGAAAAATTAATAATTAATTTTTTTGTTTTACACCTACTCGTTCAAAGTGGTCTTAAAATTTATTTTCTTTTAAAATTTAGTTCTGAAAAAAAGAGAAAAATTGTGGTCTAAAATGCGTTTTTTTTTGCTCAAAATGGTCTTAAAATGTTTTTTTTTTCTTTTCAAAGTTAGTTTTAAAAAAAAAGAAAAAACGTGGTCTAAAATGCGGTTTTTTTGTTGGCCCAAAAGTGTCTTTTTTTCCTTCTGAGTTAGAATGAAGGTTTTATCCTTCTCTCATGATGTCTGTGAATGCAGTGTCTGGTTGTGCTGCCGTCACTCTCCCTGAGGCTCTTGGATTTCACAACTGTCGTCAACAATGTCCCTTGTGTCTGCGCCGCACTCTCCACAGTCAGTCAATAGCTGTGGTTTGTAGAACTGTTCGGCGCTGTTTACGATCCGTTTTCAATACGTCAATCAGATCACAGTCTGTTTACAAATGTTAACTGTTTGATCGTTGACGTGTGTAACTTTACAGATGTTGCCTGATCCTATTTCTTTCATGTAGTTTTCATGGAAGTACACTATCACTCACTGTGGGTCTGTGTCATGGTGTATCCTGTCTGTATGTTGTTCATGTGCAGGTAGGAGCAAAGAGAAAGGCGAGCGGCTGCAATCTTTAGATTCACTTTTGTTGGAATGAATCATTTTGCCTGACTCAGTATGTACATCATAAAACAGACTTGGTGCAGTTGACAAAAATCATGCCACAGGAAAAGGTAAACGGTCATTTGCCTATTGATGACTTCTCCTGTGTTCCCTGTCAACCCCTCGTCTGTCCCCATTCTCCTGTGTTGGACAATTGCCTTTAAAGACAACAAAGTGACCTTAATGTAGCTTATCATGGAATGGTTGGTAGTTGTTGTTAGATTGAGTACAATGATTGTTTGATCATGTCTTCCTTCAATGTTGTACGAGGTTAGCATCGCGTCTGTGGTACCGACTTCACTGTTGTTGTGACTCCTTCAACAAGGATATTGCGCTTTATATTGTTAAAGTATTTTTATTTCCACCTGAGAATGCCTCTCAGTGAGTGGAGAGAGAGAGAGAGAGAGAGGGGGGGGGGGGGAGAGAGGAGAGAGAGGAGAGAGAGAGAGAGAGAGAGAGAGACAAGACAAGACAAGACAAGACAAGACAAGACAAGACAAATGTTTTATTGTCATAGCATTACAGCCTTAAGACAAAGGGGTGAACATGAACAATTGTATGCACATATCAATATTATTTACTGATTTCACACATGCATAAACATACACGCACACACAAACGCGCGCGCGCCACAAACAGCACCCACCCATCCACCCACCCACCCACCCACACACACACACACACACACACATTGATACAGGATCATCTTGAATAGTTATTTTTTTTTAAGTTAAATGTTAAATTCTGACTTACTCTTTCTTATCTTCATTGCCTGTGCTATAAATTTAGCAACAGATTTAATAACAGTTTCATTACTACTGGAAAGGACTTTTATAACTTTGTTCTGATCGGGAATGTTGGGGAAGGATTTCAGTATGGCACATTTTTTACGGATATCATCATAAGTGGTACAGTAAAATAAAACATGAGTTTCATTTTCGAATCCATTTCCACATGATGGGCAATTAATATTTGTTTGGTCATTTCGAAACCACTGAATACAGTTTTTAAGGCCACAAACTCGGAGTCGAAATCTTGAGAAGCTGTCTCTATGCCACTTATTAGTAACACATGACAAATATTTTTCAGACTCAAAGACATTTTTGAAAGAATGAAACCATCTATATTTATCATTATCCTCCAACTCAGAATGCCAGTTCTGTTTAAAGCAGGAAATAAGCGTATCTTTCAACTCTAGAATAAAAGCAGATTCACACCCAACACCTTGACTCAACCAAACTATGCCATACCCATTTTCCGTCAAAACTTTTTGTACTTTTGATGCCCAATTAAAGTGACCAGATTCATGCTGCCTTAACAGCATTTCATAAGCCTGTCTACATATTCTTGACATGGGCAGTGACACGAGTTTTAACCAGTATTTGATACACTTTATTGATGTCCTAAGATACAGTGGGTATCTTCCGGTTTCCCCAAACACCAGACTGTTAGAAGCATGCAGGGGGACATTTAGGAATCTTTTTATAGCAAAGGTGTGTACAGTTTCGATTTGTCTACAATCATTTTCTAGACCCAGACTTCAGCTGCATATGTTAAGATAGGTTCAATTTGCGAATCAAAGAGTTTCCAGAACAAACGTGCATCTATTGATCTCAGTTTTTTCAGAAACTTTATGATTTCTATAACTCCTTTTTTCCCTTTTCTACAGGGTTCCGACAGAGCAGAACTTACACTTAATTTTGTCGTAAAGAGCATGCCCAAGTATTTATAAGAATTCGTTACTTTAACCACTTCATTCCCATAGTACCACTTTTCCATAGAGGCTAAATGTCCCCCCTTCCTAAAAAGCATTACGTTTGTCTTTTCAAGGTTAACAGTTAAAGCCAAACGGTCAGCTTCTCTTTTTAAACAGTTCAGTTGATTTTGAAGTCCAATGACTGTATCAGACAACAGAACAACATCATCCGCAAATAACAATAGAAATATTTCAGTAGCACCAGGGATTAACTGAATACCATGTTTTCCGCTTTTTGACAAATCAATAGCCAGTTCATTTATAAAGAAAGAAAATAATTGGGGACTCAGCAGACAGCCTTGTTTCACACCTCTAGGACATTCAAAGCAATCAGAATAATTACACTTGTCACGCACACATGCCAAAACATTATCGTATATGCTTCTAAGGGCATTATACAGTTTACCTTTAACACCATTTTTCCTCATAATCGCCCAAAGCACATTTCTGTTTACTGAATCAAATGCCTTTCTAAAATCGACAAAAGCAACATATAGTTTAGTTTTTTTTTGGCAAAAACTTTTCAACAATTGCATACAATGTGAAAATATGATCGACAGTACTGTACCCTGCTCTAAAACCTGCTTGCTCTTCAATGATCTTGCTTTCTTGTTCTGCCCATTCCGTTATTCTTTTATTTAGTATATGTGTATAAACTTTACTAACAACACTTGTTAGGGCAATACCACGATAATTGTCTGGCTGGTTTACGTCTCCTTTCTTATGCAAAGGTACAATAATAGATTTAGATCATTCAATAGGAAAGACTCCCATATCAAACAGCTTATTAAAGTAAACAACGAGGAAATCAACAACTGAGGCGTCAGCATGTTTTAACATTTCAGTAACGATTTTGTCTGGGCCTGCGCTTTTCCCGGCTTTGAGTTTACCTATACTGGCGAAAACCTCCTGCCTGGAAATCTGCCGTAAATGACTTTATACTCTCCAATGATATCGACATTCTTTGTGTAACGGAAACGTGGTTCAAGGAAAGCGGCGATGAACCAAAGCTACGTGACCTCGCCCCAGCTGGCTATACCACCAAGTCCTTCCCCCGCCCCACCACGACCTGCGGGGGCGGAATCGCATTCGTCATCTCGGATAAGCTGCTCCCCTAATGCTCTTTTGACTCGTCTTTTGATTTTCAGCATCGGACCTTTGAACTTGTTCACCTGAAACTGTCCCTACCTAGCGCTCCTGTCACTAACATTTTTGGGATTTATAGACCGGTACCCAGCAGAAAGAACAAATTTACGCCCAGCATGTTTGTCAACGAACTTCCAGACTTTCTTGAATTTGTAAATGACCTTCCAGGAACATTGTTATTGATCGGCGACTTCAACTTCCATTTCAATAAGCCCACAGTTGGATACACGCCCGAGGTGTTAGAAATTTTAGATACTTTCGGACTCCAGCAGTCCGTGAATGAAATGACGAACAAACAGGGTAACATAGTAGACTGGGTAGTCTACAGAGACAGTGATCATCTTCTCAAATCCTCAACCGTTGACGATAACCTAGCATCGGATCATTATGCTGTGAAGTGTGAATTAGATATGGTTAGGCCCGCCGTTCCAAAGACTTACAAGGAAGTTAGGAAAATTTCTGCTATCGATATAGAGACTTTCAAATCTGATCTGAGCACGGCCATACCGAGCGAGCCATCGGCCTGTCGGCTGACCTCTGCCCTCCGTGCCATGCTTGATAAGCACGCTCCAGTGAGCAGGCGCTTGATCACTGATCGCTCACTGTGTCAATGGCACAACACAGTGGGTCCCGAGTTGTCGGAGGCCAAACAGGAGAGGAGGGGGGCTGAGAGGCGATGGCGCGCCACGGGACTGACTGTGCACAGGGAAATATATCAAACTGCGAGAAATCATGTTACTGACATTGTTCATCAAGCAAAAACTTTGTTCTATTCTTCAAAGATATTGGCCTGTAATACGGCCAAGCAACTATTTAATGTCACAAATAGTCTCCTAGGCAAAGTCAGCTACTCCCCCCTTCCCACCATCTTCCAAACTCAAGAGCTCCCTCAGAAATTCTTAGAGTTTTTCAATGGAAAAATTGACACTATCCGTGAAAAGCTAGATTCTACTGCACCTGTACATCCTCTGAATGACAAAGTTTACTGTGGACCTCCTTTGGCTTGTTTTAGTCCTGTTAGTCAAGACTATGTCAAAAAACTTTGTTTGCGATGCAGCCCTAAATCATGTGAACTTGATGCCATTCCCACTAACTTGCTCTTTCAGTGCATTGATGATGTCCTACCCCATCTTACTCATGTTATCAATACCTCTTTGTCCTCTGGTCACGTTCCTGAAATCTTCCGGTCCGCAGTGGTACGTCCATTGATCAAGAAACCTTCATTAGATAAAAATGTTTTAAAGAATTATCGGCCTGTATCAAATTTGTCATTTCTATCAAAATTATTGGAGAAGATCGTTTGGAACAAATTCTAGAACATCTCGAAAAGAATCACCTTTTGAATCCTCATCAATCTGCTTACAGACAAGGCCATAGTTGTGAGACAGCACTTCTCCGTATAGTCAATGACCTCCTCTGCGGGCTTGACGATGGGAATGTTTCCTTATTAGCGATGTTAGACCTCTCTGCAGCATTTGACACGATCGATCATAATATTTTGTTCTCACGGCTTCAGACTTCCTTTGGATTCAAAGACACAGCTCTCGACTGGATTATCTCTTACTTGACTGGACGTACTCAGACAGTGTGTGTACAGGGAAGATACTCAGACAGTTCTCCTCTTAGGTACGGTGTGCCTCAGGGTTCTGTACTTGGGCCAGTCCTTTTTGTGCTGTATGCTAGTCCTGTGTCTGACGTCATCAGTGGTCACGCCATGTCGCATGAGAGCTTTGCTGACGATACTCAGCTTCATCAGTCAGCTCCCATTGCTGAAACTGACTCACTGATTTCTCGGACGCGGGGCTGCATTGCAGACCTGAAGGACTGGATGACAACCAACAAACTACAACTAAACGACGACAAGACGGAACTCATGTTCGTGACAAAACAGCCTAACCATCCTTCTCTGCCTTCAACTGTCACTATCAATGACTGTGCTGTCTCTGTCTCCACCTCTGTCCGCAGTCTAGGGGTCATACTTGACCAATCCCTCTCCTTTGAGAAACAGGTTTCAAATATTTGCAAGATTGCCTATTTAGAACTAAGAAGAATCAGCTCTGTACGTCACCTTCTCTCTACAGATGCTACAAAAACTCTCATTTGTGCATTTGTCTTATCTAGAATAGATTACTGCAACTCACTTTTGGCCGGCCTTCCAAAATACCTGATAGAAAGATTACAGCGAATCCAAAATCATGCAGCCCGAGTCGTCTGTAGAGCAAGAAAACATGCTCACATTTCGCCTCTCCTCCACTCTCTTCACTGGCTATCTGTCTCAAACCGTATCTCGTACAAAATCTCAACTCTCACTTTCTCTGCTCTCTTTGAAAATGGACCTTCTTATCTCTCAGATCTCCTTAAAATCTACACCCCCTCTCGACAACTACGCTCCTGTGCTGACGACCGCCTTCTGCGAATGACTCGCTTCAGGACTACTACTGGTGAAAGATCTTTCTCTTTTCAAGCTCCAGCGACGTGGAACAGACTGCCAGACTGTCTCAGACATTCAGATTCTATCTCTTCTTTCAAGTCTAAACTTAAAACCCATCTATTTTCTCATAATTAGTCAATGCTGTGGGGAGAGGGGGGGGGGGGGGGGTACAACCTAACTCATAGCCGTCTGGGCCTTTTCAAATGTAGCGTATGTGTATGTTCTCTATTATATGTATTTGTTGTATGATTGAACGTTATAGGATTAAGTTTTTGTAGTGATATTTGAAGAATAAGTGAATGTCACATTGGTAGGATTAGGATTTGTTAGTTATTGTAGTAATAGTATTTGTAGTTGGGTGTAAGGTGTATTATTGTATATGAGAAGGGTGAATGTAGTATGACTTTGTAAAGCACTTAGAGAAATTCGTTTGATTAAGCGCTATATAAGAAATCATTATTATTATTATTGTTATTAAATAGGGCTATTAAACATTATGTCTGGTGTGTTATCATTAGTATCTTCCGTGACATCAATTTCCCCAGTCTGTTCCTCGCAATTTGTTTCATTGAATACACTAAAGTAGTGTCTGTACCATTGTTCTGAAGTGATTGTATTATAAATAGCCGATTTTCTGTTCACTGATCGAATTGTTTGCCAAAACAGCTTAGGATCGTTAATGGACTGCTGCAATTTTTCTAATCTCGCTTGGTCAAAATCATTTTTCTTTTTGTTAAGTAAATATTTATATTCTTTCCTTTCTTTAACATACGCTTCTTTCTTTTCATGGTTATATTTCTTTAACCGTTTAAATGTCCTTAACGATTGTCTTACCTTTCTCTTTTTCTTCTCACATTCGTCATCAAACCAACTGCTTTTCTTTTTACCTGTTCCTACTTTTCTGATCATGCACGCAGCAGCGCTGCACAGTGAACTTGTAAATGTTACAATAGAACTGTTAATGTCTGTATCGAGTTCCGTATAAGCATTCTGTAGGCATTGTTTAAAGTGTACAGACTGTTGTTCTTCTTCGTACTGAAATGCATAGTATTCAGACCATATGATGCGATTTTCAGTACTACCATTTTCAACATCACAATCTCTATTGCTATCCCTTTCCGTACAAACATTCTTCCATTTGAATTCCACAGGTAAATGCCATGAGTCAATTTTATCGCTGACGTATAAATCACAAGACTGTGTTAAAAACATATCTTCTGAGATGACTACATAATCTGTCACACTGCAGCCATGCGGCGAAACATACGTGAACTCACCATTAGAGTCACTAGGGCATAAACCATTGACTATGATGCAATTTAACTGAAAACACATATTTAATAAGGATTTGCCAAAATTATTACTACAAACATCTTTTGATTTTCTCTTCAACCCCCAATCACCATGTTTTCATCCATGACGTCGTAATCGGAATTGGGAGAATAATTCAACATTGATTCGAGTCTAGTTTGATCACAAGCTGTTCTGGCATTAAGGTCACCAACTATCATAACATGAAAATCATGATTTTCTGTAATCTGTAGGATACTTTCCTCCAAAATAACAATACCGTCTTTAATTTCCATTTGGTCATACAACGGTCCATTTTCTGGAACAACATAACAACCAAGTAAAAGAACATCTTTATCCTGGTTGAACACAGATTTGTCAACTCTAACAGCAACAGTATTGCAACAGTTTAACTCGACCCTCGACACAAAGCTATCTAATGACTTTCTAAATAGGAGCAAAACACCGCCTGAATTTCGACCATGTCGAGATAGTTTTCTGGCTGAGGCAACAAACTTGACATGATCATGAAAAACACCATTAAAGTCAAAGGTATTATCCACAAAAGTTTCAGTTAGACAAACAATATCAAAAGAAGAAACATAATTCATTAATGACATATCACTTAATTTAGAGTACAGGTTTTCTACATTATATACAAGGAAAGTCAGTTCATCAAGATGACCCTGCCTGTCCTATGGGTTAGTCCGTGTTGATTGCCGGGGCTTGGTGGGGTTGTTGCCGGGACACTTGTTGACAGGGCAGGACTGGCTGGAACGGAGCTGAGTCACGTTTACCCCAGTGTGTCGACTGCCACCATTTCTGTTGTCACTGTGGCCACTACGCACATTGCTCTCACCACCAGCACGGGCACTGCTGTCACCGCAACGCGCTCTGCCGTTAACACCACGAGTACCACTGACACCACCACAAGCACCACCACCACCACCATGAGCACTACTGACACTGCCACGAGCACTACTGACACCACCACGTGCAGTGCTCTCACCACCACGTGCAGTGCTCTCACCACCACGTGCACTGCTCTCACCACCACGTGCACTGCCGTATCCACCACGTGCACTGCTCTCACCACCACGTGCACTGCTCTCACCACCACGTGCACTGCCGTATCCACCACGTGCACTGCTCTCACCACCACGTGCACTGCTCTCACCACCACGTGCACTGCCGTATCCACCACGTGCACTGCTCTCACCACCACGTGCACTGCTCTCACCACCACGTGCACTGCCGTATCCACCACGTGCACTGCTCTCACCACCACGTGCACTGCTCTCACCACCACGTGCACTGCTCTAACCACCACGTGCACTGCTCTCACCACCACGTGCACTGCTCTAACCACCACGTGCACTGCTCTCACCACCACGTGCACTGCCGTATCCACCACGTGCACTGCCGTATCCACCACGTGCACTGCTCTCACCACCACATGCACTGCTCTAACCACCACATGCACTGCTCTCACCACCACGTGCACTGCTCACACCACCACATGCACTGCTCTCACCACCACATGCACTGCTCTAACCACCACGTGCACTGCTCTCACACCACCACGTGCACTGCTCTCACCACCACGTGCACTGCTCTCACCACCACGTGCACTGCTCTCACCACCACGTGCACTGCTCTCACCACCACGTGCATGCTCTCCCACCGCGTGCACTGCTCTCACCACCACGTGCACTGCTCTCTCCACCACGTGCACTGCTCTCACCACCACGTGCACTGCTCTCACCACCACGTGCACTGCTCTCACCACCACGTGCACTGCCGTATCCACCACGTGCACTACCGTATCCATCGCGTGTACTGCCGTATCCACCATGTGCACTGCCATATCCACCTCGCGCGCTGTCACGTCGACTCTCCCTGTTGGAGCGAGGAGAATCTTCACCTCGCCGATGACCTCCGCTGATGTCGTGACCTGCGCCCTCATGACCTCCGCGACGTGATGCGTTGTACTTGGGCTGTTCCGTGGCCGGGTTGTTGGTTGACGTATCTCCGGCGTCGGCGTCGTCGTTTGTTGCTGCTGCTACTTCAGCGTAAGTCCTGGGATCAGGCCTTGGCACCACCATCAGCTTTCCTCCCTGAAGAATGCGACCTTTCCCTCCTTCTTCGCCTCCGCAACGATGCCGGCCTGCTTCCTGGTGAGGTCGTTGGCCACCCTCACACCTTGCCCCTCCAACCTGGCTCGGTACTCCCGGTTCGTGATGACTGCCATCTTGTCCCTCCACCGACTGAATTTGACAATCATGGGCTTTGGCTGGCCATTTCTGCTTTCGCCCACTCGATGAGCTCGTGCAATGTCATCTGCTGTCCATTGCTTCGGTGCTTCCACACTGTTCAGTGTGTCAACAACCAGTCTGGCACAGGAGTCATAGCTCTCGAATTGTTCTGTCTGTGGCACACCAAACAAGCGTAGATTATCCCTTCTGGAGAAAGCTTCCAGAATATCACAGTGTTCTTTCAGACAACCTATCTCGGTTTTCATAGTTTCTATTTCAGAAAACAACGTGGAAAGATTGTCCTCGTTCTGTTTGCAGGCGCAGAAAAGTTCGTCAATATCTTCTCGGGTATCCTTCACGGACGAAGACAAGCGCTCATTCTCTTCCTCCAGCCTGTCACAGCGCCTCCCTATGTCATCACACTTCGTTCTGACATACAAAATGTCCGTTTTGATGGAACCGAGATCTTTCCGCAGGAGTGACATATCATTAGAAAGAGTCTGGGACTGTTCACGCTGTAAGTGCATTGCTTCCAGTAACTGCTTTGCGAAATCGGGTAGAAAACCCGAATCAGCTGTACAATCGATGGAAGGGGAACGAGCGGAAGTCTTGTCAGTGTCACTGCTGCCAGTCACTCTGTCACTTTCTGTGCTAATGCCTTGTTGGTGAACGGCATCCCTATCTACAGGGCCAGGGTTCACCTCAACGTCACCACAGCACAAGAAATAGGCAGCCACAAACACGAAAAGAAGTAGCTCCACTCGGTTTCGCACAGTGATAACCCTGATGCGCATTTTCACGACCAACTGAATTCGCTTGGCCATGAAGCTGTGGTAAGTGGGCAGAAACAGGCCACAGGCAGCGCGGAAACACAGAGAGTTCACAGGCATGGTCACAGTTTTAGTCACAAATTTTACATCACTGTGATCAGCACACTTTCACCAGTTCAGTGTGATTGAAAGTGACTTGATTTTTCCAATAATTAACGTAGTAATTAGACGATAATCCTCCGCAACTCGAGAGCGTTCCAAAAACACGTCTTCTCTGCGCTGTGAAATCAGCTCACCCCCGAGAGAGAGAGAGAGAGAGAGAGAGAGAGAGAGAGAGAGAGAGAGAGAGAGAGAGAGAGAGAGAGAGAGAGAGAGTGTGTGTGTGTGTGTGTGTGTGGTGTGTGTGAAAGCAGTAGAGTTAAGCTAGTCATAGACCAAGCCTGCAACTGAGGCATTGTTCTTGCCAACAGTTAAAAAATGTCAAATACTCTCTGTCTCTCTGTGTCTGTCTCTCTGTGTCTGTCTGTCTCTGTCCCTCTGTCTTTCTCTTTCTCTCTCTGTATTGTGTGCGTGCGTGTCTGTTGTATATGTATGTATGTATGTATGTATGTATGTATGTATGTATGTATGTATGTATGTATGTATGTATGTGTGTATGTGTGTATGTACGTATGTACGTATGTACGTAGGTATGTATGTACGTATGTATGTATGTATGTATGTATGTATGTATGTATGTATGTATGTATGTATGTATGTATGTATGTATGTGTGTGTATGTGTATGAGTGCAAGATGGAGAGACCTTTTAATGTGTCCCTTTATATACATGCTTTTCTTTTCTTCTTCCCTTTTCTTTTCTTCTTTTCCCCCTCTTTTTCTGTTTTTTTCTTTTTCCCTTTTCTTTTTTTGTGTATATTTCATAGAGATTCTAAAATGTTTTATGCTATTTTCTTGTTGATCATTTCGTTGTTGTACTTTGATTTGCTTTTTTCCTTTGATTTAAATGATTTTGTCGTTGAATCAAATCTGTTCTTTTATTTACTTATGTCATTGGCGGTGTCTGCACTTGCTTCTTGGTGGTGGTTTTATTGTTTGTTTGTTTGGCTTGATGCTGTTTGTTTGTGTAATATTGTTTTGATGCATAGATTATATCATTTAGTATTAGTTTTGTAGAATAGTAACGGAAGTATGAAAAATGGCTAACCAAGCCAATACTTTTACCGTTATGAAATGTAGAATCATTGTCTCTCTCTCTCTCTCTCTCTCTCTCTCTCTCTCTCTCTCTCTCCTCTCTCTCTCTCTCTCTCTCTCGCGTGGTTACATGTCTGCTCACATGATCACTCACTAATGAATCACACATGTTCTCAATGAAAAGAAATCTTATGATAGTAAGTTCTTTATTGATCAAGACAAAGTGGGAGGCTTTTTACCTCCACCCTTGATTTTGCAAAGGGAAAGAACATGCTTGACTACTTATTTGCCTTCTCCACCAACATTTGAAGCCTCGGAAAAGGACAGTGGTGATGTTGGATGGCTTGAG
>CM065727.1:66753569-66763569 GCA_033310375.1 Conus canariensis
AAAACTTTTCGTCACACCGGTTCAACAGACTTTTTAGCTAGGTGTACCCGAGTCAAGCAGTCTGATTACTGATGCATAATTCTTTCGGTTTCCATTTCCCTTGTGCGTCATAAATCATGACTGTGTCAGTTCCACTGTCGTTTAGTCTTATTTGTCTTTTTCACGAGAGGCCTCCTTGTGCGTTTTCTTACAGACAGGGTGAATGCAACCCTGAAGAGCAGGAACCTGTGTTACATAGTGATATCTTGAGAAAACGTCCCCAAAACTGTGCACAAAGCCTGCACTTTTTTCCCATCAAAATATGTTCAAATGTCAAACTGATAAACGGCCAAGAGTATTAAAATAAACAAGAATACCACAACATCAAATGAAACATGAAAAATAATGATAAAAGTAATAATAATAATAATAATCATAATAATATTATGATAATGATCATAATACTGATAGTAATAATAATAATAATAATAATAATAATAACAAGAAGAAGAAGAAGAAGAAGAACAACAACAACAACAATAACAACGCAAAAATACCAACGATCACATCAGCTATTTAATCCTGTTAATATTCAAGAAACGACTGAACATTTTTTTTTAAAAATCCATCCAAGCTGACTGTTTGGCCAGAAGCTATACCAGGGCTGCATTAGACACTTCTTTATGTAACGATGAAAGACCACTGACAGGCAAAGTGTGGACCTATCCCTTCCCTGCCCTGTGCTCCTCCTAATCTCCTTCCCACGTTAGTCTTTTGGTCAAGACTACAGATCGACGACCTATGTGTGGCAAAGACATCGCTCTCACAAAAAACAAAAAACAAAACAAAAAACTCTGAGGAACCAGGGACTTTTTCATCTCAAATACCAGAATATTAAAATTGGCATGCAAATGTCAATTCGTAGGAAAATCTGCATACCATTTATGGTGAGCTACTTCATTTAAATGAAAGATTGACAGAAAAAGAAGAAGAAAACAAAGTGTAAAACAAAAAACAAAATGGGATGGACGCTCCAGTTAGCACAATTATAAATAGTCTGAAAATTAGAGGCTTAAGCAACCTCATCCCCTGAATGAAAAAAAAAAAACAGTAAAAGATAATTACAGGAGTTGGCCCTTGCAAAAATGGAAATTTAAAAGAAACTCTAGACTCTGCACAGGTAGGAATGATAGCTAAAACAAGAAACGACTGCAAAATATAAAAATAACGCGGAATATAGGGTGTGTGCGGGCGCGCGCGCACACGTGTGTTGTGTGTGTGTGTTGTGTGTGTGTGTGTGTGTGGTGTGTGTGTGTGTGTGTGTGTGCGTGTGTGTGAGTATGTGTGTGTGTGTGTGTGTGTGTGTGTGTGTGTGTGTGTGTGTGTGTGTGTGTGTGTGTGTGTCTCTGTGTCATGGAAGGAGTGGGTGATGGGGCATGAAGGAAGATAGCACCCTACAAAGGTAATGAAGGAAAAGCAGTATAAGTACAAACTGAACAGCATGCCATTACCATAACATTGTATTACAAGCATATGTTTCTTCATTCGGTTTTGGTTACACGTCATAGTGCAGTGCAATCCAGTCCCATCCAGCTCACTAACACAGTACAATAAAAGAAAGAGTCAGCCTCACCTTACCAAGTCTGCGCTGAGATGAGGGCAGGGTCGACTGAAGGCAGCTGTCAGGGAGACTGAGAGAGCAGATGACGTGTCAGCAGGCGGAGTGTAGATGGCTGGGGAGCTCGCTTCTGCCCACTACTTATTCCGTCTTCACTCACCTTCACCTTCCTCACCATGAGAAACAGGGAGGGAGATAGAGAGAGAGAGAGAGAGAGAGAGAGAGAGAGAGAGAGAGATGCAGAGATGGTAGAGGTAGAGATGGGGGATAGGTTGAGAGATGGGGATGGTTATGGGCGTTCCACACCAACACTGTAACAGCTGTCTTAAAACAAAAGCTCTGTCTCTCTGTCTGTCTGTCTGTCTGTCTTTCTCTCTCTCTCTGTCTCTCTCTCTCCTGCACAGGGATTAAAGACCAGAGGCAGGCAAAAATTGTGTGTGTGTGTGTGTGTGTGTGTGTGTGTGTGTGTGTGTGTGTGTGTGTGTGTGTGTGTTGTGTGTGTGTGTGTGTAGGAGTGGCTTGGAGAAACAAGATGATTTGTGAGTATTCGTTCGTGTTTACATGGAATTTTGTGTATGGAAGAGAAAAGGAAAAAAGAAAGAAAGGGTAAGAGAAAAGAATTCTTCTAAGTATTAATTACCGGACCTGGGGGTTCTTTCGGAACACCTCAGCGTCCGAGCCTAGAGCGGCAGCCTCCCCTGAACAGTCTGGAAGAAGACCGTTCTTACCCAGCCACATTTAGTCTTGGATTACTGGAGTCATTGTGTTGAAAGAGTGAAAGTGGAAAGAAGAAAGTATTTTGTCATGATATATTAATTTGGAAAGAAAAGATTGGAACATCATGAAATATTGATTTGATTTATGTATGTATTTATTTTGTTCGTGACCTAGAGCGTACGAACGCGGTGTGTGACATTTGAAACTGTCTGTTAATATTCCTCAAATGTTGGAGAGTTAAAGGAAAACTCAGCGAACAATTTGTTATACGCCAGAGAACTGGCGGAGTCTTTGCGATAAGAGGCAAAATCAGAGCTGATCTCCATAGTGTGGAAAATCCAGGGTGGACTGTCTGGACATTTTGACTTCAAAACAAACAGGGGGTGGGGTATTCAGTAAGCTGCAGTATACCCACATCTCAAACAAGTTGCTTACGACATAACATGGGTAAGATATTCTTTCTTAGGAAAACAATGAAAAAAGAAGTCCCACTTGAAGTCCTTCAGAAGTAAACAACTGTCTTTCCCCACTGAACTGTGGTCTTTCAAATTACCTGGGGGTGGGGAGGGGAGAGAGAAACAGCAGATGTTAACCAAAGGTCTAAGGCACAAAACCTCAAATGCAGCAAAAGATTAAAACACCATAGTTGTTTTCCATTCCATGTCGGAAGGGCAAAGTGAGGTTGAGATAAATAAGTGCCTCTCTCTCTCTCTCTCTCTCTCTCTCTCTCTCTCTCTCTCTCTCTCTCTCTCTCTCTCTCTCTCATAAAAGAGGTAGAAATGGGAATACTCTAACTTTGGATGAAAAAAAAATTACAATACAGGAATACTGACTTCAACAACCGAACCAGACGGAGGTAATTTCCTGCGCGCGTGCGCGTGCGTGTGTGTGTGTATGTGTGTGTGTGTGTGTGTGTGTGTGTGTGTGTGTGTGTGTGTGTGTGTGTGTGTGTGTGTGTGTGACCATCAATGTCCTTGCTGACATGAAAAAACAGAGCTATTAAAGTACAAACACACAAATCAATGGGAAAATATGGAGCTTCAGCCGTCAACTTGTGAGGCATTACTACTCCCCAAATAAATTCCGTACATCAAAATATGAAAACATTTTATCTGTAATTCTCTCATTTTGACTACCATGGACTTGCTGTTTTTAACATAGCTCTAAAAGTCAGTGGATTCGCATTGACTGGAGTGGGGTTGTTATTTAAACAAAATTACAAAAGGTCAGATGCTAAAAACATGACTAGAAACGACTTGCTGTTTAAACAAAATGAAAAAGTGATACCAAAAAATGACCAGGAACGATTTGTTATTTGAGCAAGGTCCAAAATGGTGGGTACCATTGACTATGATGGACGTGTTATGTAAAGAAAATGTCAAAAATCAGATACCAAAAATGACTGGAAAGGATTTGTTATTTGACAAACATCCTTACTGTTCCAGAAGAGGGTATGCATTTGGGGCAATTTGCTTACAGCCAGCGAGGGTTTGTCATTTGGACAAAATTTACCCCGTCACACAACATAGTCGTTCACCATAACTGTTGACCTTTAAGAAACAGGGGCATGCATCATTTTATACCTTAAAGACCACTCAGCATGCGTTGGTTTGCACCAATAATGAAAACTCAAGACAGCATTCCAATATCACAAAATATTGTTTAACAAAAACACTCCACAACACTTCCTTTCAGAAAGAGGTACTTAACCATAAATCAGTCCTGGAGTATATGTACTGTTCAATTGTCCCTGACAACATCTGACTAAGTCAGTTATTTATGCAAGTCTCTGGTCATCCAGACAGGCACTGGCGGTATAGCTTCTCGCTGGCTTCACCGCCAGACATGTAGATCGCCATGAGGCGGTCACGGGTGGATCAGCAGTGCATACCAGGGACGGAAATGGAGTGGGCACAGGGTGGTCAGCAGTTCTTGACTTGGACTGCGAAAACACAATCCAGGCTTTCTTGGAGTCTGACGGTGGCTCCAGTTTGTGTTGCTGTGGTCCCCGGTCAGGTGGTTTGGCTGCCAACAGGCAATAAATAACTGGTGCAAACCCTTAACGTAGTATCCCACCCTGCTTTTCCTCTCAAGTCAGCCAGTATAGATCTCATCAAGTACCCCGCGCAGGGTACCCTCCACTAAACGACCATACATTGTAACACGCAGATAGATAGATAGATAGATAGATAGATAGATAAATAGATAAATAGATAGATAGATAGAGTGAGTGAGAGAGAGAGAGAGAGAGAGAGAGAGAGAGAGACTTGTTACGTGATTGTTTTAACATCCGAGACATTGTTTAAATCACGGAGCTAATTTATCTCAAAACAGTGCATGCTTCGGCATATATTTCTCAATTTGAGAGAGAGAGAGAGAGAGAGAGAGAGAGAGAGAGAGAGAGAGAGAGAGAGAGAGAGAGAGAGAGAAGAGAGAGACAGATAGACAGACAGGCAGGCAGAGAGAGAGAGAGACAGACAGACAGACAGGCAGGCAGGCAGAGAGAGAGAGAGAAAGAGAGAGATGGACAGAGACAGACACAGAGAGAGATTGGTCGGGGAGAGAGAGAGACAGTACCAACTTCTAGTGGTGTATTGTAGTTTGGCCATTGGCCCACAAACGAACCGCAAGCATATCTTCTGGAGAAGTCACAAACAACACACATAAATCAGCATGCCGCAGAGCTTTCCTCTGCTGGCATTCAAGGGGGAAGTTCTGTTTTGTGCATTTCATGCGTGCTGTTTGTGACGTCGGCCAGAGCCTTTGCCAGGGAAGGAATGTTTTGTGCATTTTCATGCGTGCTGTTTGTGACGTCGGCCAGAGCCTTTGCCAGGGGAAGGACTGTTTTGTGCATTGTCATGCGTGCTGTTTGTGACATCAGCCAGAGCCTTTGCCAGGGGAAGGAATGTTTTGTGCATTGTCATGCGTGCTGTCTGTGACATCAGCCAGAGCCTTTGCCAGGGGAAGAACTGTTTTGTGCATTGTCATGCGTGCTGTTTGTGACATCAGCCAGAGCCTTTGCCAGGGGAAGGACTGTGTTGTGCATTGTCATGCGCACTGTTTGTGACATCGGCCAGAGCCTTTGTCAGGGGAAGGACTGTGTTGTGCATTGTCATACGCGCTGTTTATGACGTCGGCCAGAGCCTTTGTCAGGGGAAGGACTGTTTTGTGCATTGTCATGCGTGCTGTTTGTGACATGGGCCAGAGCCTTGTTGACGGAGCTCACGGGTCGAGAGTTCCAATCGCGGGATCGGATTTTTTTTTTTTTGTGGCTTGGAAACCTTCTCTGTCCACCCAGCAGTAAATGGGTACCTGATTCAGTTCAGGGAATGGCTAAAGGTGGCGGAATGAGAAGGATGGATTCCACCTTCCATCATGCCCTGTCCTGGACGTAGTGAATTTCTGATGAACGTTATTACAAGAGAGAGAGAGAGAGAGAGAGAGAGAGAGAGAGAGAGAGAGAGAGAGAGAGAGAGAGAGAGAGAAAATGGTGCAGAATAAACAAACAAACAACAACAAAACCCAAACAACCAAAGGAAAGAAATAAGGAAAGATGCGACCTGCAAGTCAGGTCACTTGTGCACCTGCTGCGACCACGTGCATCGTGTTCACAGTCACGTAATCCTCTGACCCAGTCCAGCCATAATGACGCTCTTTCACATCACGTCAGAAGACATAAGACACTTGCGACAGCGGGTTAGTGAGATTAAATCTGAACTGTGTGTAGCCCGGTCAGGACAGTGTTGCACGCAGTTGTTGATTGTTATATCATGGTGTGTGTGCATGTGTGTGTGTGCATGCGTACGTGCTTGCGCGCGTGTGTGTGCGTGCGTGTGTGTGTGCGTGATTATGTGTGCGCGCCCAGCTGTTCTCTCTCTCTCTCTCCCCTCTCTCCTCTCTGAGGAAGAGGAGAAGGAGGAGCGGGAGGAGGAGTGGGTGTTGGGGAGATGAAGACAGAATGAGCGAGAGCGAGAGAGAGAGAGGGCTGTGTTGCAGTTGCCTAACTCGTATTCATGAGAATTTATAGACTGACTCTGCGATCAAAAGAATTACTTGGTGGATACTAAGATTTTCATTTGTACCACGAGTTGTTTGCATTTACAGATTACCAATATTTGGACGTGTGGACCTGTACTAGTGTATGCCTTCTTTATAGATTAGACGTTTATTGATTCATTTCTCATGTTACACTAGCTTTCCGTTGTTTATTTCATTGCTTGTACTTCCAATGGCCAGTTACGTTGTTTGCAGTTGCTGCTTTTCCTAATGCTTCTTTAATTTTTTTTTTCAAACTGTATTTTATCAACTTCATACATTCGTCTCTTGATATCAATTATTGAAACATTTGCATGCGTGTGTATGAGAAAGAGAGTACTTTGATTTGTTCATTGATTTTCCAGTGATATGCGTGAATTACATTGAATTATTGGTCATTTATATTGAGGTTCAAAGTGATATCTAGAGTGTCGTTTTTGATCACATTTTTGTGATCCCCAGTCTCTCCTTTTTGTGGATTTTCTTATCTCACGTATTGATTCTTCACGATATCTCTATTGTTTTTTTTCATGGAGTTACCACCCCTGAAATTGTAGTATATGTGTAAGTCATTTGCAGCATAGAACACTTTACACTTTTGCTCACTTCAGTCTGCCAACATGAACACTGTAAACATTTGGCCTTTCAATAACGGTCTTAGAATAGGATTTTTAAATATAAATCATGTACGTAAGAAACGGGAAGAGTTATCATCTATTCTTCATAATTCTGGAAAAGTTTCATTTATTTTGCTGTGCTAAATCTAGATTAACCAAATATATAACTGATGAAGATGTATCAATACCAAGTTAAAGCCATATTCGACTTGACCCAATTCTCCCAATGCAAACAGGTTTAATACTTTGTTCATGCCAGTCTCTTCGTGCACACGGATAAATTCATTTGAACGTCATGGTATTGAATCTATTTGGGTCGAAGTTAATATTAAAGAAAAGTAAATTCATTTTCAATGGATTTTTATACAGGAACCCCTCTGAAGGCATTGACTGGTACGACAAATTTAACGAAATGATGGAAGCTGCTTCATTGGTCGGAAACGAAACAATTCTCTTCGATGATTTTAACATAGACCTTCTTAACAATAATCGATGGAATCTAATAAATGATAATTTAGGTCTATTCCGTTTAATTGATACACCGACACGAATTACCCCAACATCCAAAACTCTGATTGATCATGTTTATGCGAGCAAACAATACAAAATCATAGAAATATGTTCTCAGCATTGTGGATGAAGTGACCACTCACTGGTGTGCGTAGCTTGGCTTGAAACAGGCACAAAAATTCCTAGACCTGGACATAAAGTTATCACGTACAGATCATTTGCCAGCTCTGACAAGAATTGCTTCCCATATAATTTAGCTCAATCGTCATTATCTCATGTTTATCATTATACGACCATGATTAAACTTTTGAATTCTGGCATAAAACTTTCGTAGACATCTACAATAAACATGCTCCTTTTATAACTAAAAGGGTCAAATATTCACCTAAGCCCCCTTGGTTGACAGACGATATTCAAATAGCTTTGTGGTTACGAGATAATCTGTTAAGACATAAAACATGGAAGAATTCAAGAAACAAAGGAACAAAGTTACATCAATATTGCGCAGTTCAAAAAAGAGGTATTTTAAAAACTTAGTTTGTAATAGCTCTAACAATAACTCAAAATCAGTTTGGAAAGCGATACACATTCTTACTCGTAAGAATGCAGACAAAACACGTGCAGTTCCGAAAGAAATTTCTGCTGATAGCTTAAATCAGCATTTTTCCACCATTGTTGATCAAACAGTAAAAGATGACAGATCTTACATGGATGAACTACAACTTCTCAAAGAATTCTGTGAGTAAAAAACCACTAAAACTAAATTCGTAGTTTCTCCAATAACCATTTATGATGTTTATTTTCATCTTGTTCCTATGAAACAGACAGGTACTCGCGGTCCTGACGATCTGGATGGAAAAATTCTAAAATTTAGTGCTCCTGTCATTACTGAATCATTAACTTATTTATATAATCTTTGTATTGATAAAAGTTACTCTCCTACTATTCTCAAGCAAGCCAAAATAATTTCACTCTTCAAATCTGGAGACAAAACAGATCCTTCAATTATAGCTCCATTTCCCTTGTGCCTCTTCTTTCTAAGCCATTAGAAAAGCATATCAGTAAATGCTTTATGTCTCATATTACAAAATACGACTTACTCCATCCTAACCAATCTGGATTCAGACCTAACCATTCTTGTCATACTGCACTGACAAATCTGGTTAATCAATGGGTAGAAAACATAGATGGTTTAAATTTCACTGGGGTACTATTCATTGAGAAAACTGGCTATGTATAGATTTTCCTCTCACGTCCTTTCTTTAATAAAATCTTTTCTCTCCAGTCGTCAACAATCAGTTTTCCTATGTAACATACAGTCCAGATTCTTACCACTAAAATTTGGTGTACCACAAGGATCAGTACTTGGTCCTCTTCTTTTTTTTCCTGTACGTGAATGATCTACCTTTACATATCAATGGCTCATGCGATCTTTTTGCCGATGATACTCTATCCATTCTAAGCACTCTGACCCTGGTCTACTATTCATTAAATTACAAGAGAATTTTCATCATTTTGTGACCTGGACCAAACTAAATCACATGGCCTTAAATGAACAGAAAACAAAACATATGATTATAACTTCGCGACAGAAAAGACAAAATTTAGTTTCAACTATGCCTACTATATACATCGGTGACAAGCAACTTGAAGAAGTGAGCACTCATAAGGTTTTGGGAGTCACCTTAGACCATAATCTCACTTGGTCACCCCATATTAATTGTATAAACAAACGTGTATCGCAAAAAGATTTTCCAGCTCCCCAAAATCGAAAACTTTCTGAATATGAACGCCTGAAAGCAGTTTTGTCACGCGTATATTCAATCATGTATTGATTATGCGTCAATTTTTTCTTTTTTTTTATTCTTCTAGCATCAATTCGTTGTTTAACCTTTTGTATGCGTGTGTGTTTAATGGCGAAAACTGCTTTTTGAAAACGATGGGCAATGTCTGTGAAAGAAACTTTTTTTTTTTTTTGTTTCTTCTCAGTGAATTTCATCAAGTCGTAACATTTTCTGCTATTGTTTCTAATTACTGGAGCTTACAAACAAACTGTGAAAACTTGGACACTCGTTATCCCATTTTTGACTTGATTCTTGTGCTTACAGCTGTCTTTAGTAAAGAAAGGTATTACCAACCATGGACAGTATCACGATTTTGTCATTAAACTGCCAAGGTCTGGGAGACATGTATAAACGAAGAGATGTATTTCACTATCTAAAACAAAAAAAAATTCTCTATCTATTGTCTCCAAGATACTCATTTCAATAATAAATTTGAAAAATATGTAAAATCTGAATGGGGATTTGAATGCTTCTTTGCGTCCTTTCGATCAAATGCAAGAGGAGTAGCAGTCCTGTTTTCAAACAACTTCGAATTTAAAATAAGAAATATATACCGTGATGAAAATGGTAATTTCATGATTATATCCTTCTCTACAATGGAAAAGGAAATACTTTTAGTTAATGTTTATGGTCCGAATAGAGACGATCCATTGTTTTATAGAGTGTTAAAAGATAAAATC
>CM065727.1:66773569-66783569 GCA_033310375.1 Conus canariensis
TTTCTCATCTCCTGAATCATGATGTCTCTTTTGACTTTTCCTTTGGCCTTTGACCACCATTCAGTTTTGGTCAACCCTGGTCCTTGTCTGTTGGTCTGTGTGTGTCCTGTTATTTCTCTGATCTTGAGACTTTCTTTTTGCAGAATCCATCGCCTCTTGAACTTTCCATTTTCTGCCTATCTTCAGCTGGGGCTTGATTGCTTCTACCACCTTGTCTCCTGAGTCCTCCAGCATGCTTTGAAGTCTGATCTTCTCTGCTTTGTATTCCTCCAGGATGGATTTCAGTGGTAGTTTCAGCTTTGCTTGGCGACAGTACAGCGCTATGTCAGTGAGACAGGGTGAGACACCGAGCCATTTCCTTGTGAACTTGTTGATTTTGGCTTCCATTGCCTCCACTATGCTGGTGCAGATGTCGTATATCATCAGAGGCCATAGGAGCTTTGGTATCAGCATGAACTGCAGACACCAGACCTTGTATTTGCCAGGGAGCCCACACTGGTCAATGGTCTCCAAGCCTTCTTCCGACATCTGTTTGGTTTCTTTTGCTCTTTGTGTGTCTTTCAGGGTATCATCATACCGTCTTCCAAGGCTCTTGACTGGCTCTTCTGTGACTGTTGGAATGGCCTGGTTGGCAACACTGAAGACCACAGATTCGGCCACTTTTCCCTTCCTCAGTGAGAGACTCCATGATTTCTTTGGCTTGAACTTCATTCTGGATGAAGCAACTATGTCGTCCAGCCTCTCCAGCACATGACGTGTCTCGTCTTCTCTGGATGAAATCACTGTAGTGTCATCCATGAATGCCTTGAGAGGGGGCATCTTGTATCCATCACCAAGGTCTGTTTGTCTTGTGTTGCTTGTTGCTGCTTTCACGATGACTTCCATTGCCAACACAAACAGTATTGGAGAAATTGCACAGCCCATTGCAATGCCCATTCCAAGTTGATCCAATCTGTTGTGTACTCCTTGAGAAACCATTGAAGTACTTCTTGAGCATGTCGTGGATGTGAATTGGATTAAAAAAATACGAAAATTGAATTAGAACGAGACTCAACTTGGGCAAAGTTAACCTTACCATAATCATCATTGTCGTCAAAGTCGCAAAAGACAGAAGAGGGTATTTCTGAATTACGTTAAAAGTACTGGTTAAAATCGAAATTAGTTGCAGGTAGAGCGGTGGGGGGGGGGGGGGGGGGGGGGGGGGGGGGGGGGTTGGTGGTGGGAGTGGAAGGGGTGAGAAGATCTCTGGCAACTCAGATTTCCATCTCTCTCACCACACACACACACACACACACACACACACACACACACACACACACACAAAACTGCACTCAACAGGAGCGTGGTGTGGTGATTGGCTACAATATATTTTCACATCATGGATTCACACAGACGTATACCTTTGGTGGAATTGATCTTTTCTTGTTCTGCCAATGCATACTTTGCTCTTGGCATACTCTGGCGACTTTGTTATATCTGATGCTGAACGAAAACAATCAATTGAACAAAGAAAACAAAAACACTCGTTGGCACATTTTGTGTATACCATACCTGTTACGGATGGAGTGCAGTGTGTGTTTTGCTGTCTGACTCTCACCTGAAGCAGTTTGGATGCGTGTACGACTTTTCCCTACACAGACCCACACCACACGAACATAGACAGCCAGGCAACAAGTTCAGTTTCTACTTTTTTTTCTTTTGCTGCCTGAACCATCAAATCAAACAAATACATAAGACATAAGAAGCATGATCAAGCACAGCATAAAGTAACAAAAGCCAACAATCAATATACTCTCGCCACCACCAAAGGGCGCACAACGATACTAAGTACTACAGATCTAGTTGCAAAGTGAGACGACTACAGGCGAAATCTAAACAAATCTTAAATAAATGTTAGCGAACCGCCCAGACAAACGTGGACAAACGAGTCACAAGACAAAAGACGACGCGTTTCGACCTCTTAGGTCTTCGAGCTTCTTCAGGCTTCAGAGTTCAGCGCAAGGAAGGCCTGAATTTAAGCTAAGTGAATTTTCGTTGTTCTATTTGTTTGTATCTTGCCTGAAGAAGACCTAAGAGGTCGAAACGCGTCGTCTTTTGTCTTGTGACTCGTTTGTCCACGTTTCTCTGGGCCGTTCGCTAACATTTGTTTAAGATAAGTACTACAGAGTCACAACACAATTCTCTTCCCACAGCAGGCTAGGCTGGCACCCACAGCAGTGTCTTCATGTACAGTATGTGCACTTGGCCCCGTCCTGCCCTAGACACACAGTTCTCACACAGGTCAAAGTCACTCATGAGCGCAGTTCGTGGAGTCCTCTCCCAGGAACTCCCACACAGCAGAAGCACACAAGTCGTCGTCCCGACGAAGTCTGAAGCCCTTTCACAATCCAGCTCGTTGCTGTCCTCACGGACAGGCTCTCAACGCCCCCACCCCCACGGGGCGGAGACAGTGGCTGGGCTCGTGCTGCACCCCACACCAGTTGGCAGTGCACTCACGACGTCTACTGACCCTTGGTCAGTCTCTCCATACCCTGGCAGGGGCTGGGCACAGGCTGCACCCCACACCCGGATGGCAGTCAGGTCCAGGTCGGATCGGGGCTTCAACGACACCTGGGGGGAACTGATAGTTACCTTGATTATCTAGCCTACTTCCAATACATTCTTGTTTGCAACTAACAGTTACTTTTCACATAATGCATTTCACTGGAACTTGGGGAAAAATACCCATAACAGAATACACAAAGTTTCAATACAATGGATCCATAACAATAGGACATTTTCTTTGATTAACACCATGATTGTTTACATTGAGAGAAAGGATTTCCACATTGAACCCTTTTTGAAAGTATCAAGAACACAATCATTACATATACAGGAACAAATTCCGTTTGTCCCATTTTATCATATCACATGTTTTTATCATATCACATCATCACTAGACATGTCAAATTACATTTCAAGGAACGATTTCCGTTCGTCCCTTTTTATATAAAAAAAAGGTATGTTTATCATCATCACGAGTCTAAATACATATCAAGGAACGATTTCCGTTCATCCCTCTTTATCTTTCCACAACAAGAATCAGAATACAATTTCCGGACAATTTATGCACAATAATTTTCATTGCTCACTTCCAGAGCTCACCAACACTCACATCATTATGATACTCTAGGGAAAAAGTTAAGCAACACCTTTTTTCCAATAATACAGTGATGTAAGTAGATTACTTGTTTTTAGATCACATATCAGTATACAGATCATATTCTTTTCTACTCACTCATCCTCCTCTCGATTTATATTCACTAACTACAATTTCCTACTGTCACCCTATGTTTCATCAAATCATAAGATGTATCAAGGGAATAATCAAATATTTTCAGGCCTTTACCAAGAGCTGTAACGTTTCCAATCACCTGTGGAAAGCAAACAACGTCATTAATTCATACCCTAACTTCAATTATCAACACATACCAGACTGCCAGCGAGGACACACCTCCAGTCTCCCTTCGGACAACTTGCTTGGCCGGTAGCTCTGCGGAGACTAAAGGGAAAATGCTCGCTCCCTGACTTACACAAAACGCAGGTGAGTAGCAGTCAGGTTTCACAGGTTTACCTGTTCCGGTCAATGTGTCCCTAAAATTTGGGACCGGACAAAATACGGTCCATCACAATACCTTTTGTGTCGGTCGAATCTCCGCTTGGCCGTTTCGGTACAGGTGGATTTTTCCCTCAGAGTTAACATTGGTTCTGACTCCATTTTGCAAATAGTCCCTTCGAATGAGACTATAAACCGAGGTTCCGAGTGTGAACGCACGCATGACGTCTTGCAAACACCTAAAATCCCATCACCACCTTTCGGAAGAGAAGGCCAGTTTGGCTGTTGGTATAGATGACACGTTACATATAGCATGCACCCTGCATGATGAATTGAAAGAATGAAGGAAAGTAAGGAAACTGAGAGAACGATATTGACTGGATGACACGAGAAACGACTGAATGAAGCGCCGGCAGGAAGCTCTTCAGTTTGCACTACCCAGGTAGGCAGCCCGTTGCATATACGAGAGTGTGGATTCTCAGTGCCTAGAATCTTTGGCAAGGCGCTTTTTGAATGCTATGTTACTATTATTAATATTATTATTATTATTCCTATACTACAAACTAAAAAAACCAAAGATAATCCTCATTAAATCAGACTTAAATGTATTTTGGGAACCACAAGCATATAGCCATTCAAAACACCATACTTACATTTCCAACATTCACATATTAAACACAAGTGAGCAGTTTGTCCGGCCTGACACAGTGGCTTCCCAATCCCACTTTTCCTCCTCCCCTGTCCGCCTCCCACCTGAAATAATTGAATTTTACTACAGCAGCACAGTGCATGAAGTCTCTTCTGACTTTCTACTCGTGCTGGACAGACTCCTGTAAATGTTTTGTGGCTTTAGCGGCGGTGATTTAGTTACAATGCTTCTCTTTGAATAACTAGTTAGCACACTTAGTTGACATGGTATGTAGCGGCTGTGTGATAGATTCTACTGTATTGGTACATTTCTTATTTGTGATTGAACAGTTTTCATCAGCTGTGCGTTGGCAGAGTTTTTCATAGCAGACACGATGCTGGTTCACATCTACGCTGAACTATGAGATGGTTTGATTTCCATGTGTAGAGTTTTGTGGTCAAGGTATAAAATGACCGGTGAAAGATGAAACAGTTTGAAGGTTAAACCGTGCATGATTATACCAGTGATCTGTCCGTGTCTCATGACATGGATAATCCTCATGACTGGGAAAAGAAACATCCCAATTGTGTAAGTAACAAATGCTGTCAGCGACTCGTTCATTCGAAATATTCCTTTCTGTTTCTAGAAAGAGCGATGGCCTAAGCAACAGACTTATATTATCTTAAAACATCAACAGTTTGGAATGAGTTTGACATCTGATCGCAGGAAATCGGTGTGCATCTTGTGCTTTCTTTGGCAGACGCAAAATTTGAAGCAAAGGTGCGAGAACCATGACAAATGTATTGATGAAAATGAAGCGTAGAAATATATTTTTCAATCAGATTTTCAATCTTCCGTACAGTCAAGAGACTGAAAAGGCCATTGTATTCTGTACGTGAAAAGAAATAAATTCAGTACTTGGATCATGAGCAAAGTGCATGAAGTATTCCTACTTGCGGTATAGGAAGGTCTAGACAGGAATGTGACTGTATTTGTGGCTGCAGCATTGAGAAAATGGCTTAGAGAATCTATTGCTGATTATAATGGCCATCTATATAGCCTTAGCCAATTTGTGTGCGGCATTTGTGGTGCATACTGATGATATCTGAATGTTGTGTACAATTATTTGATATTTGAGAACTCATTTACGAGTCAGCGCTGAATTTACGGATGTACGATCTCGTGAATCAGTGAAAAAAATTGAATGAGTATCGAATCTACTCGCAACAACAATGGAATACATGCTCTTGATCAAAATACATTGGCCACTTTCGTTATGTTTTTGCCAGAAATGCAAATTATGTGACAATTCGCCTTCTTCAGAACGTCCTAAGTCTCGCTTGTAGATGTTTGTTTTTGTCAAGGTGCTGTTTTGGCATTGTGGAATCAACTTCTGTTGAGATGCGTCCTAAGGAAATAGCTTGCTGTTAGGTTGTTCAGAAATTGAAAACCTTTATCATGGAGAAATTGAAAATCCTGCTTCTTGTTGCTGCTGTGCTGTTGTCGACCCAGGTCCTGATTCAAGGTGATGGAGGTAAGAGGTTTTTTTTGTCTGTTGCTGTTGTTGTTGTTGTTGTTGTTTTTAATCGTCTTTTTCTTGTTTTACTAGGGATTTTATGTAAGTGTGTTTATACACATATGTATTGATGAATACATGTGATGAGAGTGGAAAAAATACACAGAAGTGCTTATATTACAATTAGCTTCAAATTGTTTAGTTATTTATCCTAATTCTGCAAAATTAGGTACGTTAATCAAAAGAGTACATAAATATAGGTTCCAGCAGGACATCATAATAAACTTTGGATCCTCCCTTTACCCTTCATATCATCCAGAATGCTTTTGTTGTGGGGGAGCGTTTTCCTGTTTTCTATCTGAATGTTCTGTTTATTCACTAAGTTTCATAGACCATATGCATCCTCTACAATCTACGTGAGTAATCTTAATTCTATACTTATCTTAAAAAGTACTCTCGTAATTTCAGTAGTGTTTCTCTTCGTCAACAAAGTCTTTAACAAAGCATATATAACGAAACTAACAGATACGAAAGGAAGCTTATTTTCAAGCACATGGCCAAACAAACCAGTGATTTTCAATAGAAACAGGATATTGACAAGATGACACGGTTTTGTCCTGAAGATGTGTTCACAGATCTGATGAAAGCTTGACAAATAAGCAAAAAAAGAAGAAAACGAACAATGTCGAAAACACTGATTTCAAGATATCCCAATGCCTGGGTGAAATGCTGATCATTTATATTGAAAACAATAAAGCATTTGAACATCAATAAACACGCGCCAAGAAAAAATGGAAAGTATTATTTTTTGTGAACAATGGATAAAATCACTCGGCTGCCAACAGAAAACGTATGAAACATCTGAAAAGGATACGAAATTGAACAGAACTAAATGTAAGCAAGTGAGATTCACCTATACGGTGACACTAGTCATAGATTCTTCCACCTATACGGTGACACTAGTCATAGATTCTTCCAAAGTCATTGTAGTCCAGAGCAGAGTGCACATAAGATTGTACACTGCCCAAACCATCAGAACACTGAGTATTTTGTATATTGTAGTTAACGATCTTGTTTAACAATCAAACTTTTATTTGGAAAGGAAGGTAGTGGTGGTGGTGGTGGTGGTGGTGTGTGTGTGTGTGTGTGGGGGGGGGGGGGGGGGCAGAGGGAGGAGTTCAAAATGGGGGGGCATGTACACTCCCTGGCCTCGTCTGACATTTCCACAATCTACCACCAGTTTTACTGAACAGGGTGAGTCAGGCTTTAGATTTTAGAACTACGTGTTTTCTTGAGTCAGCAGGATATAGCATCTCCTCACAGTACACAGAAGTGATGGATACGATCCTACCTTATGTTCATTTTACAAAATGATCCATGAGAGCTTGGGCCATGGTCAGCTTTCTTCTGGCACTCTTCTTATAGATTTTTCTTCACTTTGTTGAACTGGCCAAACATAATCATGTTTTTTTGAAGCACCCTCCTATCTAGCTGCTTGATTATTGGCTGACCGTGTACTGTGTGACGGTAACTGCATTGTGTCTGTACCAGAGCTTCACTTTTTCCACATCAGCCATCGTGTAAGGTTATTGCTTCTTTCTGGCCTAGGTGATATTTGTCGTGTGAAAAACTGCAAGGTAGTGTGATCCATTCTCTTTGGCGTATCGTACATACAGTTGTTACGTTAGTCTTTTCACAAGTTGATTCTGATCAGAAGTCACCGCTCTGTAAGACAAAAGAAAACAGCTGTGTGATGCGCACATAGTGCCCTCAACACTAAATGAGTACCCTTCTTTTTATTCATGATGTCAGAAAATGTACAAGTGTTGCCAGAGACAGTGAAACAGAATCCATCTCTTGCTGTCACGTGATCCTCTCTAATTTCCGAGGGTAAACATTGTTCATGTGTTGTGTTGCATGTGGCCGAGAGTACAAGGAGATACCTACTACTTATTCTTTCATATTACCGTTTGTGTCTTCAGAGAATCCTTGTGTTCTAAACTTACCATGACACCTTGCAAATTGACAAAGATCGACTGTGTTTGTGGTGAGTGCTCGGTTTGGAGCAGTTCAGTTATTAAATGTATCATATTCACAAACATTTCATGGACCGAACATCATATAAAAAGTAATACAAAGTATGAACAAAAAGTATTGTCCCATTTGACAGACAAAAAGCAGATTTAAGTAGGGACTGACAGCATCTCAAGGTCAAAATCAGATTATTGTTGTTTTATACCCAGTTGTTTTACCTGGTAGTCTATTCAGTTAGCTTTCCATGCTTTATGCAAACAGGCGCCTGTGCGTGTCACACACACACCACACACACACACACACACACGCACGCACGCACGCACGCACGCACCACACACACACACACACACACACACACACACACACACACACACACACGCACGCACACACACACGGACACATACACACATACACACGGACACACACACACACATACACACACACACACACACACACACACACACACACACACACACACACACACACACACACACACACACACACACAAGCTTAATGAAATGACTTTCCCTTTGCAGAAAACCCCCAGAAGGCGACGATCAACTTTTTTACAGCAAGAACGTTATTGGGACATAAGCCGTAAGATATTGATTTCTTCGATGCTATTGTTTTTTCCTTCATCTATCGAAACACCTGTCTCTATGTTTCTAGTCAATGATCTTCCTACTGTCCTGTGGCTAGCTGTATATCCATCTATCTTTGCATTCGTCTGTCTGTCCGTCTTTGGTAGAACCGTCTGTGTGTTGTGTCATTAAAAGAAAATGTAAGAATTCGCTGACAATATTTTTACTTCAGTTTAAAGTTTTTATTTAAAAGAAAAGTAAAACATAAACTTATCGCTGTATAACTCTGTGACTTTGTTCCCTGTTGTGTGATGTTCTGATAGTGATTTTGTAACGTAATGATTTTGAATCTGGAAGAGAATGTCCGTGATGACCCAGGTGTAATCTGAATTAAAGGCAGTGCTGTGAGGTGGAATTTGGAAATCTTTTGTGATAGAATTTTCTTTTCATTCAAAAAGAAGCCCCCAGCAAAATTCAATTGCAAATATAAGTACAACATTATAACTTCAGAAACAAAATATTGATCATGAATTAGACCAAAAATGTAAGGAAGAGTGCGTCTGATGTGAATATAGACTGAAATCAACACGATGTGGTAAGGTCCCACGATTCTTGAGCGAATGTTTTGATACTTTGTTTGTTGTGCATAACACAATCGACAATTATGGAACACCTTGGACACCTTGGACAGTCACGTGACAGCATAGAAGCTGATCAAGATAGGAAGAGAATGTTCTGTTCTCCATGCACGTGTACGTTTACCTGGGAATGCTTGTGAAGGAATGGATGACACACACAACACACACACACACACACACACACACACACACACACACACACACACACACACACACACACGCATGCACGCACACACACATGTGCGCGCACGCACAGACGCGCATCTATCTATCTATCTATCTACCAGCTGCCTACCTATCTATCTGTATTTATATCTATCTATCTAATTATCTGTCTGCATGTGTGGTGTGTATGTGTGTGTATCTCGGTGTGTGTGTAGGTGTATGAGGAGAGAGAGAGAGAGAGAGAGAGAGAGAGAGAGAGAGAGAGAGAGAGCCTATCTCTCTATCTATCTATCGATGTATCTGTCTCTGTATCTATCTATCTAACTATCTATCTGCGTGTGCTGTGTGTGTGTGTGTGTGTGTGTGTGTGTGTGTGTGTGTGTGTGTGTGTGTGTGTGTGTGTGTGTGTGTGTAAGAGAGAGAGAGAGAGAGAGATAGAGAGAGAGAGAGAGAGAGAGAGTGTGTGTGTGTGTGTGTGTGTGTGTGTGTGTGTGTGTGTGTGTGTGTGTGTGTGTGTAAGACGGAGAGGGAGAAAGAGAGATAGAGAGAGTCAGGAATAGTCGCAGTGTTTTTTATTGCACGGACAAAAAGCACACAAACATATTTTACAGAGAATGATACTTGAGCATGCTGTTCTGTAGTGCAGATATGGGGCACACAAACTTATCGCAGATAATGAGGGGCGTAAATGTGCTGTTCTTTTCCGCAGATAATGAGCACAGAAATATGTTGCAAATAATGAGGTTTACACATGCTCCTCTGCTGTCATTTCCAGAAAAGGTTGTACCAGGATTGGGAAGCGTTGTCAATATCATTATCATTGCTGCTCTAGTTTTTGCTTCT
>CM065727.1:66788569-66806069 GCA_033310375.1 Conus canariensis
ATACCTCCAGTTTTCGAATAAGGAGATTGTGGTCAATGACATCGAATGCTTTTTTAAAATCAACGAATAAGACACCACAATATCTGTTGTTATTAATATTATTAAGCCACACATCTACAAGATTGATTAATGCAGAATGGCAGGAATGTTTCTGTCTGAAACCAGACTGTCCGGGATGGAGCAAATCGTACTTGTTGAAGTGATGAAGGATGTGTTTATTTAAATGCTTTTCTAGAGGTTTCGAAAGGATAGATAAGATTGATATTGGTCTGTAGTTTGAAGGATCAGTATTATCACCAGATTTATGAATGGGTATAACTTTTGCTTTTTTGAACGCATTAGGAAAATAGCTTTTATCTATGCACAGATTAAAGATATACGTTAACGTGTCAGTTATAACTGGAGCCGAGAGTTTCAGAATTTTGCCATCTATGCCATCAAGTCCACGTGTTCCTGACTGTTTGAGATGAAGTAGGTACTGATACACCTCGTGCACAGTTATGAGTGGAATGTGTAGTTCAGACGTGATTTTTTTGTCGTGACAAAATTGATGGAGTTCTTTAAGTTCATTAGAGCTTGAATGATCAGTAGTAACAACTGTATCTGGAATGGTAGAGAAGTGAGTGTTAAGTTGTTCAGCAGAAATACCTTTGATAACAGTTGATTTTGAAGAAGAACTGTTATTGCTAAGCTGGTTTATTGCTTGCCAAACCAGTTTTGGATTTTGTTTGGAAGTTAATAACTCGCGATAGTATTTTGTTTTTTCCCTGCGCTTCTGAGAGTTTATTGCATTTCTTAGTGATCTTGATTCTTCTTCATAGCCATGTTCTTTCAAAAGGTCTCTAAGGTAGCATGCCTCCTGTAATTCTTTCGTGTACCACGGTGGTTTGGGAATATGCTTTACTCTGATTGTTTTTAACGGAGCATGTCTGTTATAGACTTCTGTAAAAATTTCGATCCAAAAGTCAATCGCTGAATCTGGATCAGCAATATTGTATACTGTATTAAGTTCTGAGTTCATTAAATCAAGCAAAAAGTTTTGTTCGTTAAATTTTGAGAAGCAACGATAGGTTATGGTTTTGTGGCCTGGTTTTGGGATTTTCACTCCATGTTTAGACCATGTAACACACACTGGGTAATGATCACTAGAAGAGAAGACTGGTACACAAGCTTCTAGTATGTTATTTTCATTTGAGACATAGATATGGTCAATGATTGTTTTTGAAGTTGGTGTGACTCTGGTGGGTGTTTTGATAATCTGATGTAAATTCAACACACTTATCGTTTGGTTCCATTGGCTGTTTGATTTCAAAAGATCTACATTGAAGTCACCGAGTAAAACAATCTCTTTACATTCTAATGAAACTGCGTCCATCATAGTAACAAATTTATCAGTCCAGCTGACTCTTTCTGCTGGGTTCCGATAGCAAAACCCGATTAAAATGGATCGTGATTTGTTCAGTGTGATTTGTATCCACACTGCTTCTACGTCATGCTGTTCTAGGTGGGAAAGTCTCTTGAAGTTGAGAGATTCACTGACATACACTAGAAGACCTGTCTCTTTGTCTTTAGTAGGGTCTTTTCGAACGATATTATAACCTGGGACTGATACATCTTTATCACTAATGTAGGTATTTAGTCTTGATTCGGAGAGACCCAGAACATGGAATGGCTTTTGGTGGTTCGATATCAGGGTCGAGATATCAGAGATCTTACTGACTGCACTATTGATATTTAAATGGCAAATTCTCAGTCCATCTCTCGATGGCCATGAGTTCTGGTTTGTGGTCATTTTATGTCCTGAGTGCACAAGTAAAAGGAAAAACAAAAAGAAAGGGGAAGAAAGGACACGTACAAAAAAGTAAAATAAATGATGAAAACAACAACAACAAAAACAAAAAAAAAAACAAAAAGAAAAACCAATCAAACAAACTGGTAGATTAGATACCACAGCAGTGGTTCGGAAATAGGTGACTGAGAATGCACTTACAATTTAATGTGCACACAACTAATTGCTGTCAGGTTGTACAGGACGAAGTACTGCAAGACTAAAAAGCACAATTCCTGTATGTTGCACGCACAGAATCACCAACTCATATGTATCTGAACACACATATATATGCTGATAATCAGATAGAATTGTCTATAGGTCCAAGTCTGTTTGGCACAAATGCGTTGCACTTATGGAGCGCTCTCCGATCAGTCACATCCACCGAACGCAGGTATAAGAAAGTTGTTTTTTTTTTTTTTTTTTTTAGAAACACAAATTTAGTCTGACATTCAGTGAAGTCACATATGATTCATGAGCCACACAGTTCAGTCATTTCTGAAGCATGGGGCAAAATGCCTTTAGCAACACGAGTGGTCTCGATAGTAAATGAGTAGAACACAAAATGTTTCAGCACAGCCTACGGTGATCACTGTCAACAATAGATGCCGATGTGAAAAGATAGTTATTATTGCTAAGAACATAATGACACGCACAAGTAGTATCCGAGGATTAGTTCTCAGTCAGGCAAGGAAGGATGAAAGTCACACACACACACACACACACACACACACACACACACACACACACACACACACACCACACACACACACACCACACACACACACACACACAACACACACACACACACACACACACACACACACACACACACCCTTACATCAAGGACCTGTACGTATAACACACGTTTAGTTCCTCAAGTTTTGTTGTTTTTGTGTTGTTGTTTGTTTGTTTGTTTGTTTGTTTTTGGGGGGCAGGTGGGTGTGGAAGGGACGATTCTTACAAAGACAGTCTTCACACTGAAGAAAGGCCACAGGCTGCCTGTAGCAGTCGCACTGCTTCAGCAATGGCCTGTAGAGGATTAGCGGGGGTGGAGGGAGGCACTGTGGCGGGAACAGCGGTGCCGTAAGTGGGCAGTGGTTGGGGACCGGTGCTCTGCGCGTTGGCGTTAGTCACTGAAGTACTGACAGGGCCGGCCATCGGAATCTGAGAAGCTGGGGTTCTCAACAGGGGGGCGCGGCCTGTGTTGTACTGCTTAGGCGTGACCGCTGAAGTGTAGCGCTGGGATGGTTGAGCAGCGCTGGCCGGAACATGGGGCTGATGGTGTGTTGGTGTGTGTGTTGCATTGACATCTGTGGCTTGCAGCAGGGCGGAGTCGTGCGTAGACGAGGCCCTAGCACAGTATTTGATGTTCCATGCTAGTTTTAGCAAACCTTTGTGGCTGATGTCTAGGGGAGATTTGTACATGTCTTTCCTGGGGGCACCACTCCTAGCAAGAAAGGAATCTTTGTTGTCTACGAATACTGCAGACAGTTCCCTGCATACTGTCTGAAGCTTTAGGTTGGATTGAACAATGGCTGGATTCATTAAATGTCTACCACATGCGGGGATGATGGAAGAGGCCACGACTGTTGCACTGGGGAAGGTCGTTTGACATGAGTAAAGGAGAGCCCTCCATTGTTGTGTTGTAATCTCTCCCCCTTTACAGTCGTTGATTCCTACATGCAAAACAACTCTATCCATATGGGCATTGGGTGGACGGGATTCAAGCCAGTGTTGTATGTCAGAGACCCTGAGACCGGACACACTGATTTTCTGAACTGATTTGAAGCTACCTGTGTTCATTTTGTGTGCATCCATGTTATGTATTGTGGAATCTCCTATAATCAAACAGTCCGTCTGTTCTTCCAATGATGTTTGTTGGAGACAATGGGGTGGGCTGGGAGTAGCTCTTTGTCTTTTGGAGACATGGACAGGAATGGACTGATGATCAGGTGATGATGGTGATGGATCAAAACGATTTATGACTGGGATGGAGTAGACAGGAGCACTGTCTAACCTGGGAGGGGCGGGACTGGCATGGAGACTGGTGTCAGCTAGATCAGAGGAAGGGAGGTGGGAATGGGTGGAAGAGAGGCTGGGAGCAGAGAGTGTTTTTTTACTTGGACGGAGGTGGGACTGGGTTGACCGCTGGGTGGTTGGGTAGGGGTGGAGGGCTGGTGGGTCTTAGACAGGTCAGGTGATCTGTGCATCTGTGATGTTGTGGTCGCTTGATGCAGACTGGTCCTCTTCAAAGCAGTGGAAAAAAGAACAGGGGCAGTGGACATGGCAGGTTCACAGGCAGGTTTCAGTGGGGGGTACTCATGAGAAGAACTGGTGGCAAGCCGCTTCTTGAGATCTGTAATAATTCTTTTATGCTCGCCAACATCTGATTTCAATTTGTGATTTTCATTTTCTAATGTTTTAACTTTAGTAGATAGTGATTTGCATAGATCTTCAAGGGACTCTAATTTCTCTTTGGCAAAGCTTTTGAGTTCATTTTTTATCTGTTCTTTTAAATCTAGAATATGGCTTTGAACAATATTTTCTGCATCTGACAAACGGTGTGTGTTGTAGTCCACATTCTCCTGTAGGGTTTGCAGTGACCTGATGAGCTTTGGTGATGTGGTCACTTTGACAGGGTGGCGAATGAATCTGTTTGACGATCTTCGTCGATGGGCTCGTTTGACACTGCGGTTGTCTATGTCTGGTCGTAGGTCTGCCGGTTTTTTGACATTTGTGTGGTGATCTAGTTCAGTGGACTCATCTTCGGATATTCTGGGCATTGGACTGGTACACGTATGACTGTCTTCCAGATCAGGGAAGGGTAAAGCTAGGATCCTTTCATGAAAAGTTTTGTCAATGTCACCTGCTAAGTCACTGGCTGAAAGATGACCTACTATTGGGCTAATTTGGTCAATTTCTTCAACACCAAACGTAGGACAGCCGGCACCTTGCAATAGCACTGTTCCCTCAACATCATCACCACTCCTAACATACAGCGTGATAACGATTATCTGACGCCCCTGAAATAATAATCTTATAACAGTTTTGGCGAAGTTAGACGGTAGTGGGGGGCACAGATTAATTGGGGAAGTGTCACTGATGCTGATGGCACATTCGTCAAAGTCCCTTGACTCTACGTTGACTGAAAATTCACTGGGTAGATTGTCAGGGTGGTATCTGTGTATGAGGCATTGCCTCCATGTGGCCAGTTCACGTCTGCTGCAGTGGAATTTTTTTTGTAGTGGATCAGCTGTGTCACGGAGTGTGCCTCTATGAGGGGTGTCCTTGGATACTGTTGCAGGCCCCGTGAAGTCGGAGCCTGCAGTGGGCGTGTCACACATGGTTGTTTACATGGTCATACGACACTAGAAACAAAAACAATAATAGAGACTATCACTCAGTCAGTCTCCTTCATGCGGCAGCACAGTCTTGCCATGCGGCAGCACAGTCTTGCCATTGCGGCAGCACAGTCTTGCCATTGCGGCAGCACAGTCTTGCCATGCGGCAGCCACAGTCTTGCCATGCGGCAGCACAGTCTTGCCATGCGGCAGCACAGTCTTGCCATGCGGCAGCACAGTCTTGCCGGTCAGCTACATAGTACAAAGCATTCCAGCTGTGCGCTGGCCTCCTTCCTACCTTCTGCGCGTTACATGCTGTTGGCTTGCTGGCTCGCGCTGCGTGGTCCGTGTCGGCAGATAAAGAGGAACCACACACAATCACAAACAAATAGACTAGAATATTTCACTTTGTGCGCTCAGTAGAAGCACCACGCTTTCAGAGGTGTAAGTACTGAACCAAAAGAATCATTGCGTGTAAAAATTGAAGCACTCCATTCCGTGAATCACATAGAATATCCGAATATTCAGGACAGTGATGTGAAGCGTGTCTGTCGGTCACAAGCGCGCGCAGCCCAGTGGGAGAGAGAGAGAAGAGAGAGAGAGAGAGAGAGAGAGAGAGAGAGAGAGAGAGAGAGAGAGAGAGAGAGAGAGACAGACAGACAGACAGACAGACAGACAAACGGACAGACAGGCGCAGGAGAGAGAGAGAGAGAGAAGAGAGAGAGAGAGGAGAGAGAGAGACAGAGACAGAGACAGAGAGACAAAGAGTATTTGAGGTTTTTAAACTGTTGGCAAGAACAATGCCTCAGTTGCAGACTTGGTCTATGGCTAGCTTAACTCTGCTGCTTCCACACACACACACACACACACACACACACACCACGCACGCACGCACGCACGCACACACACACACACACACACACACACACACACATACACACACACAACACTTTCTCTCTTTCTCCCACTCTCTCTCTCTCTCTCTCTCCTCTCTCTTCTCTCTCTCTCTCTCTCTCTCTCTCTCTCTCCCTCCCACTGAGAGGCATTCTCCAGCTGGAATTAACAATACTGTCAATCTTTAACAACAGTAAGCGCAATAGCCTTGTTGAAGGAGTCCCAACAACAGTCAAGTCGGTACCACAGACGTGATGCTAACCCTGTACAACATTGAAGGAAGACATGATCAAACTATCATTGTACTCAATCTAACAACTACCCAACCATTCCATGAACGCTACATTAAGGTCACTTTGCTGTCTTTAAAGGCAATTGTCCAACACAGGAGAATGGGGACAGAGAGGGGTTGACAGGGAACACAGGAGAAGTCATCAATTAGGCAAATGACCGTTTACCTTTTCCTGTGGCATGATTTTTGTCAACTGCACCAAGTCTGTTTTATGATGTACATACTGAGTCAGGCAAAATGATTCATTCCAACAAAAGTGAATCTAAAAATTGCAGCCGCTCGCCTTTCTCTTTGCTCCTACCTGCACATGAACAACATACAGACAGGATACAACATGACACAGACCCACAGTGAGTGATAGTGTACTTCCATGAAAACTACATGAAAGAAATAGGATCAGGCAACATCTGTAAAGTTACACACGTCAACGATCAAACAGTTAACATTTGTAAACAGACTGTGATCTGATTGACGTATTGAAAACGGATCGTAAACAGCGCCGAACAGTTCTACAAACCACAGCTATTGACTGACTGTTGAGAGTGCGGCGCAGACACAAGGGACATTGTTGACGACAGTTGTGAAATCCAAGAGCCTCAGGGAGAGTGACGGCAGCACAACCAGACACTGCATTCACAGACATCATGAGAGAAGGATAAAACCTTCATTCTAACTCAGAAGGAAAAAAATGAGCCACTTTTTGGGGCAAAAAAAAACAACAAACAAACAAACATTTCAGACCAATTTTGTTCTCAGAATTAACTAAAAAAATACACTTTAAGACCATTTTGAACAAGGTGGTGGAGGACAAAAAATTATGCATTCTATTCTTACAAAATACTTTTTGTCAAGTCAACACCAAGTTCTTAATCAAGTCACCACAAAGTTCTTACTTAAGTCAACGCCGATTTCGTAACTAGGTACAACTAAGTTCTTAAATCAACTGCTTAATTAAGTTCTCAATCAATTCAAATCAAGTTCTTAATCAAGTCAAACCAAGTTCTTAATCAAGTCAAACCAAGTTCTTAATCAAAACAAACCAAGTTCTTAATCAAAACAAACCAAGTGTTAAATCAAGTTCTTAATCAAGTTACTATCAAGTTCTTAATCAAGTCAAAACAGGTCTATTTTAATCAAGCCATCTTCTAATTGTTTGAAGTCTTAAAAATATTATTGCATTTGAAACGGATCATAATGAGTTCTTACTGCTGGCGATTTTGATATGTCTTTTTGTTCAGTTTTGGCATTTACTGATTCAGATTTTGTTGACTGTCCTTTTGCTTGCTGGTCTGGTTTATTACTATACCAAAATTTATAACCATAATTACCATCAACAGCAATAAGACCAACAATACCTACTGTTTGGAAACTAAAATTCCATACTGGTAATATTGATAGTGGCGTTTTGTTTTGTAGGAATTGTGTTAATCAGTGGGTTCTGTTGTTTTTTCATTAGTGATTATTTGTTGTTTTGCTCATTCATTATGAATTGTTGCTGTTTTGCTTGTTCATTTAATGTATTTTGCCGGTTAAATTCTGCCAACCACTTACCAGAAGAAACACGACCAGGATGCTTTTCTTTTTCAGTGGTCACTTTTCCACTTCATTCCATGGTGTGTTCTGTATTTCCTGATCCATTTGATTCTCTGTCACGCTCCTGTTTAAGAGAAATGAAATCTATATGATCAAAAGTAATTAATGCTATGATAATTAGTGGTAATAATGTTCCAAACCTATAATACAGATCACATCCAAGAGATCCTAATGACCTTGTCAAAACTAGGTCCTGAGTTAAATCATACATAAAATCTTGTTCTGAATCAATGGGGGCAAATTGACCACCTAGTTTAGTGTACAAATTTAACAGTTTGCCAAACACTTTTTACCATTCTTGATCCTAACTGTGCTTCATATCTGTTATGATATTTTTCAATGTCTTGCACTGACACTTGTTGAATTTGTTCTATGCTGAATACATTATCTGAATACTGTTTTGTTTTACCACATGCTGCTAGATAATGCAATCTTTCTATTTTTTTAGTAAGAATGGCTTGGCTTTGAACTTGCTCATTTGTAATCGTAATCTCAGGAACATTCAATAACTCGTCAAAGTTCATTTTATATATAACTATCTTTTATTCAAAAATGAGCTATGAAAAAACTGTTATGAATCGTACTTATCAATCTGCAGTTGTTGGTGGACCAAGTGTGGGATACACAATGCTAGCTAAAAATCTGTTTAAAATGAAAGCAGCAGACCTTGTTAAATTAGATTTACATTTCGTGTTGATAAGGTTTCGTACATTTCACGATGTAAATCTCTTCACCATAAACCGATAGCATAGAATCTGGTGTATTCCCTCCTGTTGTTTTATCATACAAAATCTGTAGGGTTTTCCTTGACCTGGCTCAGCAACTGCGCTTCACGTTGCTCTGTATAGTGAACATTTGGCATTTTCTGTTGCTGACTGACTAATCCATTTCTTCCATTGCTTTCAAAAAGCGTAGGTTAACTGCGTTGCAATTGTACATTAAAAAGGTGGGGTTTCTTTTTTGTTTCATGTTAACAATAGTCCATGAAAGTGTTTAGTTTCATAGGAATGTATCACTTCTATCATCATTTGGATTCCAGTGTTTTTCCACGCAGTCAAATAAGAGGGTGCTTGTTATAGTGTATCAGCTCATTACAAACACAATCAGCACTGATCACCATACTCTACAGGGATGACAGATGGAAGCCCAGTCGTAAGAGCTACAGCTACAACACATGTAAACAATGAAACACAGTGCATGTGACATTTTTTACTTCTGATTTCATCAGCAGTAACGACAAACACGCCAACACATGACCCAGGGACCCATGTCCCTCCAGCCCTACATGTCTTTCCCCATCCCTCCATCCACACACTCATGTATGCATGTTAATTACAGACATCTACACTCATACGCTCACTCACACGCACAAGCGCATATGCACACACACACACACACACACACACACACACACACACACACACACACACACACACACACACACATATACACATGTGCGTGATCACACACACACACCACACACACACACACACACACACACACACACACACACACACACACACACACACACACACATACACACACACACATGTGCATGTACATGATCACACACACACACACACACACACACACACACACACACACACACCACACACACACACACACTCACACTCACACACACTTTTGTTTGCCTCAGGTCTTTAATCCCTGTGCAGGAGAGAGAGAGAGAGAGAGAGAGAGAGAGAGAGAGAGAGAGAGAGGAGAGAGAGAGAGAGAGAGAGAGAGAGAGAGAGAGAGGAGGGAGGGAGGGAGGGAGAGAGAGGGAGTGAGAGAGAGAGAGATTTTGTTTTTAGACAGCTGTTACAGTGTTGACGTGGAAGGCCAATAACCATCCCCCATCTATCAACCTATCCCCCATCTCTACCTCCCTCTCTCTCTCTCTCCTTTCTTTTTTCTTCCTCTACCCACCTCCCTCCCTGTTTGTCATGGTGAGGAAGGTGAAGGTGAGTGAAGACGGAATAAGTAGTGGGCAGAAGCGAGCTCCCCAGCCATCTACACTCCGCCTGCTGACACGTCATCTGCTCTCTCAGTCTCCCTGACAGCTGCCTTCAGTCGACCCTGCCCTCATCTCAGCGCAGACTTGGTAAGGTGAGGCTGACTCTTTCTTTTATTGTACTGTGTTAGTGAGCTGGATGGGACTGGATTGCACTGCACTATGACGTGTAACCAAAACCGAATGAAGAAACATATGCTTGTAATACAATGTTATGGTAATGGCATGCTGTTCAGTTTGTACTTATACTGCTTTTCCTTCATTACCTTTGTAGGGTGCTATTTTCCTTCATGCCCATCACCCACTCCCTCCATTACACACAAACACGCGTGCGCGCGCACGCACGCACACACACACACACACACACGCGCGCGCGCGCGCGCGCGCGCGCGCGCATGCCCGCACACACCCTATATTCCCCGTTTTCCCTTATGTATTATTTGGCAGTCGTTTCTTGTTGTTTTAGCTATCATTTCTACCTGTGCAGAGTCTAGAGTTTTTTTTCTTTAATTTCCATTTGTGCAAGGGCCAACTCCTGTAATTATCTTTTTCTGTTTTTCTTTTTTATTCATTGGATGGGGTTGCTTAAGCCTCTAATTTTGAGACTTTTGAAAATTGTGCTAACTGGAGCGTCCATCCCGTTTTCTTGTTTTGATTTACACTTTCTTTTCTTCTTCTTTTTTCTGTCTATTTTTCATTTAAACTTGAAGTCACTCACCATATCTGGTCTGCAGATTCTCCTACGAATTGACATTTGCATGCCACATTTAATATTCTGGTATCTGAGATGAAAGATTCCCTGGTTCCTGAGTTTTTTTGTTGTTTTGTTTTGTTTTGCGAGAGCTATGTCTTTACTACACATAGGTCGTCGATCTGTAGTCTTGTCCAAAAGACTAATGTGGAAAGGAGATAAGGAGCACAGGGCGGGGAAAGGGTAGGTCCACACGTTGCCTGTCAGTGGTCTTTCATCGTTACATAAAGAAGTGTCTAATGCAGCCCTGGTATAGCTTCTGGCCAAACAGTCAGCTTGGATGGAATTAAAAAAAAAAAAAATTCAGTCGTTTCTTGAATATCAACGCGATTTAATTGCTCTTGTGATCGTTGGTATTTTTGCGTTGTTGTTGTTGTTGTTGTTGTAGGTCTTCTTCTTCTTCTCGTTATTATTATATCATTATTATTATTATTATTTTTATCATTGTTATTATTATTATGTTATTATTATCATTATCATCATCATCATCATTATTATTATTATCATTATTATCATATTATCATTATCATCATTATCATCGTTATCATTATCATTGTTATCATTACTATCATTAATATTATTATGACTTTTACCATTGTTATTCATGTTTCATTTGATGTTGTGGTATTCTTGTTTCTTTTAATACTCTTGGCTGTTTATTAGTTTGACATGTGAAAATATTTTAATGGGAAAAAAGTGCAGGCTGTGTGCACAATGTTGAGGACGTTTTCTCAAAATATCACTATGTAACACAGGTTTCTGCTCATCAGGGTTGCATTCACCCTGTCTGTAAGAAAACGCACAAGGAGGCCTCTCTTGTGAAAAAGACAAATAAGACTAAACGACAGTGGGACTGACAGTCATGATTTATGACGCACAAGGGAAATGGAAACCGAATGAATTATGCATCAGTAATCAGTCTGCTTGACTCGGGTACACCTAGCTAAAAAGTCTGTTGAACTGGGGAAGATGCAATTGTAAAGTGCTTTGAATTAGAGCGAGACTCAACTTGGGCAAAGTTAACCTTACTGTGATCATCATTGTCGTCAAAGTCGCAAAAGACAGAAGTGGGTACTTCTGAATTACATCAAAAGTACTGGTTAAAATCGAAATTAGTTGCAGGTAGAAAGGGGTTGGTGGTGGGAGTGGAAGAGGGGTGAGAAGACTCTGGCAACTCAGATTTCCATCTCTCTCACCACACACACACACACACACACACACACACACACACACACTCACACACACACACGCCCACGCACACACACACACACACACACACACACACACACACACACACACACAAAAACTGTACACAACAGGAGCGTGGTGTGATGACTGGCTGCAATATATTTTCACATTATGGATTAACACAGAAATATATCTTTGGTGGAATTGATCTTTTCTTGTTCTGCCAATGCATACTTTGCTCTTGGCATACTCTGGCGACTTTGTTATATCTGATGCTGAATGAAAAACAATCAATTGAACAAAGAAACAAAAACACCCGTTGGCACATTTTGTGTATACCATACCTGTTACGGATGGAGTGCAGTGTGTGTTTTGCTGTCTGACTCTCACCTGAAGCAGTTTGGATGCGTGTACGACTTTTCCCTACACAGATCCACACCACACAAACATAGACAGCCAGGCATCAAGTTAAGTTTCTACTTTTTTTCTTTTGCTGCCTGAACCATCAAATCAAACAAATACATAAGACATAAGAAGCATGATCAAGCACAGCATAAAGTAACAAAAGCCAACCATCAACATACTCTCGCCACCACCAAAGGGCGCACAATGATACTAAGTACTACAGATGTAGTTGCAAAGTGAGACGACTGCAGGCGGAACTCTAGACAAATCTTAAATAAATGTTAGCGAACCGCCCAGACAAACGTGGACAAACGAGTCACAAGACAAAAGACGACGCGTTTCGACCTCTTAGGTCTTCTTCAGGCAAGATAGAAACAAATAGATCAACGAAAATTCACTTAGCTTTGATCGCTTCAGAGTTCAGCGCAAGGAAGGCCTGAATTTAAGCTAAGTGAATTTTCGTTGTTCTATTTGTTTGTATCTTGCCTGAAGAAGACCTAAAAGGTCGAAACGCGTCGTCTTTTGTCTTGTGACTCGTTTGTCCACGTTTCTCTGGGCCGTTCGCTAACATTTATTTAAGATAAATACTACAGACTCACAACAACACAATTCTCTACCCACAGCAGGCTAGGCTGGCACCCATTGCAGTGTCTTCACGGACAGTCTATGCGCTTGGCCGCGTCCAGCCCAAGACACACAGTTCTCACACAGGTCAAAGTCACTCACGAGTGCAGTTCGTGGAGTCCTCTCCCAGGAACTCCCACACAGCAGAAGCACACAAGTCGTCGTCCCGATGAAGTCTGAAGCCCTTTCACAATCCAGCTCGTTGCTGTCCTCACGGACAGGCTCTCAACGCCCCCCACCCCCACGGGGCGGAGACAGTGGCTGGGCTCGTGCTGCACCCCACACCAGTTGGCAGTGCACTCACGACGTCTACTGACCCTTGGTCAGTCTCTCCATACCCTGGCAGGGGCTGGGCACAGGCTGCACCCCACACCCGGATGATAGTCAGGTCCAGGTCAGATCCGGGGCTTCAACGACACCTGGGGGGAACTGGTAGTTACCTTGATTATCTAGCCTACTTCCAATACATTCTTGTTTGTAACTAACAGTTACTTTTCACATAATGCATTTCACTGGAACTTGGGGAAAAATACCCATAACAGAATGTACAAAGTTTCAATACAATGGATGCATAACAATAGGACATTTTCTTTGATTAACACCATGATTGTTTACATTGAGAGAAAGGATTTCCACACTGAACCCTTTTAGAAAGTATCAAGAATACAATTATTATATATACAGGAACAAATTCTGTTTGTCCCATTATATCAAGAAAAGAATGTTTTTATCATATCACATCATCACTAGACATGTCAAATTACATTTCAAGGAACGATTTCCGTTCGTCCATTTCTATATAAAAAAAAGTATGTTTATCATCATCACGTGTCTAAATACATATCAAGGAAACGATTTCCGTTCATCCCTTTTTATCTTTCCACAACAAGAATAAGAATACAATTTCCAGACAATTTATGAACAAGAATTTTCATTGCTCACTTCCAGAGCTCACCAACACTCACATCATTATGATACTCTAGGGAAAAAGTTAAGCAACACCTTTTTTCCAATAATACAGTGATTTAAGTAGATTACTTGTTTTTTAGATCACATATCAGTTTACAGATCATTTCTTCTTTCTACTCACTCATCCTCCTCTCGACTTATACTCACTAAGTACAATTTCCTACTGTCACCCTATGTTTCATCAAATCATAAGATATATCAAGGGAATAATCAAATATTTTCAGGCCTTTACCAAGAGCTGTAACGTTTCCAATCACCTGTGGAAAACAAACAACTTCATTAATTCATACCCTAACTTCAGTTCAATTATCAACACTTACCAGACTGCCAGCGTGGACACATCCTCCAGTCTCCCTTTGGACAACTTGCTCGGCCGGTAGCTCTGCAGAGACTGAAGGGAAAACGTTCGCTCCCTGACTTACACAAAACGCAGGTGAGTAGCAGTCAGGTAAACAGGTCAACCGGTTTCACAGGTTTACCTCTTCTGGTCAATGTGCCCCTAACATTTGGGACTGGACAAAATACTGTCCATCACAATACCGTTTGTGTCGGTCGAACCTCTGCCGGGCCGTTTCGGTACAGGGGGATTTTTCCCTCAGAGTTAACATTGGTTCTGACTCCATTTTGCAAATAGTCCGAATGAGACTATAAACCGAGGTTCCGAGTTTGAACGCACGCATGACGTCTTGCAAACACCTAAAATCCCATCACCACCTTTCGGAAGAGAAGGCCAGTTTGGCTATTGGTATAGATGACACGTTACATATAGCATGCTCCCTGCGTGATGAATTGAAAGAATGAAGGAAAGTAAGGAAACTGAGAGAACTATATTGACTGGATGACACGGGAAACGACTGAATGAAGTGCCGGTAGGAAGCTCTTCAGTTTGCACTACCCAGGTAGGCAGCCCGTTGTGTACACGAGAGTGTGGACTGGATTGTCAGCACGTAGAATCTTTGGCAAGGCGCTTTTTGAATGCTATGTTACTATTATTATTATTATTATCATCATTATTATCATTATTTCTATAACACAAACTAAAAAAACAAAACAAAGATAATCCTCATTAAATCAGACTTTAAATGTATTTTGGGAACCACAAGCATACAGCCATTCTAAAGACCATACTTACATTTCCAACAATCACATATAAAACACAAGTGAGCATTTTGTCCAGCCTGACACAGTGGCTTCCCAATCCCTCTTTTCCTCCTCCCCCACCTGCCTCCCACCTGAAATAATTGAATTCCACTACAGCAGCACAGTGCATGAAGTCTCTTCTGACTTCCTACTTGTGCTGGACAGACTCCTGTAAATGTTTTGTGGCTTAGCGGCGGTTATTTAGTTACAATGCTTTTGTTTGAATAACTTGTGAGCACACTTAGTTGACATGGTATGTAGCGGCTGTGTGATAAATTCTACTGTACTGGTATATTTCTTATTTGTGACCGAACAGTTTTTATCAGATGTGCGTTGGCAGAGTTTTTCACAGCAGAGACGATGCTGGTTCACATTTACACCGAACTATGAGATCGTTTGATTTCCATGTGTATAGTTTTGTGGTCAAGGTGTAAAATGACAGGTGAAAGATGAATCAGTTTGAAGGTTAAACCGTGCATGATTATACCAGTGATCTGTCCGTGTCTCATGACATGGATAATCCTCATGACTGGGAAAAGAAGCATCTCAATTGTGTAAATAACAAATGCTGTCAGCGACTCATTCATTCGAAATATTCCTTTTTGATTCTAGAAAGAGCAATGGCCTAAGCAACAGGAATGAAACATCAACTATTTGGAATGAATTTGACATCTGATCACAGGAAATCGGTGTGCATCTTGTGCTCTCTTTGGCAGACGCAAAATTTGAAGCAAAGATGCAAGAAACATGACGAATGTATTGAAGATAATGAAGCTTAGAAATATACTTTCCAATCAGATATTCAATCTTCCGTCGAGTCCAGAGTCTAAAAAGGCCATTGTATTCTATGCGTGAAAAGAAAGAAATTCAGTCCGTGGATCATTAGCAAAGTGCATGAAGTATTCCTACTGGCAGTATGGGAAGGTCTAGACAGGAATAATACTGCATTTGTGGCTGCAGCATTGAGAAAATGGTTTAGAGAATCTATTGCTGATCATAATGGCCATCTATATAGCTTTAGCCAATTTGTGTGCGATATTTGTGGTGCATACTGATGATATCTGAATGTTGTGTACAATTATTTGATATTTGAGAACCCATTTATGAATCAGTGCTGAATTTACGGGTTTACGATCTCGTGAATCAGGGAAAAAAAAGAATGAATATCGAAACCACTGGTAACAAGAATGGAATATATGTTCTTGATCAAAATACATTGGCCACTTTCGTTACGTTTTTGCCAGAAATGCATATTATGTGACAATTTGCCTTCTTCAGAACGTCCTAAGTCTCGCTTGTAGTTGTTTGTTTTTGTCAAGGTGCTGCTTTTGGCATTGTGGAATCAACTTCTGTTGAGATGCGTCTTAAGGAAATAGCTTGCTGTTTGGGTTGTTACAGAAATTGAAAACCTTTATCATGGAGAAATTGAAAATCCTGCTTCTTGTTGCTGCTGTGCTGCTGTCGATCCACGTCCTGATTCAAGGTGATGGAGGTAAGAGTTATTTTTGTCTGTTTGCTGGTGTTGTTGTTGTTGTTGTTTGTAATCCTCTTTTCATGTTTTACTAGGGTTTTTATGTAAGTGTGTTTATACATATATGTATTGATGAATACATGTGATGAGAGCGGAAAAAATACACAGACGTACTTATATTTCAATTAGCTTCAAAATGTTTAGTTATTTATCCTAATTCTGCAAAATTAGGTACGTTAATCAAAAGAGTACATAAATATAGGTTCCAGCAGGATATCATAATAAACTCTGGATCCTCCCTTTACCCTTCATATCATCCAGAATGCTTTTGTTGTGGGGGAGCGTTTTCCTGTTTTCTATCTTAATGTTCTGTTTATTCACTAATTTCATAGACCGTATGCATCCTCTACAATCTACGTGAGTAATTTTAATTCTATACTTATCTTAAAAAGTACTCTCGTAATTTCAGTAGTGTTTCTCTTCGTCAACAAAGTCTTTAACAAAGCATATATAACGAAACTAGACAATAAGAAAGGAAGCTTATTTTCAAGCACATGGCCAAACAAACCAGTGATTTTCAATAGAAACAGGATATTGACAAGATGACACGGTTTCGTCCTGAAGATGTGTTCACAGATCTGATAAAAGCTTGACAAATAAGAAAAAAAAGAAGAAAACGAACAATGTCGAAAACACTGATTTCAAGATATCCCAATGCCTGGGTGAAATGCTGATCATTTATATTGAAAACAATAAAGCATTTGAACATCAATAAACACGCGCCATGAAAAAATGAAAGTATTATTTTTTGTGAACAATGGATAAAATCACTTGGCTGCAAACAGAAAACGTATGAAACATCTGAAAAGGATACGAAATTGAACAGAACTAAATGTAAGCAAGTGAGATTCACCTATACGGTGACACTAGTCATAGATTCTTCCAAAGTCATTGTAGTGCAGAGCAGAGTGTACATAAGATTGTACA